>NW_010585676.1:20313-40237 GCF_000705375.1 Tinamus guttatus | reverse complement strand
CTGGCGTCTCTCTAGAAGCTCCATGTCCCTCTTGTACTGCGGAGCCCAGAACTGCCCCCAATACTCCAGGTGCGGCCTCACCAGAGCTGAGTAGAGGGGCAGGATCCCCTCCCTCGACCTGCTGGCAATGCAGACGAGGATCCCATTTTCATGTTTATTCATGTTTGTTAACATTCAAATTCAGTTACTACTGAGGAATTGGGGAAGATATTTCCAGGTTTCTTTTTGTGTTACTATGTATTTAGTTGACATGAGTAGTTTTTATAATCTGCAGATTTTCGTGTCTTCCTGTTTATCCTAATTTTCCCATCATCAATAAGTTAATCAGCATTCAATGACTGATGGGCTTAAGCAATAGAGGACCTAATTTGGAATTGTAAAACCTAACATTTTGTTCTTAGGAAAACCATTTGTATTTGGGATATGTAGTGCCACGAAATATGTTTCAACAAAGATGATTTTTTAAAGGAATTCGCATTTGTTCTCTTGTTCCATCTGTTTTTTGATATGATAAAAACTTACCTTTCATCTGAAGCTTATTCTTAGCCCACAGTGCTTTCTAAGCATCTTATCATGCCCATTTGCTGTGAGAAACTTGCTCTATTCTCATTTCTGTAGCTTTAGTAGTTGTTTTATCAACAGCTGATTTGCTGCACAAACACAAATAAACACACATGTTGGGACTGCCAATTCAATATTGGAGGAAAACAGTAGTATTTTCTCTAATGCAGGTTTCATGCAACTCTAATACCCACTGTGCTGCCTTCCCTGGAGACCTGTCAAATCAGTAACATTTGCAAGTGATGACAAGAAAATGCTGTTTCTGACTCATCAGACCTATCTCCAAAAGCCTGATTCAATGTCCAATGAAATCAGTGCAAAGACCCTCATTAATTTCAGGGCACATTAAATCAGTGCCTCCAATAGAACTGTTGCGTATTTTAAGTTCTTTTACAATGTAGGCTTATCGTTACAGCAAAACTGAATCAGTGCTGAGCCTTTCCAAGCACAGATTCGTTCATCCAAATCTTGAGCACTATATTTTGCCTCTGAAATGGTGAGAGCTGAGTGTGCTTGGCAATAGTCTGCAGGAATTTTGCAGAACTAAACTGCTGGTTCTGTTACCTGCTGGGCTACAGCAGGGGATTTGAGTTGGGTCAAATATCAAAAGCACCATGAGGACTCCAGACCAGCAGTTGGAATAATTACTTGGAAAGGGAAACTTTCATTTCCGTATTGGTGCTCAAGCAGAGAAAGAATTCACCAAGCACGTTCAAAGAACAGCTCGTGCATGTGTGCGTCTGTGAAGATATGCTCGGCAAGCCTGATGAATATATATCCTATAACATCACTGCCATGGGCAGCCTCTGGCTTTTCATAGGGAACATTTTAAGGCAGTTACCTATCAATGGTACTCCTTTTGAAAGAATCATTAAGAAGTAATTCCAACAATAGTTGAAAATTCCAGCAAAGGTTTATTTCCCTCATTTGCTTGTTTTCCCTGGGTTTTTAAGCTGCCAGGAAACAACCAAGTGGTTAGAACCCTCCAATATATCTTTTAAGTTCTCACACTCAGAAACTCTCTGTTCAATAGTCATCTTCCCAAATACTATATTTTACTGTAGCTTCACTGCAGTGCTGGAGGACTCAGGTACTTAATTATAGAGACTTGCTGAATAATTTTGTATGAGTGCCTAGGTAGACTATCCTTTCTCTTCAAAGTGTGCTCTCTACATAAAATATGATACAAATGGTTTGCTAGGTTAGAGAAAGTAGTCGGTTTTGCAGTGCTCCATATGTTACATTAAAGTGAAGTATTATTTAAAGCTTACATGATTTAAAGTTCTGCAGGATAAAAAGAATGAGAGAAAGGAGCAGCAATGACATTTTATACCACATAGCAAAGAATGGAAACAAATAGCATGTAGCGCCATTTCTGCCATCCCTCCAAGAAACAGATCAATAATAAAAATGTGCTCCATTTTTATGAATAGCTATTGCTGTAATTTATTTGGATATAAAACCTGTATTTCAGTCAGACAATGGGACAGAAGAACTGCTGATGGACACCAAAGAAACTTGGAGATGTAATCTGCGTCTGATCATAGAGAGATAATTTTATGTTCATAAAGTCTAATATGAACCATACTTCTTTTTCATCAAATATTTCTTAAGGGAAACATCAAAGCTATCAGTAGGAAGGTGGATTAGTGATAACTCAGACCAGTATTTCTAAAAGGTACTTGGTGGACAGCAGAGGCCTTAGGCTTTTAGCAAAATAATTTTAGTATGTCATTTCTTAGTTCTTTCCTGGGACACTTTCATGATTTTCCCTCGTTGTCCTCCTCTTCCTCTCCCATTTCTGTTCTGTGTTTATAATCCCTCTCATTTTCAAAATAAATTAATCTTTTTTTTTCTGTAAAATTTCACACTTAGAGTGGACACTTACTTCTCTGTTAAGAGTGAAACACAGATGAGATTCTTAAATTCTAATTGATACAGAATGTTTTAAAATAATATTGGACATAATCCTTCTCTGTGCTTCTTTCTTCAGATAAAATGAAGGCTAACATTATTAAAGCTACTTTTATATTCCATGTCTATAGTTAAACAGCTGCAGAGAGAGAGCTTATTAAACTAGTTACTCAAGTTGACCATGAGAGTCACAAAATGGTCAGTTCTGCCATTATTTTATTGTGTGTGTCAGGATTTCATTACATTTCTTAGGAAATAATCACATTTTCAATAATCCAAGTGCCTGGGCACCTCTTCTGTTCAATGAGACCATCCAAAATCATAGCAGATATTATTGCCTTGAGTAGAAAAAAAGAAATACAGCTTGCTGGATACGATTACACCTTTGGCTTAAGAGCATGAGAGTCACTGAGAATAGTTAAGGTCAGTCTTTCCCAAGGAGTATGTTATTCTATCTATAATACTCTGAAATGTTCTTGTTCATTTTTCTGAAGAAGCTGGGTTTGACCATGATTGGGTCATGAAGAGGGTGAAGGATTTGAGTAAGGGCAGTCTAAGCGAGTATGCTTGTGCCTCTGTTGTTGTTTTCTATGTCTCAAAGCTCAGTGCCTTCCAAATCAGGATATAAATAGTGCTCCTGTCTCAGCAGTTTCCCAAGCAAGGCTGCATGACGTGATGTTGTGACATTCCTAAAAACAATCACAGTTTTGACAGAAGTTCAGCTGCAGAACTAGAGTCGTGATCCTGAAAATATAACCTGTAAAAGGTCACCAGGAGAAAAGCTTGCAAACAGAATTCAATATCACTGTTTCTTGTTTCTCTAGAAACACAATTAAAGAGCTTTCTTGTACTTTCTTGATAAAATGATCTATTTATTAATGTTTACTAACACTTCATTTCAGTTAAATTGGTTGTCATATAGTTATTTACATCTTACTTCTATTTGTTCATTGGTTGAACTGTGTAAGAAATAACTTGTCCCTTTATACCACAGAATCTTTCACAGAAATTCCTTCCTTTTCATGGATGTTTTAGTGTTCTGCTATTTTTAAAGAAACCAAGTTTATTAAGCATGCAATCAAAATGCAAATCAAATTAATTACTGAAGTCATTAGACATTTTTCATTTTTTGAAAGCCAAAAAGAATGACTGCAACCTGGCATGTTAATTTTGTAAAAAGGAAACATCTTTTGCATTTTCCTTTCAAAATTAAATTAAAAAAAATCTGCTTTAGACATATTTAAATGTCTCTGATCATCTTTTTTTTTTTTTTTTTACTTCACAGTCACTTACCATCTCAAAATTCCTTTCATTACACACTTCTGTAAATGAAGATATGGTACAGCAGTACCCTGGAGGTGGGGACCATCCTATGTTGCTGCACAAAACCCAGTAAATGTGACACCATTTCCTGGCTGTGTTCCTAGAGACAGAGAACAACATATTTAAAACAGATATGTGGAGTCTCGAGTTGGTTCCTTAATTATTTTAATCATGTCTATGCATCAGGAGGTGCTAAGTGGCTTCTCTCCAGCCAGCATGTCCTCCAGCTTCCCAGGTACTGGATGCTCTTTTGCACTGGTCCACAGTACCTTTGGGCTGGTAGAAGGGATTATACAATTTGATGGAAAGCTGGACTGGATCCTCCAAATTCATTATCTCTGGAGCATAAGGGATAGTGGTTTTCAGAAAAATTGGTGCCTGATTTGGCTCACCACACAGGCATGAAACAATTCCTTTGGTCTGGGAAGCTTTATAAATGCCTCAGAGAAAACACTGATCTTTGTTCAGATCTACATGATTTTGAAGTATTAATGTGGAACAGCATTAAAGGATCCAAGTAAAATGCTGGCAGTATAAAAACAGGTGGTATTATATACGTTAACTATATATTTATCTTTTCATTTTCAGGTCCAAAGTCAATATGGATACTCCTTGGCCATATCTAATCTGTCATGAGCATAGAGCTCAGGATCACCCATAAATCTTATTTGCTTTTATTCATCCTGCCTATTTGTGATCTCCTGCTCTACTTGCCTAAATCCAGCTGGGACTTTAGGCAGGAAAGCAGAGAGAGGAAAGGGCTGTGTCGCCCTGGATGCAGTGATGCTCTGGGCTTCATGTACTCAGATCTGAAAACTTTGGCCTGAACTCATGCACAGATGCAGCTGCAGTTAGTTCTTCCTTTCAAGACTTCACAAACACACTTTCAAGACTGAAATAACTTTACATCTCTGCTTACATCAAATGGCTTTGATTTCTTGATAGGTCTTAATAAGACAGACTAAAGTTTATAGCAGTTTTTCCACCTTGTGCATTCCGGCTTTTGGCATGATTCGCAAGCATTTGTCTTTCTAACATAACCTAGGAAATAATTTGTCAATGATGAATGAGCAATGATAAATTTGACTAGCCCCATTTGCAAAATCGATGGAATAGAAACAAAACAAGCAGGGAGCTTTTATCAAGCTGATCTAACACCTAACCAGAGGCACCTTTTTGGAAAAGTTTGCATGCACATTCACACCTTGGAAGAGAGCAAAGCCTAACAGAGGGTCAAGCTAGCAAATTGCACTACAGAATTGATGGAAAGAGAGCTGAGAACGCTTCTTTGCGAGCTCTTTTCTGTGCACTAATATATCAGGCATTTTTTTCCATTAGGTCTTTGAATTTCTCTTTTTGCAGATAGTGAAATTATTAGCTCTAATTGGCAAATGAACATGACCTCCCCATTGTCTATTCTGAATGGGATGCAATCTCTTTTGAATGCAACCAGCCTGTTATTTCACTCCATTAAATTACTGTTTGTGCCCAAAGTGTTTTCCTTGCAATTCTGTCTGAATGCTGAAAATAGCTTGCTGAAGTAGTGTGGTCTAAAGGAACCAGTGAAGTTAGGAATATGGCATTTCAGCATTGATCTTAGTGCTGACACTGACCCCTGGTAGTCACTTACCCTTTCAGTTACTTACACCTCTAAAACAGAAGGACATTATTTTGCTATCTCATGCTAGCATTTTGAGAAATACGGGATAATATGCATACAACACTCTGAATACCAAAAAGATTGAACATAGCTATCAGACACCACTCTTTTTAAAATTCTCTACTTTTATTTGGGAATGTATGCTGTGATCTCTTAAGTTACTATTGCTGTTGGTTTATATCTGGTTTTCTATGCTCTCACAATTTTGGAAATCAGTGCATGAACTTGGGATGTAGGAGATAAACAGCACTAACCAGCATGAAATTATAATCCAAGCAGGCAAAAACAAGACTGGAACAGACAAAGCAGCCAATCCCCATAGGAATGAAAGTAGAAGAAAAAGAATCAACCATCAGAAGAATAAAATATTTAAGTATCACTAATTGCAAAATAGCTAATTTTAAGTTACATTTGTCTGAGCTACACAAATCCTAAAATACAATTTCTGAAAAGGCAAGCTGGAAAATAGAAGTCTGCTCAGAGGAGAACCGAAAAGAGAAAGCATAGAGGAAGGAATTGATGTCAAGGGAGTGATTGCTGCTATGCCCTGTGTTTCTGTAGCACGTTTCATACACACATCATGAAGAATTTATTTACTTATTTCCATTTTAGACTTCTCGTGTATTTTAGGCTTCTCGGCGTTATTTCCACTTAAAGCACACTATTTGGCAATATGTTGGCAATTGTTACGGAATTCCTATTTGGCTATTTTTCCTTTAAAAAAAAAGAAAAAGCAAAAAAGAGACACTTTCCATTGAATATTCTGGTTGCTTTAACAACTGCTTCTGTGTTGACAAAGGCTGATTGTTTTCCCTTGCATTATAGAGTGTTAACAGCTTTTATAATCCCCAGCTTCACTGAATTATGAACCTTTTGGCAATGTTTTGCCAGGGCAATTTCTATGCAGTTGGTCTTTCTTAATCAGACCAGGCACTTTGCCATTCGCCATTCGCACCCATTTTTCCGTTGCTTTATCCATCTCCAAAGATAAAAATGCACTCTTCAAAAGCGCTGTAAACTGTGGTGCTCCAAATGTGACAGATCCAATTCAGATTGGGCAAAACCGCAGGACTTATTTATTATGTGGTATACACAAGGAGAGATTTGGAAAATGTAAGCGATTAGTCTTTAACTATGGAAAGGAAGTGCTATGTAAGGCTGGCAAAAATATGTAATAGATAATAAAGCACAAATATGTATAAGCTAGACTGAAACCAGGCTTTTTCTGACATCCTTATCCAGGATTGTTTGGCAAGGGAGAACAAATCCATTCCTGGTATAACCTGTTGCCTTCAGTGGTGTTCCCCATGGCTCAGGACATCATTCCCTAAAGCCCAATGGATTCATGCAGCCCTTATACAACCACAGTGACGTTCATAAGAGTCAGGACAGATGCGGATGTTGCAAAACTCACAGCAGGACAGTGACACGATTTACATCTGGACATAGCAGGTGCAGCTCCCATGGACAACAGGTCAAATGCAGCAGCAGTGTGAGGAGAAATGAAAGTGCTCCTGCATTTATTTCGGTGTGAATTTTGACCCAGAACTTAATGGGGAAGCAACATCGACCTAAATGTGCCCTGCAAACTCCACGTGATGTTTGCAGCAAAGCAGCCTCCCTTGGTACAGGGGCTTATATGTTCTGCTGCTGCTTCTCTGGCCACTGTCAAGATTGGGGCCACACTGAAGTCAGTGGGAGCTGTGCCAATGACAGCCGATTTGGGTCTAGTGAGCTTGATCTGGTTCCTATTTAATGCTGTTTTATGCTATCATTTCATATAGACTTGTGAAACCTTTGGGGTTTTGGCCTTGAAATATCTGTCATGCTTAATGCGGAGCCTGAGGTGGAGTGGAGGGAGCGAGGCAGCAAAAATCATCCCACCATCTGTTAGTACAAATTGTCTTCCCAGCATCGTGTTGATTTGGTGTATTCTCTAAATAAAATCTACTTCTAAGCAATCCAAAATGTTGTGAGCAGAGAAGCTTATTAGCACTTGTCATATTTTATACAGAAAATACTGGAACATATTTCCTCCTGTGCACTGATAAAGCGCTTGCAAAGAAGCCAGGAAACACAGTACAAACTTGTGTCTTGCAAAAAGAAGTGGTTGTACTTCAGCTTGTGCAAATACTTTGGAAATCTCCATGGCTGAGCAGCAAGAAGCTGCATTGCATATAGAAAACACATGTTCAGTTCCCCTTGCTGATAGATTTATTATGAACAAATTACATCTCTCTCACATGTCAGAACATTGGGAACTGGGTACTTGACGATAACATAGGGAGAAATTGTGCTAGAATGCTTCAAATGGTTTAATCTGTCACCTAAGTACTGTATAAATGAGATTAAATTCTTAACTGTATTAGATAAATGGCCATGACCAGGAGAAAGAACGCACAAGACTAATTTGCCGTCTGAACATTCAGAAATTTTGCTGGACCAAATCTGGTTGGACAGAATTCAGCAGCCAATGCTCTTTCCTTCTTTGGTCAAATCTGCAAAGCAGCCCTAATTGTGTAGCTTTAATGTCACGGTCCATTCCCAGGGCCATCTCCAACTCACCTTCCATCCTTGAAGTCTCCAAATGGCTTTTTCTTTATTGGAGAGTTAATTTAGAATAATGACAGCTTATCTTTGGTACAGCTTCTAGGCTGCACCTTCAGACCCGCCGCAGTGATCTCCTTGAGCCCACTCATGCTGTTCGCGCAGACGGCCGGGCTGCCAATACGTGCTTAGATATTTCTGCTTGACACATAAATCTACGTGCATCGCAGAACCCCTGATGACACAGCAAACTGCTGAGTGATTTAGGACTTGCCAGACAAACCCAAGTAGGTGATCTGCAGTCTGTTCAGGAGGCGGCGGTTTGGGCAGAAGACGGATGAGCTATGGATCAGGTAGTCATGGATGCAGATGCTCACCTCAGTTTGTCAGCAGGTGTGCAGATAGCCCTGATCAAATCCCATCACAGGAATTGTGTTGCAAAATGCAGATCTCCATAAATCTCAGGTGAATAAAATACATTTGTCTTGCAAGTAGACTGAAAATGCATGCTTATATGTTATATACTTCAAAGTGCTAACTACTAGAAGGAGCCATTTTATTTTAATTACAGCCTCAATTTTACCCTTACCCAATAACTTCACAGAATGGGTGAGGTTGGAAAGGAGCTCTAGAGATCATCTAGTCCAACCCCCCTGCTCAGGCAGGGACGCCTAAAGCACAGGGCACTGTGCACACTGTGCACACTGGGTGGCATCCAGGTGAGTTTTGAGGATCTCCAAAGGAGACCCCACAACCTCTCTAAGAAGCCTGTTCCAGGGTCCTGGAACGCCATTCCTACTGTGAGGGCTCGCCCTCGCAGTAAAGAAGTTCTTCCTCACATGGAAGTGGAACTTCCTGTGTTTCAACTTTGTACCCATTACCCCTTGTCCTGTCACTGGCCACCACTGAAAAGAGTTTGGCCCTTTCCTCTTTACATTCTCCCCTCAGGCATCTGTACAAATTGACAAGATCCCCTCTCAATTTTCTCCAAAAAGTTTACACTTTTTAATTATTTTTTTCCATACTTATAGCAATGTGTCTGAGTTCTGAATTTAACCATCAAAAAGGATTTAAAGTCAGTGAAAAAGGTTTTATATAACTTCACAAGTAATAAGATGCTTCGGAAGAGGTCACTGCTCCATCAGCTACATATTTAACTATTTAAATTCATGGTATTTTTCTTTGCCTTTTTTGTTTGTTTGTTTTAGAAAAAGCTGCCTATTTCTTTAGAAATGATGAGATAACGTCCTGCCTTGCCTTCATGTTTCATTGAATGCAATGATTTGTTTCAAATTAAATTTCTGGGTTTTGGATAGGCCAACATACTCTACTGTCATTTTGTTCTGGGTATTTTCCCTCCTAAGCAGCAGAGAACAGCTGCCTGGTAGTTATCCTGGCATTCTCCAGCACCAGGGGTCCTACTGAAAAAAAAAAATTGCTGGAGCATAGACCTGGATCCTCTGTTTGCCCAAGATATTTGATTCTCCAGAATTTCGAGGGTGCCAGATTTAATAAAGATTCTTTCGTCATTGATTTTGTTCGAGAATGCAATAAGCTACAGCAGTTTGTGGTCATGTTTCTAGAGAAAGGCCACATCAGGATTTTGTGGTCTAATTGCTGAATGCAACAACAGAGGCACAACCCTCTTAACTGGTCTGTAAATTCCTTGGAAGTGCTCGCGCTAATCTGTTTTTGGTAGAATGTAGATGAACAACTGGACAGTGTGGACAGCGGTAGGTGTTTTTGGTAGAATGTAGATGAACAACTGGACAGTCTGGACAGCGGTAGGTCTGTGTTAGAGCCCAATCTTTGGACCTGCTTTATTTACTAGTATAAATGTGTGTAGTAACTGTAGGTCTAGTACATGCACTTCGCCAAGTAGTTTGGACAACTTAGCCATGGGGATAAACACCCTGTGCTGGACATAACACTTATCTTTTTGGTCCTTATGTAGGATTTTACTTACAGTGAAAACAAAATTTACCGATAATCTACTTTTGCATCCTCTACTGTTAGTATTTTTGCCGGTTTGCTACTCAAAGTATCACAGAAATCTAAGACAGCCAGATCCATACTGTCATTTTAGTCTCAGTCAGCTTCTTGATAGCTCCACTAATGCATTTTGACCCCAAGCAAGGAGGTTGGTGTCTAGCTTTGTCTCTAACTTCTCCATTAAATTAATACTGAACTAAGAAAAAGATTTAAAAAGAGAAATGGCAGGCTAACTAATTCTGTCTAATTGCACTAATTCACATGGAATTGTGCTTGTGGTAATTCAAAAAACAGTCACCTCTGATTAATATATATTATACAATTAGAAACACGAACAAGCTTTTTCAATATAGCCTATTAATCTAAATACTTTCTTCCCAAGTCAAGCCACGTTTTGAAAGGACATTGAATTTCAGGGTGGTTTTTAAAGCACTGTTTACATTTAGAAAACCTTATCTACAAAAACTTGTGGATTTGGTATGCACTTTAAATGTGCTTTGTGTCAAGGGAGCAATGTAGAGTGTCAGGACACCTCTTCGTTCCCATTTGATCACACCTACGATGCTGGAGACCCAGCTGCCATGCAGTTGTTTAGGTGACGAAATCCTCAGATAATTCCTGGGCATATGGCTATGTTCATATGGTTAATTGCAGCTTGGGGTTGGAGATATGAAGATGCAACCTTTGGCTTAGAAAGTCCCTGAACCACATGTTGCTGGTATCTAGGGGAATATTCTGCGAAAAAAAAAAAAAAAAAAAAAAAACAATGTTGTCCTCTTGTCACATGGACATCCACTGCTGGCCATTGTTGAGTCAAGCTAGCAAGGTTTTTGCTGTGTCAAATACAGCCATTCTTATGTCCTAATGTCCTAAAAATGTAATAGTCACTGTAACATTGCTCTGCTTGAGCTAATAAATCTCACCTTTCAGCAGGGGTAATTAGTTTGTCTTTGATACCACACTAACACAAATGTATTGCTTCTAGTTTCAGAACTAGATTGATCAGTGTTAATTTGGTGTTCCCCAAGCTCTGTAGATCTAACCATTTTATCATGAGAGTCAGTATTAAAAAACTTTCAATGTTTTATATGCATTGCCTATGATAGTATATATATGGATACAAACACAAGAGTCTCTGGAATCTATATATTTTAATTTCAGAGTTTTTCCAGCTTTCACTGTTGTGGAGGAAAAAAGAAAAAGTCTATAGCCCTGGGAAAACCAGAAGATGAGTAAAAACAACTCCAACTGTATTTAATAGAATATCTTATGGCTTTAACATATATGTTTCAGATTTGGGTCATTACAATATTTGAGATTTGACTATGTAGGTTCACTAATTATTAAGATACTTGGGGAGTAGTATTACCTTCTTCATAGTCAGCAGCCTGAGCCTGAAATTAACAGGCAGAATAATTCCTCCGTTCTGTACTTACAGGAGGACTGAAGGATCTACATTGCAATCACTGACTGTCGGAATTTCAGCTGCATTCGTGAAGCTTTACTGGAGGCAGATATAAGGTTTTATTATCTTCTATTTATTATCTTCTATCTAGGTATTTAATATAAATACTTAATTCATGTTTTAGATGGAAGCTTCACTTTCCAGTAATATTTCAATCTACTTGCCTTCAACAGTGTGACTTTGTAAATACTGAATACAAACAAACCCAACAAATATCATAATGCCAAGGGAGCAGTGCAGATCGCCAAGACTTCTTTTATTTTTCATGTTTTCATGTGTTTGTTTGTTTGTTTGTTTTTACATTAATGTTGCCAAATGAACACCAGGGACCATTATTTGGCTCATTCATCATTTTATCTTTATTTTATACCATAGCTCAGCTCCTGGAGTGCTTTGACTCCTGAATGAAGACTTCAATGGGAAGCATTTTCATAACCTTTCATTCCCAAAATATTTATTCCATTCAAAATCCTTGCATGGTTTCTTTGCTTTCGTAAAAGTCTTGATAGGAAAAGTCTCTCGGTGGTACATTACCATAACGGAATGAGGTGTGAAGATGTAAACCTCTCTCTAAGAAGCCTGAAGCATTTCCAGAGGACTGGAAGAACCAAAAGGCAGTTTCTATCTCAGACCTGTATAACACTGTGAAAAGTAGATGGAGCAAAAAACAATGTGAATAACTCTTTGGATTTCATCAGTAACCTGACTTCATGACAGGGGCTTCTAGGTAAGACAAATGGTTGTGTTTGTAGAATGTGCATGATGGGGGCAAACAAAAGGAAAAAAAAATGTATCAATAATATTACATTCACTTAACTAATCAAGATCTATTGAAAGAGATTATCTACATTTAATCCAATGACAGATGGAATCAGTAAATGTTTTGTTATGGTATTTTACCACATTCACTAACCTTACATGAGATTCAGAGGAGTGCCTTAGAACTCTTCACCATCGTCTCAGAGATTTTTATTTATTTTTAATTCTTTTTTTTATTCATCACTAATCGTAACCTCATATAAGCAATTGCTGCTCTTAATTATATGTATACTCTTTTTATCCTCGTATTTAGGAGTGCCAAGATTGAAAAATTGCAGGTCACAATTAATTATCAATTAACAGAAATTAACAGTTTGCATGGGTTCTCAGTTCCTTCAGAAAGTCATTTGACCATTCATTAGCAAATTTTCATCCCTTCCACAACATAGTTCGACCTTCACAGTAGACCAGATGAAAGCTAGTGCTCATCCTATGACAATTAAATGTAATTATAGCCATCATATTTCTATTATAAAAATATACTATCTGAAAAATGTATATATACAAATCCTGACTTTTATTTGCCTTTTTTTTTCTTCCCAGCTCCTCTCTGAAACAGAACTCATGCTTGAAATGCCAATGCTATTTTTATTTCCTACTTTCTTGTGGATTTGTGATCACAAGCTACAAGCTAATTCTTCTAGAATGCTTTATGAAAGGTAGTCATAAAATTCTTAGAGAAAATACCAATACAGTTCACCTTGGAGCTCCATAATCTTTTTAAAGTTTAACTTCAATTGCTTTTGCCAAAGACAAACTGACAGCATTCTTATTCTAGTTAATCCCATAAGTAATAAATATCTTCAGGGGCACATAAATTACAGCTAGGTAAAACTAGAGAACAATCAAGCAACAGCTTATTATTCAGTGCTGTCTTGTTAACAACAGAAAAAAAAATAAAATAATGGTATGTATTAGACTAGATGAACCTTCTCTATTTTGAGATTACTATTAATTTTAATGTTTTAAGCTTCTTATCTCTAAATTCAGTTTCACCGGGTATTTGGATAGTATAGCACTTATGCTATGCCAGGTAGATGGATTGAGAAAAAAAAAAAAACTATTCAAACTGCCACAGAGAGATCCACAAGATATCTCTCCACATTATAATTCTTATTTTTTTATTAATATTATTGTTACTTATTTGTTTTCAACTTTAAATAACTTGCATGTAGAGAAGACACAAGCAATTAGCTTTGCAGAGTCCATAAAAGAAAGGATGATCCTAGCCCAAATGGTCTTATTGTCAAAGTTTGGTACAGGAATAACAGAATGTGCGATTGATCTGGAAGTGCAAAAGCTACCCACATTGACGATGAAGCCTTTCCAAAATATACACTTTGGGAAAGCTGATCACTGGCAAACAAGGAAGAAAAGAGTAATGAGATCCTGTGCATGCACACAGCATGCTATTCTGCAGAACAGAATGGTGATGAAAAAGCAGCATTTCCAGGGTCAGGGAGGTTTCTTCTCTTTGCATGCCAATGGCAGGATGATAGACACCTTGTACTTGACTTTACTAGTTCATTTCTGTTGGGGCTGAACTTGAAGATCTGTAGACGTCCCTTCCAACCTCAGCAATCCCGTGATTCTGTTGCAGCTGTGGTCTACCTTATGCTCAGATCTAAGAGACAATATCTACACTAGATTGGCCTACCCATAAAATCAGCTTTTCTATATTACTGCAAGTATATATGCTATGGTAATGTTTTGAGATCTGATCTCTGGCCTGAACTATTGGTAGTCTAGAACAGCAAAAAGCAGATTTAAAACTGTGGTTCAGATATTGGGAATTAACACATTTCAGTTTAGGAAGCAGAAATTGGCAAGATTTGTAAAATGAGTTATATGTAGACAGAGCTGGGCACGATATTTCATTTTGTTTGTTAGTTGATTATCTTGAATTTCTTTTAGAATGCAATCAGCTCTGTGGGGTTCACCACAATATTTAAGGGGTAAGATACAAAACTGAAGGAGAAACGGGGTCACTTGATTCAGTTTCACTCATCATCTAATAATTAGTTACAGACCTTCTCAGAAGCAGCAGTCACCGCCTTTCTCCTGCTGTCCCCCAGCTCTCCAGCTACAAAGCTGCCTCCCCAAACATCTCCTTCTGCTTTTCCTCTTTCCCCCTCCTCCTTTTGTGGTAGGACTTGGCCCATCTGGAGAGATGAGGTTCCATCACAGCTGAAACTCGGGACCATCTCAGCCCATATAGAGCACAGTACAACCTTACCAGCCCAGGCCAGACTGCAAGGAAACCACCTTGCTATTTTTCACCACCCTTCTATACATCCTACTTAGGCACAGTATAGCCACAGTAGTTTTGGGCAGGTCCTGGGGTCTCTACACAACATTTCTCTTCTTACCCCTCTCTCCATCTCAATTTGCAATGAGTCTACAGCTATGACATAGATATGCCATAAGCAACCTGAGGAATGCAGTCAAGATAATTATGTGCAACACTGTTTGTACAGTGATGCATATTCCAACTAACATAACATTAGGAAGGGGAACCATTATGCTGCATACTTACGGGCCAGCTATGCTGACTCCTTAAATAAATAATCATGCACTCAAATTGCTTGGCGTATATTTTACACAGAATGTCTTTACAGATGCAATCAATAAATAATGAGATTGTTAGCTGCGGATTATCATTCTTCCATTTGCCACATCTATCTCATTAAAAAATACAAAAAGCAAAAAATAAAATAAAAATGTTAATTTATTTTAACCTTGAGAGACATATTTTCTTTAGAAACAAGAGTCCAAACTTTGTTTTAGTCTTGAATGATAGTTAAAAAAAAGTCTTTTTTTTCTCTATTTTTATCAGGGAATATTAGATCTGTTTCTCTAATACTCTGTGCAGCAGAATGCTGAATAAACATGTTGCAGACTAAATGATGTCTGAAAAACTTCCAGGACATCTGTTATGTGATTTAGATATACTCTTTCCTCGGAATGATATTTTACAGTAAATTATTTTTTACGCATTGAAAATGTGACTGTCCTTGGCTTCCTCTTATACAGAAGGAAAAGTAAGAGATGCAGCCCTGACGGTAATGTTTTCTGTATAGACTATTATGTTACTCCTCCAGGACCATCAACAGCTTCTTGTACTTCATCAGTACTTCATGTATGCCAAACTGGTCTTAGATTCTACTTGTTGTCCATCTCTAATTTTAAAAGAAGTCATAACTAAGTCAAATCCTTTCAGTGAGGTTAGTCATAGAAATGATAACTTCAAGAGAAAATACTCTCAAAGATAAGGATGTTACAATCTGATGTTATGTTACACCAAAGGGTAACACAGAGATTAGTTAGAATTAGTCATTGAGGAGCATTTATTTCAGCTGTCTTGGCTTAGAGTGATAACTGAACAACATAAATGACCCTACTTATGATGGGTCAGACTACTGTGGAGGAAAGTGCTCATTGCAAATAACCTATTTAACAAAATTTTCTTTTTTTTTTCATTTTAAAATTGAAATTTATCTCTTTATATGTATATTTGTGATGACTAAGAGCACAAGCATTTCAATACACCATTATTCATTCTCATATTTTGTTTGTGAGTATTTTGTTTCACCTAATTCTTTGGTTGTTATTGTTCATTATTTGCATATAATGATTCGTTGGACATTTTGGCATAAAGCATGTCTTGAAATTTGTTGAGCGACTGTGTGTAAAAATTTGCTTCATGATCGCACCTGATGTAACAAAAACTAATGGCGTGGAATATACAAAACTAGGGTTGTTTCACTTCTGTCTAACTTCTTCTAACTCAGAAAGGATTTGCCTTTTTTTGAATACAGCTCCATCTATCTATCCCAGCAGTGACTAGGACCTTTTTTGTCTCTCTTGAGACATTACATGATATATCAAAATGTATTTGTGCGTGACGATATAAAAGAATAGTAGGAGTCAGACCTTTTTATTAACATGGCAATAGAGTTCTAGACTAGAAAAAAAAAACAGTGAATGCACCAACATTTTAAAAAAATAATGGAAAGACCCAGGTGATTATATTCTTGTCATCTTGATATTCGTCTGTGGCAGATGATCAGAGCAACTGAATGGAGCAGCTGAAAAGAGATTCAATTAATAAAAAAATAAGGTAAAATAATTGCTGCCAATCAATGCAGAGAAAAAGATCTTTTCAAGTTAACTTTGTATGTTGACCAGCAAGATTAAAAAGTTTCTCTGGCACAGTCAATGGCTGCACTGTAACATTTAACTTTGTAACACACAACTAAAATATAAATAAAAAGTAGATAGAATATTAAAATGCTCCAAAACCATAACAACAAACTTTCAATGAATCCAAAATCAAGTAGTCCATCATTAGTACTAAATTTTGAACTCTAATGCAGAGATTTAGAAGAAATGACAAATAATGAAGGGACATGTTATTTCTGCAGAGATACCTGTATGAGCAGGTAGGCAAATAGTATCTATTTTAATACAGAATTAAGGATCATTGCAAATCGTCAGACAAAAAAAGAACTTCCAGGGCACTAGTAATCAAGTAGGTTAGTATAAACTTTGGACTCACGAAAAAAGGGCCAATTGAGTAGAACAACAGAGAGATGATGCTTCCTCTGGCTTCCGTTAACAAGAATTTTGCTGGAATCCTGGTTCCCATTCTTGAACCAAACCTGAATAAGTACTTAAAAATTGAAAGGGCCCATAGACAAGAAGAACTGGATAACATAGTGAAGTACACAAATAGCCCAGTACATGAAGGATGAGCAGCTGCCTAAACACTCTAAGAATACTGAGATGGAAACACGATGCTTAGTAACAAAATACTTTAATGTCATGTGTCTTGGCAACTGGAAGGTCAAATCTGATTCACAGAACACTTCTCTCTGGAGGAGAAGAAAATAATGATGCCAGAAGTAAATGCAGTCTTTATAGTTCAATGTGTTTTCCTACACCTGCAGAAAACCTGGCCTGTTTCTGTGGTTGTATCACAGAGAGAGGTGTAGAGGAGACGGCATCTTCTGGAAGTTGTGCAGCTTATTGGTACACATCCTCGCTTTTCAATGACAACGAAGTAAGAATTTGCTCCTGGCCGAGGTAATCAGCTGCTCCTTGCACTGTGATTGCACGTCATTAGTTAATAGTATCCACCACTGCCATAATCCATCACATGTAAACTGTGGATCAGTGTGACATTTCTTTTGTTGGGTATAATTACTCTCCTTTCATTGCTAAACCCATAAGTGACTCTATATGTACAATTAAGTTCTCCTTTACTTCTCTTTAGTTCCTTTGATACTTTTTTTAAAAGGAGTTAGGTGTTTCCTACTGAGGTTACTAATGCAACAAAAGGAGACCTGATCATAGTCCAAATAATGAGCTTCTTTCTAACCTGCAGGACCCTGGGGTTCCGCAAACTATGGTTTTATGGAAGAGTCACATCCAAGGCTCCAGGGTCATCATTATCTTTTCAGGTCTGAATTCTAGACTTTGCCTTTATTTCCTTTTCTGGGTGACAGATCTGAAGGGCTCACATTAATCATCAACAATCTCATAATGGCATGTCATTGTGTATATCAAAAATATTCATCCCGAGGGCAGCTGTCAGTGCTAGAACACTAGATATCAATCCAATTAAAACCTAGCTTGTAGATAATTGTTTGTCACTCAGACCAGGGAAGACAATGACACTAATGCTATGTCCCACAACTGACCTTTACATTACCTGGCTTCCATCATGTAAATATAAACAATCTGAGCATATCTCACATCATTCACCTAAAGCCAATGCCCTGATCTAAACATAGAGTCTCACTTGAAAGAAAGAATGAAAACGTTTTCCCGAACTTAGCTTTCCTAGGTGATGCTACTGCTAATAGCAGCAAAGGACTAAGGACTGTTGGCATGATCACAAAGTTAAGAAAGGTTCTTGAGGAAGAAAGTGTGAGGAAATGCATAAAAGCATGAAAGGCCTGATATTAGCTTTTCATCCTATTTCTACTGCTGTTTGGATGTGAATGTGTGTTCTACACACAAGAGAACAAAAGTTGAAGTCTGTGGGGCTGGACCAGCAGAGATGCTCATTTAGTTCAAATAACACAGTGATCTCCAGGAACTGGAAAAGTGCCAAAGTCTGTTCCCATCTTCCTCTGTATAAATTCTTTTGATCGTCAGTTTATATGTCTATTTGTTTAACTAGAAAAGGGCCTGACACTCATTACCAATGTATGTGGAAATGAAGCCCCACCTTTGTGTGCATTAAAGAAGTAATTTATATGACATTGTCTTAGTGCTGTAACAAGATACTTTTCAACATCCTTGTGCTATAATTATAGGTTCTTTAATTAGCAAAGAATACTGCAATTAGTGTCTTTGCACATTCCAGACATCATTACTGCTACATTACCCATGCATTTCACTTGCTTCAATGATTTTGAATTAAGTACAGATCACATTCAAGGTTCCTCTTTTAACTTTCTGAATTCTCCATTATCTAGATTAATATTATGACCTAGATGATATCCCTGTCATTTTTCCTTCCAGATCACATTCACTACTTTGCAACCGTAGGTCTTTCTGCTGCTTTTTGTCTTTATTAATATATTTCCAGCAACAATGTTCTAATCACTTTTTTTATTCAAATGCATTTATGATTTGCCCAAACTTAATTTAAATTTACTCCAAAGGTGCACTTGTTTATGACTGTTTCCATCTCTGCAGCTTAAAATCAGACTTGCAATTAATTTTTGGAACTTCAGAAATGCTTTTACCTTTGCCAAAAGGGAGAAAAATCCCTTTTCAGTATGAACAATAAAATCTCAGCTCTCTCAGATATATGTATTATAAATATTATTGCAAAACTGATTTATGTCAAAAATCTCCCTCAAGTATTTCTTTTTTTTTGGTGAATAATTTGCAGTCTGATATATATTTTTCATACTCTTTAGCAAAAAAAGGCATCTTTTGCAGCAAGATATTTAGCTACACAGTGCTTATATGCAGTTTATATGCACTTCTTGATAGGCTTTAAAATAAAAGGCTGTATCATCTTGTCTTAATAATAGAAAGGGCTGAGCCAATTCAAGACTGCCTGACTAAAGGAGAACTGATCCAAAACCTATTAAAGTTTGGTATTTAGTTTGTTTTGTTGTTGTTCTTGTTTTGTTTTGTTTTGTTTCTTTCCTGTGATGCCATTGACTTGGGATAGCCTAGGGTGTCCCCCAAACTCTTGCCTTGTGGTCTGGAGACACAGGCCCGTGGTTATTGGTTGGGATAGCATTCACCTGGCTAAAAGACATATAGTCATATAGTCCTGTATGTACTGTGGTCAAATCAAATCTAGATTTAAACTAGGCACTTAAGGTTTTATTTGTTTTTAAATAATGCAATATAGAATAATATATAAAAATATATATTTATCTATATTATATATTTTTATATATAATGATAATATTTTGCAGACGATACAAAACTGAGTGGAGTAGCAGACACTCCAGAAAGGTGTGCTGACATTCAGAGGGACCTAGACAGGTTGGAAAGTTGGGCAGGGAGGAACCTCATGAGGTTCAACAAGGACAAGCTCAGGGTCCTGCACCTGGAGAGGAATAAGCCCAGCAGGCACCAGTACAGATTAGGGGTTGACCTACTGGAAAGCC
>NW_010585675.1:52744-80330 GCF_000705375.1 Tinamus guttatus | reverse complement strand
CTCAAATCACAGGATCTAAATCGATGTTTAAAAGTTACAGCTGGGCTGATGAGGGCCCTCAGGGTGGGCGGGATGGGATGAGCATGCACTGTAGCCGACCCCCATAGGGATTAGCGGGAGCTGTAGTGCTTGTTACTACAGGCACCTTTGGAGCCCCAGGGAAGTCACAGAATCATTATGGCTGGAGAAGACCTTCAAGACTGAGCCCAAGCATAACTCACCACCACTGTGCCCACTGCACCACCAGTCACATGTCCATTCAGATCCTTTACTTAGTCTCAACCACCCAAACTCATCTCCAGGAATTTTTATTCACCATCAAGTCCTACTAACACAACCCCCACCCGCAAAGGAAGAAAGCATCCATGCTCTTACCACAAATTTTCCAAGAGTTTCCCTGTACTTGGCTGGTCTGAAGGCAAACAACTTCCTTCAGAAACCACACAAGTCTTATCCGTGTATCCTGCTCTGTGAGACTTTAAAAACTTTAAGACTTTATTATGGCCCCTCAGTATAAAATTCTTCTGGTCACACTAAAATTGTATTAGATGTGACTCTAAGACAGATTTTGCCTGAATGAGGGGAAAACTCCCACTACAAGATTAACTATTTCTTACACTTATTCCCTGAACTGAGGCTTACAGTTTCTATCCTTTTACTATTCTTTAAAGTACAGTATGTTGTTTGGAAAAGTCAAGTGAATACACTTTACATACAGTAACTTACTATTATCCTGTTTTTCCCCCAGTTTCCAAATAATGTTTCCCAATTACAATTTGGCATTGAAACACAAATCAATCAAAACTCATTTTTCTCCAATTAAATGACAGTTTTTTCTCAAGTAAAAATTTTACACAGAAAACATCACTTATCTTCAAAAATATTTTCCTTAGCAAACTGTTTATTTCAAGTAATCAATAATCAGTGCCATTCACAGCCAGAGAATGCATAAAACTTTAAATTTTGCAATGCTGAATTGAGGGGAAAAAAATTGTGTTCATATTTTTGTTTCCAGTATTCAGAATCTTCCAAAGAAAATAAGCCTTCCAGATCAACCCTGAAATGGTTAAATAACATTGAGACCAACATTAGGCAATATATAACTTTCCTTTGAATTCTTATAAACAGAAACTATATTTAACAAAACAGAAAAATCATAAGCTTGTCTTGCAGGCTGGGATTGTGGAAGGTACACGCAAAGCCTTTCATACAGAGCCAAATTGAGTCTTCATTTTATAAGCCCTGCTGCTTTCAGGAAATCAGATTGTACTCTGCACTCTTCAGCAAATCCACAGGAAACTTGTCTATCCCACCCTAAACCACTATTTTCTGACAGAAAAAAAAAAAAAAAAAAAAAAAAGGTTATTTAGAACAACTAGTCACTAACATCAGTTTCTCATTTCTTCAGTACAGTTCATGTTTTTCTCTGGAAATCAAGTATGTTAATAGAAAAAGCATTAGAAAAGGCACATTTTTGCAGATGAAACGTCAATCCATCAGAGAGCTTGCTTCGTAAGCCCTGCCTTATGTTAGATCAGGGGGGAAAAAAAAGAAAAAAAAAGGAATCATCTATGACCTTCATTCCCTTTCCTGGCACCAATAACTCACAACATTAACACTCAATCAGTGTGGATCTTCGCCGCATGGCTAGTATCAGAGCTCATTAATAACAATGGCCTAGAATTAAAGCTATAGTAATGTCATACTAATACCTAATAAAGTATTCCCTGTAGAGAAAGAAGCTGTTGAAGCCCGTTTGGGACCTCCTGAATTTCTGCAACTCATAGAAAACAGGGTATGTAGCAGAGAGACAAAATTTCTGACTAGGTATTTGACCTGATTCTTGCAACAGCCAAAGCATGCCTGCCAGTTTTATAAACTTTAGCAACACCCCAACGAGGAGTAATATCCTATTAGGCAAAATCTGCCCCAGTGATCCTCCTGGAGTGATCCGTCCCCTGTGCTCCCCCTCAAACATATTCCATACCAGGCTCCCCAAGAGGACACAACAACAAAATGCCACAATTCCCATCTTTAAGGATTCTCTCCATACACTAACAACTCGTCTTAATTTTCGGCCGAAGGAAAAAGGGAAGCTGCACAGCCTTTCCATTTACTGAGGACTAAACGCAGGCAGAGGTAGATACAGGTACTGAGTAACGATTTGTTTCTCTCATTAGATATAAATAATGATTAATGCATTAATTTATTTACTACAATAAGCACCATTACATAAATTGATTACAATCCATTCACATAAACTCATTTCCCATCTCTGGCTGGAAACCTTACTGTTGAAGTGTATGGAAAGAATCCCTAATAAAAAAGACAATTTTGAAAAACTCAAGATTTTGCCATAAATATGCAAATTCTTCCCTCTTTTAAGTATATATATTTCATTTTACACTAAGATATATGGCAAATATTTCAGAAGTTAGAATTAATTCCAGACACTTCAATGACTGGATACCTCAGTGAGATAAAGCTTTTTGAAAGCTCTGCTCTGTGAATGCAATTGCTCTGGATTTTCAGAGAATCCAGTCTCAGAAATGTGAATCCTTCAAAAATATCTGCTAGGAACATTGCACTTGCCTTACCTATAAAAAATTGTTATTTTTTTTCAAAGCAGCAGAAGCTGAGTAAAACACATTTATGAAATTGGCAGATATTTAAGAAGTCTTGACCTATGAAATGTTGCTGTGGCGTATTGATTTTTTCCTCAGTGGTTAATAAGGGCATGTAGAAGGGTAGGAGCTGAGTTTTGAGAGTGAAAATTTGCTTTGGGGATTTAACCATCGCTGCCACAGTTCAAATTTAAGTTTTTTGAATCTATGCAAGGACAATCTTTTTAAAATATTCAGGGGATGCATATATTATTATGCTATGGAGTCAACACTTTCAGGAGTACAGATACTTTTTCATTCAAGTTTACCCTATTTTCTTCATTTGTCATTTTTATCCTAGTTTTCCTTTTAACTATCATCTTCTGTGTCATGTATTCACAGAATTTCTCATCTTCCTTCATTTATCTGCCTTTCAAATTTCTCATTTTACTTCCTGGTTGACAAAGACTAACTGAAAAAGAAAATAACACAACATTTATACTCTGTTCCTGCACCCTCTCAGAAAAGGTATGAGCATCTGATTGCCTATGAAAACAAAGGGAAATGATGATGAATTTGTTATTACTAAAGAAAGTTCTGTCAGGCTAAGCAATAGTGAAAAACACAGTATTTCTACCTTTATTTTTAAAAGCCTGCCTTTATGCCATTTTTGACAGCATCCAAGAATGTTTTGCTGAAACATCGGTATCACAGTTTAGACAGATCCTACTAAAATAAAAATGTCAGAAAAAAAAGTGTATTTAAATAAATGTTGAAAATGTAATAGCTAAGTACTAGAGAATAAAAGACAAATATTAAAGCTCAAATCCACTGTAAGGTAACTAACTAGCAGAAAGGATGTTACAGTAATTGAGAGACCTTTAACATTTCTTAGGGAATAATTTAATAAATCCTGTAAATTACAAGAGGCACTAAGCAGAATGTTCCTAAGCTCCACAGAGAATCTTCTAAGAATTCATAACGCAGAAATAATATGTATTAACTAAGATGAAGATTTAAAGAGCTGTGGATAAAAGAGTCTTAGTAGCAAAAAGTGAGCATAACATTCACTATAAAACTAATTAAAGAGTGGTCTCCTTGGTACCCCACTGTAATGACCTATGTAGGGCCAAGACCTTCCTCCTTAGCAGGCTGGAAACTGTCAAAAGATGTGCTGCACTCTCCTTTAGGTTTCCTCACTATGGCATGGCAGGCAGAAACTGCTCTAAGCCAAAGACAATCTCCTAACAGGATTCAGCAAGGATACTTTAGCCATGCCCTTCTGAAATGAAGGGCCGGCGGGGACTGTAAGTGAATGTCAAATAACAGCAGATGAGAGAAAAGTGATTAGGATTAAGTTAATAGCTCACTTCTGGAGTCCCAGCAGATACCTCTTCCTTGTTAAATGCTGGTAGTGTAATAATAAACAAACTTTAATGCTACTTTGCTTATGGGACACTAGTATTGACAAAAAATGTTTCTGATTGAAAGGCACATAGTGAAATTATGCAGAGAAAGATGATGCTCATAAACAGTACTCCAAAATAAGTTTGTTGCATCCCCTGTTGCTCTCATGCCCAAGAATAGCACAGATTTGCTCAAACAAGGATACACAAACACCCACGTATATATAAAACCATACATAATACATCTGTGTTGTAGTGAAAAAAGTAACTGATCAAATGTGTGGTAGAAAACAGAAGCTGCACCATCCTAGATGGATTTTTTAAATGGGCATTATTTTGTTCTATTGTTTGTATATTTACTTGTATGTGCACTATTTTAATCTTGGAAAAAAAAGTGACTAAATCTTCCTTCCATATTTTAGATACAGAGTTGAGCATTTAAGCTTATTTTCATATAAAACAGGAGCATTTGCTCTTACTTGCAATACTAGCATTAAGAACCAGATTTCATAACTACTAAGATTTGCCAATTAGTATGTATCCACACACCATGTGAAAAACTCGCAGAGATAAGTACAGTTCTGGGAGATCTTGTGTCATGCCTCTTTCTCACCCACAGACCAAAGCTACCTGAAAAGAATGGGAAAACCTCTAACAGCATCACTATTTTTCTGACATTTGTGCCAATTGCATTAATGAAAGATCCAAGAATTACGAGAAAAAAAAAGACTGGAATTTTTCAAGGAATACAGACAGGAAAGAAACCTCACACACAGGTTCTTTTTACCTTCTACTCAATAACAAATATTATTACTATATGAGCCTGGACTTCCATTAAATCTTACTAAAGACTTCTTCAATGACGTAGCAGTATGGAAAAAAACTGTCTTCACTCTAAAATTAGCAAGCGTTTGATTCATAAAACAGTGATGAACATATAATGCATAGTTTATTGATATTCTGCAAACAAATCACCTCCAATCTCAAGATTATCCACTGATAAAGCTTTGGTATCTTAACAATAGTACCTAATAGCTGTACGAGAACCAATCATCCAGTTTAGTAACAAAATACGATGCATAAACAGAGACCTTTCCCTGAAAATGCATCCAAACTCTTATCTTTTCTCTTTAGACAGCAATAATGCCCCTTTCTGAGGACAAGTCTCACTCACAGAGGCTCAAGGAGGTTTCTGAAGGCAAATAAGCTGTTGAATGGAAATCACTGAAATCCATAAAGATATAGACTATTATTTGCTGCCTCCCTTTAGATATAGTGGAGATAAAGAAAGGATACAATCAGTTACTACAAGATTCAACTATCATCTGCTTTTACACTTCTCAAATACAGGAAACTAGATGAAAGAATAAATTGGTCAGGTGAGTGTTCGAGATAAGAGTATTTCTTATTAAGAAAATTTCCTGTAGAGTCAAAAAATGGAAGCAGCCCTCTTGCTAACTTATCTTGATCACATTTCTTCTGTCACTATTTTTAATTTATTGGCTGTCATGGAATAGATGAGCTCAGTTTCAGAGATTAGGAGATCCTGGGCAGACAAATGTTTTGCCCCTGGAAGGCTTTAGCAGCATATATTTCATATCTGTCACACGAACAATTTGATATAATCCCCTCATTAGAGGTGCTGCAGAGTTACAGAATTTCTGTGCAGTAAAGAGTGATAGGCTTTGGAGGGTAGGCTCAACCCTCCAAAGTGCTCAGATGTCCTCAAAAGCACAGACTCTTTATCTCACACTGATTTCCATGGGCATAATGACCTCAGCAATGCCCATGAGCAAGTTCCTATTTCCCCTAAAAAATTCCCTAGTAAGTTTTGTGCCTTTTGAACCTTTCATTTCTAAAGAGACCATCTACCTTATGAGAGACCTGCTTTTCTAGAAACCAATAAAGTATTCACCTGCAAAGATGAAAAATTTTGGGAGGCAGAGCCTTTGGTAACTCTTTGCTCATACAGCCGATGGATTACTGAAAGGCATTTCACAAAGGACACAAAGAGGCTGAACAAAATATAAAGTATCATATAAGTAAGAGGTGATACATGCAGTCTTGAAAGCCTATGATGCAGCAGTCTGACCAAAAATAAGATCATTGCTTTGAAAGTCTTGAGGGAACGAAACACTTTCAGAATTCTTTGTGATTAACATATGGATTTACCTTGGCTCATACCCAACTCCTCTAGAACAGAACACTGTGTTATGTCAGACTTCAGTGTATAGCGATCCTTGAATTCAAAGATTGCTATACATTGAAGTCTGACATAATTAGTTTTGGGGGGTTTTAGTACAAAGGAAGAATTATAGTGTGCGATCATTTAAGTCACATCTTCACATCAGCACTGCTCATGCTCAAAGATGGTGTGTGTACCATAAAGAATGGATATGGAAAAAATTTCATGTGGAGGGATTGTGTGTTGATCAGATTGTATACAAATCCTATAGCTACATGCTTCTATGGAAGCATTGCTTTGGACTGTGGTCAGATCTCCATCAGGAGAAAGGGGAAGCCTATCCCCATTTCAGCTACCAACATGATTTCTTTAGAAGCTGAGGAAAGCCTCTCATCCTGTTCCCAACCTGAAACGTGAACCTCCTTAGTCGCATGTGCATGGGCTCTGCAGGTCAGAGTCACAGAATGGTTAAGGTTGGAAGGGACCTCTAGCGATCATCTAGTCCAACCCACCTGCTCAAGCAGGGACACCCAAAGCATGGGGCACAGGGTGGCATCCAGGCAGGTTTTGAAGATCTCCAGAGAAGGAGACTCCGCAACCTCTCTGGGCAGCCTGTTCCAGGGCTGTGTCACCCTCACAACAAAGAAGTTCTTCCTCATATGGAGGTGGAAATTCCCATGTTTCAACTTAGACTCATTACCCTTCATCCTGCCACCGGCCACCATGGAGAAGAGCCTTGCCCCATCCTCCCTACATTCACCCGTCAGGTACTTGAACATGTTGATCAAATCTCCTCTCAGCCTTGCCTTCTCCAGGTTAAACAGGCCCAGCTCACTTAGTCTTTCCTAAGATAGATTCTCCAGTCCCTTAATCATCCTTGTGTCCTACACTGGACCCTCTCTAGAAGCTCAATGCCCTTCTTGTACTGGGGAGCCCAGAACTGCACCCAGTGCTCCAGGTGCAGCCCCACCAGAGCTGAGTAGAGGGGCAGGATCCCCTCCCTCCACCTGCTGGCAACGCTCCTCCTGCTGCAGGCCAGGATCCCATTGACCTTCTTGGCTATGAGGGCACATTGCTGACTCATGGTTAACTTGTTGTCAGCCCTCGAAGTGCCTCGCAGGCCGCGGGAGTGTCGGCCACTCCTCCCAGTTTGGTGTCAGCTGCGGACTTGCTGAGGGTGCACTCTGTGCCCTCGTTCAAGTCATTGATGAAGAAGCCCAGTCCTGACCCTTTCAGGACACCACTGGCCACAGGCCTCCAACTCAGCCCCATTTTCACCACCCTCTGGGCTCTGCCATCCAGCCAGTCCTCAATCCACTTCACAGTTCACTTGTCCAGTCCACACTTCCGGAGCTTTCCTGTGAGGATGTTACGCAAGACTGTCACAAGCCTTGCTGAAGTCAAGGTAGACAACATCCACGGCTCTCCCATCATCCATCCAGCCGGTCAGCAGCAAAGCGCTCGCCCAAGAACTTCTGCCTTTCTCCACACAAGCAAGTTAAATTTGGGTTTCAGCACCTTGTCACAGTTTAAACAGACCAAATGTGCAGTTCTGAGGAAAAGGATTAAAGTCAGCCCTGAGCACCCAGATACTTCTGTAAAGGCAATAGCTGCCAAAGATCTACACAAAAAGTTTGAGCCTCAGAGCAAAAGGAGTAGGTATAATGGGATAGTATATGCTCCAGAAAAGCATCTGTAACATTTTCCAGTTGCAGAAATTAATATATTTAGAGCAGAGGGGAGCTGGCAGAAACATATGAACACATGTCATGGAAAAGGTTGTCTGATGATTAAGAAAACCAACTTCTTTCTCCCACCCCCAAGTATTTTGTGTTCTCTTGCTCAAGACAAAATCTGTAGTTTGAATAAAGAATGCAACGTTTTTGTTTTCTCAGTTGCAAGCTATTAGCTGCCACCCTTGCAATGAAGCTGCTGTCATTTCTGTAGCCTACCCTACTAAATATGGAAAACATGTGCTAATAATAAAGTGAAATAGTATTTCAGTTACACTAATAGGCTATGCACTCCTTGTTATTATCATTATCTTTTGAGACATCCATTGCTTTCATCCTTTTCACATTTGCTATTAAAAAAAGGTGGCATCTACAGTTCAAAATATTATTCATCACTGATGACCTGGCTGCAATGACTGTGATTAGGTGTTTTGTGATTAGATTTTTTTTATTATTCCTTAATAACTATATCTGTGCAGCTTGTACTCTGAACATGTACTATCTGTCACAACTATGTAAACTGAAAACCAGTTTACATGGTGATCACTGCTAGATTAAGTAATATACTTCTTTCAGATCATGACCTGTTTTAGCATTAGTTGTCTGAATTGGCGAATGTAAACAGATAAAGAATATTAACTCTTTGGTACTTGAATAATTTGACCAGTATCATCTGGAATGATATTTTAGGCTTCAGATGTTGTATACAAGTGTAAAAAGGAGAAAAAAAAAAAAAAAAAAAAGTATTTCAACAGTCCCCTTCCCCTTTCAATTCCTTCTGATGAAGGAAACCCTGCAAATTTTCAGGCTATGCCTGAATTAAATTTCAACAACTTCATATTAAAAACTATCAGGTGCCAGCTGCAGAGCTACAGGAAACATCTACCTTCCCATCTTCCCTTAGTACAACCTAAGTTGTACTATCTCTCCTGCCACCATCAGGCAAACCTACAAGAGGAAGACCTTGCAATGCTACAGTGTTGCGACAAATACAGAATTACTTCATTCTCTCTGATTAGGAGCAGGTTATTTCACTTGCAATCAGGTGAGGGGGCGGGGGAAGGGGGAAAAGAAAAAGAGAGACAAACAAATAAAAAAGAAAATTAAAAGTCAAAACCCAATAACTCAATCAAAATCCATGCACGCATTAACCTCCGTTCGTTATGAGGTCAGCTAATTAGAAGTGTTTCATGGAAACATCAATAGTTTTAGCCTGATCTCTGCAGGTTTATTTTGCCAATTTGGCTAGCTCCTTGAAATTATAATCAACTGGCTAAACAGAATTTCAGCAAAGATATATGCTTTAATTATAGAAGCTTCAAGTAAGTTGCCAACTTGGCTTGTATGACAAAAACCTTTTCCAAGCTGAATTGGAATACCATGCCGTTTCATCATTAGTACCACAGTTAAAACCTATCACTTGGGTTGAAAGAGGAAAACATACTGAAAGTCTTTCACAAAAATAAATAAATAGAAAGCATTTTAATTAGGATAATGGATTTCTTAAGAGTTCTAGCAAGTTGTCTGATATGCAAAGGTGGAAAACACTGAAAGACCATGAAGAGAAAGACCCCAGAAGCCATTTTGTTTTGTTTCTTTCTGTCAATTCATTCATTTTTTTCCCTAACATTTTTTCTAACTGTTCACTTTAAACAGTCTTCTGGGAGAAGGAAAAAAAAAAAAAAAAAAAAAAAAAGCTTTCCTTCCATATTTCGTTCTTTCTGATTATCACTTTCAGAATTGCCTCACAATCTGGGATGTTAGTATTTTCTGTGTCTGTTTTGAAAGGTATTTAAGGGAATACAACTTTCAGATTTCATCAGACACTTACATTTGGGTACCTAAAAACACAAAAGCTCAAAATCACCAGCTTTTCTATAGCATGTCTAAAATTACTTACATTGACTTGACTAACTTTCAAATGACTGTCAATCTACAGCAAGCCGCTTGAAGTGAAGAGAGAATTTAAAAAGACATTAAGGCATAAGTCTAATTTTGATATAGATCAGGGGAAAAAAAAAGAACAAAAAAAGAAATCAGTGAGATGTTGAAGAGTTATTTCTGTTCACCTAAGGCAGACTTTCCAGTCAATCTGAGGAACTGATCCACTGATGCATCAGTGGTTGAAACTCAGGTATTTCCTACAGACTAATGTATAGAACTACCATTTTTTGAGTGCAATAGCATAAAGCATTTCTGAAATAGTAATAGGAGACAGACTTTCAGGTTATCCGTCAAAGGAAATCTAGTGAGAAATGAAGTGTATTTCATTGAAAATGAGGGGATTCTGTCACATTAGGCAGCACTGCCCTCTTCAGTCAGACAGGCATTGATTTTGCACACTGTACGGAACCTTTTTCACATAATAGCAAGATTTTTTCAAAAAATAAAAATAATATGCCATGATGCCGTTCACTTATTTGGCATAAGGTACATATGCTTAGACACATACACACACACACAGAGCACAAAGACAAAATACCTTTCTTTAAACCCTTAAGACTTGTATTACTTGGACACGATGGACTTGAGAAATATGCTCCTTTTATACAGAAAGGCCATAATAGAATCACAGAAGAAAACACTGCACTGCAACAGTGAGTAGACATGGTTTTCATCCTCTTTCATATCCTCTAGGGTTATTAGAAATAATCACATTCCTTTAAGAGAGACTTGAATATTCCCAATTCCGGTGCACTGAGATGCATGACAGGCAATGGGAAACGCTCCCTAAAGTAAAAATATACATTTCTAGGGGTGTTAGGATCAGAAAGCAGCAATGAAAACCCAAATTATCCAAACAGATATCTGAACACCAAAAGACACTTAATTCAGTCCTTAATCACATCATTTAATAATTAACTGAATCTGTATTTAAGAGGCATCTAATCTTACATAACAAAGTAGCATTAAAGCAAACTCCAGGTAAAAGTTTTCATCTTTCCCCTGCAAAGTAAAATCTATTTTACTTCTCTGAGCTTCACTAGCTTTTTCTTTCTTTTTCTCTCCCACTCCCCCAAGAATGGAAATAAGTTGCATTAATCATCACCATTTCACTGCTCAATTTTCAACTCTCCAGTTTTACCAATGGAGACAAGTCAGTCATTAGCTGGAAGCATATCATAAAGTAAAGGGACTTCTAGCAAAGACTCTAAATAACCCTGAAACAAATTCTTGGAGCAAGAATAAAACTGTGCGGCAGCTTATCTCCAAGAGGCAGCAGAACACAAAATCCAAAACACTCCTCCTCATGCAGATCTAAGTCCCAAACACTACCGTCTGCAGCCCAGCCAGATAGACTTATCAACTTCCTTGGCACACAGGTCCACAGGCTATGGCTATATCAGATCCTATTCCGGAGGGGCAGGAATTACAGGAGTGGCACATCTACTGCACCAGGAAGTGTAATATTCATCTTTCTGTGCTTCAAGTCCCATGGGGAGAGTAAAGACTTCACATTAGCGCATAATGGCCCAGTATAGAAAGTCAGCACCTCCACTAGAAGCCTTTGTTCACATTTTGCACTTTCTTACCAGAAAAATATAGTTAGGTTTTCACTGTCATTGGGTGACTTCCCTTGTTTGCAGACAAAGGTCCATGTTGACCAGTAAGGCAGATTTTTCGAAAATTGACTCGTCCCCAGCAGCAATACAGCCCTATTCATGCAGCTATGCTGCCATATTTGTTATTCAGTTAATACAGCTAATGCAAGAAACATTAGCTGACTGCAGACTTGCAGATGTCTCATTATTTGCAGTGTTTGGGTAATTCAGGAGGGCTATAGTGGGGCTCACTGAGACCGCTTTTATGGGAATACCCACTTTGCTGTTACTTTATGACAGTGAAAGGAACCTCTGACCATTCCTCAACCTTTTCCATTTATAGTCAGGCACAAACAGAGTTCAGTTCAAGCCTGGTACAGCCATGGGAACAGGCAGACTGTGAACCCCGACTCCTGTTTTCACAAGGACATCTGTTTGGCAGGTTCCTTTCAGATCCCTGTTTCATTATGAGGCACTACAGGCACATTTTGTCCATCTGTTAGGAATATTAGACAGCAATCAAGTGGTTAATTAATGTTAAGATAGCCAAAAATAAGAAAAAAAGCATTTCTTTCACATGGCCATTTCATCACAGGCAAGTCTGTATTTAATAGATTACAAAACTGCACTGTTTTCCAGTTCATTCCAATTTCTTTTTCCACAGCTCCAAGCCACTAACAAAATATATTCCTTCTCATTTTCCCCAACCACTTGTTTTTGTTGTTTAAACATAAAGAAAATGCAGAACAAGGAGAAAGGGACCAGTTCAAGCACAATTTCAGAAACAATATATCTCTGACTCAAAATGGCAATCAAGAAAATAATACTATCTAATGGTCCAACTGAATACCTTGTGCAATAACAATGGCAGAAGAAAGTTAACAACTCAAAAAAAATTCTCTGATCTGTAAATATAATTATTTTAAACAGTGAAAAGAGTTGTGAAGAGCCTAACATCTACAAAAATGACATTATTTACATTACCATACACATACCAAGCTTTCCAGCCATTTTGGAGTACCTGCAGGTGTCAAGTTTGGAGGGTTTTTTTTTTTTTTTTCCATGATGCAACCCACTTCGTATTACACAAAAAGCTTAAAGTTAAGGAAAAAAAAAAAGAAATAAAAAAGATTTCTGTCCCTTTTGTCTTGATGGCCCACCACACTCTACCCAGCAGTAAAAATATGTTCTCAACTTATCAGGTACATTTACAACCCTGAAACAGTACTGAAGTCTGAAGGTTCAGAACTCTTAATTCATAAAGAATGAAAACCCCCACATACCTCCTCTGGGAGAAGATTTCTTACCATTATTCTGCCTACAACAACATTTTAGAAACTAGCAATAAAGTCAAAACTGCTTCCAGTCATTCACTGACAATTTGAAAGAGAGGCTAAAGTGAATTGTGTTCTGAATCATCACGTTTACCTCAATCAATAAAGTTGATCTAGTTTAAATTTAAAAAAATAACTTATCTGTAGTTCAGCTTCCTCTCTTTCACTGAAACTAAATGCAGAAAGGATATTGTCATTTTTACTGACTGAAAGCTTCTGTTCCAGGGAAGGCAAAAAGCTGCAAAAATTTTCACTGTCTGTGAATAAACAAACCTTGTGAATAAACATTTTGTCATTGCTAAACAGAGTTGCAGGATTTGGGTCTTTTTAACAATCCCATTTTTTGTTTTAAACAGATTTTCAGAGTTTTTAGGAGTCTGTCCAAAGGAATCACATGCGTACATAGGTTGATTATCAGAAACATCTATACAGGCTTCGTTATTAGCAAGGAAGAAGAATTAGATGATCTTTTGGGGCCATCTGTCATTAGATATTATGAATTTCTATTGTTTTCTCAGGACTCATTTAACTGCTTTTCCAGGACTGAAGCAAGAAGCAAGTTTCTACTTACATTACAGATGCACACAAACATGAGCACACTAATACCAACAGAACTACTCATTTGTGACTGGGAAAGTCAACAAATCCTTCTTTCTTTCCTTCATTTACTAGAGGTGAGGAAGCAGACATTTACTCATACACTATATAGACACTATAATGCCTAACTATATAACGCTTTGCAGTTGAAATATACATAGGAGAGGTCTCCAAGGATGTATTTATGAAAGCTAAAAGCAGTTTCCAAAATGTCTCTTTTTTAAAAAAATAATGGTCACCAGTTGACCAATGAGAAAAAAATAATAATTTGGAGGCTTCAGCTGGAAAACCATCTTTTAGAGTTTGCCCATACTCTACAGGTTTCCATTTAACTCCCTGCCTCCAGACAGACAACTAGAAATAGCTTTGTAGGTTTACAAAAACTTGGCAGTCCTTCTCAGAAACCTCTTATTGCATGTTCTGAAAAGAATGAAAACTTCAAAAATAGGAAAAGCTTTAAAGTGAACAAAGTAGAATTACATTAAATGCTAAAACTTGTTAACTGCACCAGGACATGCTACCTTGCACACAGCACCGGGACACCACTCATGTATGGATGAAGTCGCATTTGCTGGGGAGTGAGGAAGTTAGAGGCTGAAAATCTGCCTCTTCAGACATACACTGTAAGGTTTGATATGCTCTTTTGTTGAGCAAAAGAAAGAATACAGAAAAGAAAGTTGAAAGTGGGGAAGATGGGATTAAAGGAAACTGGAGCTTGCCACTGATAAAGATCTGGTGGTTTAGTTAGGCAAGGCAGTCAAATTGATCTTCACTAAAAACCTGCTAGTGTTCAGAATGTACTAGTTGCAAAGGTACGGCAATACACTGGAGGTGCCTGCTACCTTTGCTCCTGAAGGGCAAAGATGAGCAGCTAGATTTGGGGTAGGCACAGTAACCTGGCTCAGCTAACGCATGAACACATTTGACTGGAGCCTGAAATATCTCCCTCCCCTCATCCAAGTTTATTTTACAAAATGGATGGAGATGATCTATGCCTCCCAGACAAGGCTTTCACTACCTGACATACAAAAGCCACTGATGACATCCAAGGAATAGCATATAATCTCCTAGCGATATTCAGTGTCATTCACCTTTGAACGAATTTAATTTTGCATAAAAAGGTCTTCACAGGAGAGGAACTGCAAGCACTGCTCAGGTTTTCATTTGCCGTGAGTTTCATGAGGAACACAAGATGCTCGCACAAGACTGAAGCAATGCCAGAGTCTGCCTGTCATTAGATTTACATGCAAGTAGGATTCTTCACAGCCCTTCACTGACTTATGGGCACTCCTTCCAATGAGCCTTAAAATGAGCAGACGCTGCAAATGGCCACACAGATCTTAATCATGTTCCGTTTTGATAGGGATCCAAAAATAGACATCAAAAGGAACACTTGAAAGTAACAATCATTTCTGTTAAAAGTTAAACAGCACGCATGTTAGCTAAGATTACTGATAAATACAAGCTCTACACACAAACTTGAGGTTTACACACTGTGAGATTTGAGAGTCTGAGGTCTACCTCAGTTTATGGACACAGTCTGTCATCAGTGACTGCAACTGATTGATCATGTACAAAGAGATCCCCTTCCATACCATACACTGAGCTGAGTTCCTGAAGTAACTACGAGCAGAGGCTCCTTTCCGAGACATCTGGATGTCTGTCATCCCGGAAACCTGATTTTGGTTCACCAGTGAACATTTCCAACACTGAAAAGACCCGTACTTAATGTAACACGTATGCAGAACTTGGCTTTGATCTGACAGAAGCATGAACAGCTTCACTCTTGACCATGGTTTTTGTCAAATGGTTACAACTATAAGAGAATGAAGATTTAGACAAGACATTCATGCCCACAGTGTTGCTGAATGTATTACTACAACTGGTATACTCTATAACTGGGTTCATCTAGGAGCGGAGTTGACATAAGGAACTCTTCTGTTGGGCCAATCCCTAGGCATTTACGGATTCCTGGAAAACTCTGGGACACCACAGGGCCTTTTTTGCTGCTGTTATTGCAAGTATCACACTTAGAAAGCTGCAAAGTTGGGAACAAGGTTTATGGACTAAAGCACAAACATGTACTGGGTGTAAGGCAAGGACTGAATCCACTGTACACAGAAGCAGCACTGAAACTAGGTCTCCTTTTCCTAGGAGTTTCTTTTCAACGGGCTGGTTTTCACTCAACTTGCACCTCATCAGACATTCATTCTGGCAGAAAGATCATTGCAATTGGCTGCTGCTAATGGTCTGTTACAAAACTCACAGCACCAAGGCAGGTATTAATATCGGTGGGGAAACATTCTTCTTGTGTGAGGACCATTATAATTCTGCTCCTACACTATAATCCTGCAGATAGCAAGTCTGTTCTCTCAGTGCCACAGTTATTTCCTCTCAAAAAGTATCAAGTATACCATACAGAGAATTTAGGAATTGAGGATACTCAATGGAGATGGTACTCCCTAATCATTTGGATCTAATTTCCTCATAAAGAGGATAACCGACAATTAATCCAAGCTAGTAATTTGGCTCCACAGTGACTGCTCTTAGCTAGTCCTCTTCAGAAGTCTAATGCCTTGCAGCAGCTTTTTACAGAAGAAAACAAAAGAGAAAAAATGTTCACAGAAAAATAAAATCTTACCAGACTATTATATATGCTGATCTGCCTAGAACAATATTTGTCTAAGCATGAGCATTTATATAGGTCCCCACCAATAGTTGTCCTTTTCTTTAAAAAAATTATCAGTTGCCTTCAACTATGCACCTCATTTCCCCTAAAAAAAAGGATTTGCTGCCAAAGTAAACTACTTTCTATTCAAAAAGACTTTCACAATAGAAAGCCATTTATACCACAAAGAAATATGAGCTCTTGGAAGAATGAGTCTTTAAATGAGAGATATGTCTGATGTTACGGTCATGTGAAATAGCTCTGTAGCATAAACATTAAGAGTTGTCATCATCTTTGAAGACAGGCTTTCAGGGAGCCTGCAAACACCACAAGGTATCTGACACATACTACACAGCAAATATATCTGAAAGCTTCCCTTTGCAGCACTAGAAAGTGATATATATATCGTTTTGAACCACTCAGCTAAACTAAAATATGAAGGGTTCTTAAAATCCACAGTTGAGCCAACACACCTGAAGGCTATTCTGAGTAAATGCATCACCACATAGAAATATAAGAGCTAGCTCCAAATGCAAGAAGGGAAGGAAAAGCAAATAAATGCCTGCAAAGAAATAAATCTGTAGAGCAAATCCACATGTAGGTGCTCTGTGCATGGTGGGGGGAGAGAGAGAGAGAGAGAGAGAGAGAGAGGAGATTGTTACATTCGGGGCCAGGAGGAGCGGGCAGCGCTCAGAGACCTGGCACAGAGCCTGACTTATGTTTATGCACAGGAAGCATTCTTCCGAAAACAACATTCATTTATTTCCCAACAAACACATTCAGGTCCATAAAATACATATGCAGGAGGAGGGGGAAGGGAAGGTAAACCAAAATCTATTACTGCACTCTCCTTTCCCTAATCCTCCCCAACACTAAGAAATAATCATTTCTTGCAGTGATCCATTCAATAAAACAAATGCACAAAACTCAAATGCCAGCCTGCTAGAAACATGAAACAAAATGCAACTAACAAGGTCGTATACACAGTTAATCTTACCTAAAATATAATGCAGATGCTGCCAGCCAAATTGGAAAAACATTGCCAAGATGCTGCCTAAGCTGTTCAATACAGAGGATATTTAATATCACTATTAAAGACTTCCTCAAGCTCTAGGTAAACAAGCACGCACCAGAAATAGACCTTTCAAAGGAACATGAACCCCACTGACTCATTGACTGCCCCACTGATAGTAGAAGAAGGATTTCGTATCAAAAATTTACCCCCTTTTAATACATGAAATTCATTTTTAAGTTTAGATTACATAGTGACACTAGACACTAGTACATTCCAATACTATTTCTTTATTCTCATCCACTAAAACTTGCTTATTCAAATCAAGACTACATATATATGCCACTTGAATTGCCTGCAATTCATTTGAGAAATTCAAGGAAGCACAGGCAGAGCAATCTCCTTTACAACATGAAAATTAGCAGCAAGTTCTAGATTGTCTTTGAAAGAAAAATGGATGTATAATCTTCCTATATAGCAGCCACCATCAAAATATCTTTCTTCTAAGTAAACTATCACAATTTTGCAACAAATTTTAGATGATTCACTTTTTATTATCATCTGGCAAGTCTCAGAATTATATATTTTGGGTAAAATCTTATTGCTATCAATTAAAATCTCCTAAGATTAAAAGGATCTAGGCCTTGTCTTCTTTTCTTTTTCTTTTTGCAGACTGATTTTCTCCTACACCGTTTGTTAAAAGCAGCTATAAATTGCAATCCTTCTCCATCTCTTAATCAGATAAAACCTTTGGTCTTTGTAAAGTGTTTCAGAACTACAGATTCCTTAAGAACTCCCAAAATTTTACCCCAAGTAGCTTGGATGAGTTACCAGCACAGACTGGACATACTACATTGAATACAAAACCCTTAACCACAACAAATACTCCTGCTCTGCAGCTCTTCAGGGTTGGTGAGGGGGGAACACCACAAAGACCATAAGCAAATTTGTCAGGCTATACTGCTTGTAGAGCAGAACGCTTTTGTAAACAAAACACTGAAGTCCTTAATGGCTATAGAGGTTTTTCCATGACTTTTTCCATCTTAAATATGTATGTAATTGTAAAGTGTTTATGATGAAGTCACTAGGTCTTTTCAGACGTAAAACCATGACTGCCTACTACTGCCAGTAGGACACACACTCAGTCCATGGGAACACTGCTTCATACCAACAACTTTTTTCACATTTCTAAAACCAGACTTTTGTGTAATGGGGCAATTTAACTGTTGTACAAATATATGTGATGTCTTTGATTTAGCCCAGAGAATCTGTTTTTTATTAGTTTCTTTTTTCATCTTTCCTTCTTCAGGAAAAGCTTCCTCTTTTTCCTGCTGTGCCCAATCTCGTTTTCTATTGTTTTGTTTATTTAAGTCATTCAGACTTCATTCCCAGAAGCAAAAAGGCAGTGCAATGAATGCATATTATTGATGATATGCTAAGACACCAGAGCTGGTCTATAAAAAGTAAAGACTTGAAAGAAATCTTTATTTATGGTTTGATTTTTTTCAACATAACAGCTTTAAAAAACTTGCAAAGAAAAAATGGAGCACCATTCTAATAAACTGGCAAAAAAGACCTTCTATAGTTATAAAATTAAAAAGCACAATCTATTTAACAAAGTCAATAAAACATGCTGGAAAAAAAGTATTACTGACAAGCTGCTCAAGTGTCCCACATCTGTCTTTGAAATCTCACTTCACCCAAGCCAAACCCACATGAAAAACAGTAAAAAGAAGGACAATAATAATTTTAGATCCATTCCCTCTACTCTTGCTGTTAAATGGGTGTCCTCTGGCTAAGGAAAATATGTTGGAAGTATCAATTCTTTTCCACATAGTTTTGCAGAGAACTCTGAAATGCAAATGCAAAGCTAAACCGAAAACCAGATATACAGGAGAATTCAATATTTAAGAGCAATGGTAACATCTTCTTTCAACATTCACTTCTTCCCTCTTAAACTTCTATCAGCAGCTTTCACACTTGGACCACAGCTCTTTCCTTTTGCGCAAGGTAAGGGCTGAGATTCATGTCTTAGTTAGAATAGATTAAAATACCTGAGAAATAATTTCTTCATCCACATTTCCAGTAGCTTGTACCTGGCTGGGCACATTCAAGAGCTATGGAGACAAACCCATTTCTGTACATGCCTCAGCTCAACAGTTTGATCTTACAGGAATTCATAATCATTTTTAAGTCTTTACTAATCCTCAAACAACTAACACTGAGAGCACTTCTTACTTCCAGTTCAAAAATATTACAGCAGCAAAACCACCATAGTTCAGCCTCGAATTAAACTGAAGGCCAAGCATTTAAAAATGTAGGAATAAATAGTTAAAGCAACACTCATTCATCATTTTGTCATAACCCAATGAAATTAGATAAACTCACATAATTTATGTACTCCAAACCATTTTAGAATTGATGAAACTCACATTGGTTCAAGCTTTTAAAAGCATTTTTATTTCCTCTTAATATATTGCACAAGGTGGCAATTTCTTACAACACCCGTTTTCATAAACTTCTAACCCTATGAATGACATAGCAGGTTTACTTCAAAGCCTAAAGATATTTAGCAGTCCAGGAAGAAACCGTTTTGATGAGGCTGATGGATCACCATCACCTGCTTCCTCTCTGCATCCCACTAAGGGGTAAAGATAAGGCTGTGTGCTGTCATCTCTGGGTAAGGAAGCTCTTGGAAGCACGTGCTATTAAAAAGTCCTATAATGTCCTTAGCACTTGCTGTTCTCTGTGTAGTTCACCTCTGACTTTGCATCTAGTATCCAGTTTGCTTTTTGACATGCATTTAGTTAAATATATGGTTCTGGAATAAAAGAGCAGAAATAGCAAAGCTAACCCCATACCTTTGCTAGCGCTACTCATTAAACAGTTATAGTAACTGTTTTAAAATTATTCATGTGCATAAACTTCACATTAAATCATCTTTAAAATGTGTATGTGTCATGTGCTTTGAAATTGTCTATTCATAAACAATGCATCACCTATATATTCAAATTGAGTGGTTTTAGTGGAGAGGTAATGCACTCCAGATATAAAAATATATTAAAAATTCACCTTCTGTTAGGAATTAGTCTAAGTTAATATTTGATAAAGGCTCCCCAGGCTGATACTGTAGACTCCGGTTTCTCTCATATTCAGGCTTTTCAGTATTGTTTAACTCAAAGTGTATGATGGGCCAAACAGTGAAAAGGCTATAAAATCTGGTTTGGTTTGAGAAAACACAAAAGAAAACAATAAATCAATTTTAGAAATACAGTGCTTCAAGGAAATTTTAGACAATTGTATTTTTCAAGTGTGTATGAAATGGGATAGCATAAACAGCTGAAGTGTGCTGGGTTACTGCTCTATTTTCTTGCCAAGCAGAAAAAAATAGGACAGAATTCTTATGTCTTGAGAGAATGAAAATATTTCTGTGCAGCAAATCACAACTCTTATCACCTTATCAAGGCAAAAGCAATCATGACAACCCCACTAAGCACCTCCAGAATATTAGGGGGAAATCAAAGGAACTGGATGATATAGATAGATCAAATGCAACAGACATCAGACACTGGAAAAGATCAGGAAATGGCCATTCCAGGGCCATCTTCTTAAATGGTTCCTTTTACAGTCCCATATAAATATATTTACTTGTGAATGAGACATTCTTGAAACAAGCTGTAGCTCGTCAAAATCCATGCTATGGTTCAGACTGTGAGAAAGGAACTACTCATTATCTCTTAGTAATTTTATGGACAGAATACTTAATGGAGACAAAAACAAGACTTTAGGTTTCCTGACAAAAATGACGAGGATTTGTCTAACATCGATTTACAGAGAATTCACATTATACCTCTTAGCTTTAATCTGCTTTGAACTAAAGGAAGGAACCATCGCATTTATTAGTGTGTTAAAGCCAAGTCACACCTCTCGCCTAGACCACGTGGCTTGTGCCTGATGTTACCAGGGGACATTTGTACTTCTGACTTGCCTTGAGAAGGGCATTCAAGACACTAGACAATACAGCAGAACTGCATGTCCAGATATTATCTCATGTAGATACACAGTTTAAAAAGAAATTTAAAAAGCACAGAATCACCATTCGCAGGTTTCATGAGCGCAGCTGCATATAGGGAAAACCTTGAATACTTGAAAAACGCTGTTGAGCAAAAATGCCACGAAACACCTTGAATAATGTGAATTTCCTATTCATTTATTTTACATTATAGTTTTACAGAAACTACAACTTCCATAGTAAGTGTATTTTGATGATGATTTCCAGTCATCTTTAAACACCTGCCTTCTAAAAGGCAGAATAAATTTCAACAATAAAAAAAAAGCCAAGCCTACATGAGTGAGGTGACAGGAACAGAAAAAAAAAAAAAAAAAAATCACAGGTCACATTTTCAAGACTGAAATTTGAGTTTTCTTGGGTACCTTTATTTTGCTTTTACCCCTTCCTACTATTAATTCTTTATCTTTACAAAGGAAAAAAAAATACTCTGTAGGATATTTACTCTATGCTTTCTGACATCTGATAAGACTTCAGCAACAGAGTATAAAAAGCATGCTTTGATCAAAATTATTCAAATAACTAATAAACTTTCCATCTGTCTTCATAAGGTATTTTTAAAAATTAAAGATGGTAATGTATAAAAACAAGATTTCTGTAAGTTATGTACAATTCACACACAACACAGGTACAACTACATTAAAGTACAAAATACAACTCAGCTTTAGTTAATAAAGGCTTTTTTCTCAGGAAGAACACAGTGATTAAAGAAAATGACAACTGATTTCCATCCAGGTATCAAGATGCCTCTCATGCACCCCCAGGCACATCTCTCAGCATGTACAACAGCACTCACAGATACAATGAACTTCCCAGAAATAGGAGTTTTATTGGTAGTTTTGGGAGAGAATCCCCCCTCCGCCCCCCATAACTAGGCAGACTCTCAGGACAGCTATTCCCATTTTGACAGCTACACCTAAGAGAGAGATTTATTCAGGCTTAATAATTCTGACTGAAGATGACCTTAAATACTGCAGCTCATTGAGTACTGCACCAGCAATACTCAGTGATGACCCATGTTACATTTTGCAATATTATGCGTTATATTTTTATACATCCTTTCATACAGCAAAAGGGATGAAATCATTAAGACTGCGTGGCTAGGACAAGAAAAAATGAACTTACAGAAAACAGAAGCATAAGCAGCACTTGGGTGAATCTCCTCCATATTTAACGGTGAGAGAGTCCTCCCTCCCAGACCTCTCCACCTGAGAATCTGGGGAAACCATCTGTAACGTTGCTCTGTTTTCACCACCCAATAGCACAAATGCGACTTCTGGCCTTGGAGCTGCCTGCGCTTCCAGGGAAACAGCAGGAACGAGCTCCTAGTCTCAGGTTTACTTACAACAGCTTTAAAAGAGAGGCTGTTGGCACATGCTTGAAGCAAGTGAGCATCAAGGAAGCGGTATAGTCAGGCTGGCTACGTTGTGGTTACGACTCAGAAAGCCAGCAACTGCATGGGTCAGTTGGATCATGCTCAAGGATGAGCCGAAGACATCCACGTGCCGATCAGAAGCAAAAAGTGACTATCACTTACGTGGCCTGTGATTCAGTTGCCTCTACAGTTTAGACAAATGCATCCCATGACACATAAACACATGCATATTTCAGGACTCTAACCCTGAGCTTTCTGCAAGTAACAGCGAGAGAAAGCACAAGTACATCACCGGCATATGTCTATGTCAGGACAAAAAAGAAAAAAGAGCAGCCTAATGAAACTGCACAAAAGCCATTTCAAAACCCTAACTGTGCTGCACACTGCACAAACTTAGAATGATATTTTTACTATAGCACTACATGCTAATGAGCCAATATTCAAAACAGCTAAAATACAAGACATCTGCCTGAAAATATACATATATATATATATATGTATATATGTATTTCTTTAGAAAAAGTAACCTAGTTTTCAAATGAAATCAGAGAGGGGAAAAAATCTAGTCCCAGCTAAACTATCAATGACATTCAGGGAACTCAAGTCCAATAACTTGTGCATGCACCTAGAGTGAATCTGAAGGCTAGACACAACAGTTGGAGTCTATGCTAACACAATTTTGGACACCTTAGGGGAAAAAAATGCCATCTTGTTTCGTTTTTTAAGTTACCTGTGGTCTGCAAAGGTAATGCCAGTCCTGTCCCAATAATTAACAGATTTTTTTCCACTGATTTCAATACAACAAAATTTTAACCTCTGAAGGACAGTGAAGTACCTCTCACGGTAAATCTCCAGGCTTCCTTTTTTTTTTTTGGCGGGGGGCAGAGGGAGAGATGAGGAATCCTACATAAATATCATATCTTCCAAAAGATGAAACAAATTTATAGATGTCTTTTTCACAAAAGTCCCGTTACTTAAAAATGCAAAGTTTATATTTATTATAAATTATAAGCTTGAGATGAGCATCTTTGGCTCTACCATTAACTAGTATCTGGATGAATTCTTATTTGGACATGGAGCAAGCCTTCTAGTACGCTCAGAAACAAGGAAAAAAGCATCTAGTTTCTTTCAAACTGATCTGTATTCAGAAATAAAGAGGAGGAAACAATACACAATAACTTATTTTTATGAATGTCAGGAATGACAGTGCACTTTGATTTTGTATCCAGCTCAAATTATGCCTGAGTCAAATATTTCATTTTAATAGTCTTTTTAAATCTTTCCAAAGGCCTTGTTTTATGTGTTCATGAAATAACTCACTATTTTTTAGCTTTCAAGAATGGTAATTGCTGTAAATCTTGTAAATTAGCAGAAGCAGTACCAGTAAGACACTCTGTTAAAATTCATCTACATTGTTGCTGGAATATTTACTGGGTAGTAAAATATTTAAAGGAAAACTGCAAATGCTTCAACTCAAAATGCATTTCATTTACAAAATGCATTACGAATGCATTTCATGCATTTTTTTTAATAGAGACAAAAATAATACTAAGAGTCTGACAAAAGAAATTATCTAACCTTGAGCAGAAAAAATCTTTTTTTTTAGGTAGCTAAATAATATTAACTGGATAAACCCCATTGCACTTAACTAGCTTGCACAAGTACGCTACCTTGTTCACTGCCATAGCTGACATTATCGCCATATGCACATTCAACAGCAATGTTAGGACCAGCCAGCTTGCTCCTGATGGGTTAGCGACCTTCTGAGGTCCTTGAGCACGTTTCCTTCTAGCTTCTGCTGCAGAGCTGACCTCCCGCTCTCACTAGCATCACCTACTCTCCAGCAACCTGGGCTTGTCCGTGCCTCCTAACATGTTCCAGCCCAGCTGAGTTGGCAGCCGTCTATTATTTAAATTTTTAACATTCACCCCACTCATTTCCCCTCCCTGGCCCTTCTTAAAACTCCTCAGTGCTCCAGCTGACGGTCACAAGCGCCAGGGCTTTCGGCGTGGGCCGTGCTGCGAGCCCTTGCTCAGCAGCACCAGGGCACCCAGCACCTGAACACCCCAACATGGGCAGCGCAGGAATAGACCCCTCCGCCCAGCCACCCCCAGAACAAATGGGAGTTTGACAGCAGGTTAACTTACAGGGTTCTCTGTAGAGGGGACCTTACACCAGTTTCTTCAGAGATTAAAAGATCACATGCTGGACTTGCCCTCCTCCATAAGCAAGTGACGAGACAAAGACCTGAGCCTAAGGCCCTGACCTCTCCTTTTTGTTTTCCAAATAACTACATAGCTACAAATGGTGAGGAGACAAAAGAATTTGTTTGGTGCCAATACACTCATTAAATATACATTAATCTAGGCTTTAGCCTGCTTTTATTTGGTTAAACTATGTTTTATGAGCAAAACCCACAAAAAATAGTGCTGGCTAGAAACAACCTAAGCAGCATCTACTCATTTTTAGAAAAGGCAATTTCAAATTCAGCTCCTCAGAAATTCAATTCAAATGAATTGCTGGCATTCTGCAGCCTAAGAGCAAACCATCAAGCACCCTGTAGAGGAAAAGTCAACCTGTCACCCACCTTCCTGGGGTGAATTACTTTTTCCCCCCTTCAATTAAGAGACCTATGCACTCTAGGCCTTTCTGATTGCCCCAATTCCAGATCAAATTCTAGGGTGACTGATAGAAATATCCAAAAGTTTGCAAAATCCCTCCCAAGTTTTCCTTCCCATCTTAAGATTAACTTATTCACATAGGAACTCTCAAATAAATATGAACTGCATCTCATATATTAATCATTTATATGTATGTCCAGGGAACACTGGTAAGTAGTTTATATCAATGTTATCTGGATAAAAGTGTCAAAGCTACAAGGCAACAGACAAGTATTCTATGATTCTATGATAAGTATCACATCCTACAAATTCTAAATTTTTACATTATTTTTGTTCTATTCTCTGTGTTAACAGAATTGGAAGAAAAATAATGTAAAAACTTCAAGGTCTGTATTTTCAATTTTTATGCAAACGATTTCCTTACTGAATTGAGGCCACAGAGTAAATAATTCTCCAACATAAATCTACATATCTGCTAGGTATTAGGTTTCCCTCACTCCCATCTAACGTCTACAGGAATAGCAGGAAAATGCATATTCTTACCTTAAAAAGTTAGCAACTAGAAAAAAAAAATCTTCCTGCTAGCAAAGCATTCTTACTTCTCCAGAGAAATGGACAGCATTTCAGCTCTGCTGCTTGACAGAATAAATCATGCATATATGATTTAGCCTCAGAACTGCAATTCTACAGATATCTACCCATCCAGGCTCACATTTGATTCACAGCTCCAACCCACTGCATACAATGTTCATCCTCTAACTTTATTTGCATCACCTTGAAGTTTCAGCGTTTGCTTTTGGGAGCTTGGTAAGAGGCTTCAGGCCGCTACACGGGAAGCACCTTTGTGACAAGTTTCTGCCCTAGGCTGCTACTGTTCCAGCTGGGTAGTTCCTGGGTAGCCTACAAACTCCCAGCTACTCTATGGTGCATCTCTGTAGGACTACAGGCCATAGTAGAAGTCTTTTCTTCACCCCCTCCTGTTGATTTTTTTTTTCCCCCCATTCTTTAAAAACACAGGCTTGAGTAAGTTCTAGACAGGCTTAAAATAAGTCACTTTGAAGTCAAAAGAAACTAAACCAACCTAAACCAATTTCCTGTCATGTAATATTCATGCTTAGTGTCTTCCCTAGGGAAAAAAAAATGTCCTACCAAAGAATTTAAATGTTTTAACCTTTGAAATAGAAAGAAACAAAGTCCTCCATGTTCCCCCATTAGTCTAATTTAACAAATCAAAGACCCTGTGGATTCTTATTCCATAGACGTTTAGAAATTAATGCTTTTCATGTTGAGAATTTTCATGTCACATGAATAATTTTTAAAAGTACATATCAGACAAGATCAAAAAAGTGGAATTACTTTGCAATCCTCCCATCCTCTCACACTGTGTGAGCCACCTCACAACATTCCCTCAGTTCTAACTGCTGGGGAAAGCTTGGGACAATCACCTTACCAGGGCAAAACGCAGGCTGAAACCAAACAAGACTGTCGGTTACCAGGAACAGGAGACCTAAGACCGCATTGTGCTACATTTGCAGCAAAGAGATTAGTAGCATATGTCACAGCATCCTACACAACAATGACAGACCAGGAAAAAGCATAAAGAGCAGGAATAAACTTAAACCCCAGCTACAGCCAAACAGCATGCTGAAAAGCAGTGACCACCTGGTGGTTTTCTTGTGTACTGCGAGTTAGGACTGATCTGGTTTAATCTAGAACTAGCTTCTAGAAGAAAAGAATATTCCTCTGGAGAACAAAGGATAATCAGCTCCAGGACTAAACCTGAAAGGAGAGCCTTAAAGACCGTCACCTACCTAGCAAGGAGAGTCTATAGGATCCTGGACTGACAAGTCAAGTCAAGTTTCAGAACACTCCTGGCCTGAGGAGGGAAATATCATATTTTGGAAATTTGTTACATTTTGAAAATTTAAATTAGCTTTGTGAACTTTTGCTAAACATGGTTTCTGCAAATCATTGTAAAAAGATTCTCAGTTTCCCCAAGACCCATAGCATTTTATTATAAAAAAAAATTAAGACAAGAAGACTATAAAAATAAAATATTCTGTATTAATGGGAGGGAAGAAGGAAAAAAAAAAAGCTATTTGCTACATAACTTCATTCATTCTCATTCAGAGAAAAGAATGACTTCTCCCTCCACTAGAATGGGATCCAGTGACTAGAAACAAGAACATTTTATTATCTCCTAATACACTGTAATCTAAGTCTCCTCATTTAAATCACAAAAGCTATTGTAAAACATACGTAGGCAAAGCAGAAATCTAGCCAGAAACCATGACAAATTGCTTAGAAGAATTGCCATGGAGGTTTTTTTTTTTTTTTTTTTAATGCACAGTTTAATCTGAACAAGGGTAAGCAGGTTAAGTAAGGTTAATTAAAGTAAGGAGGTTGCTGAGGGCAGTTCTGATCAGAGGAGAGAACGGAGC
>NW_010585675.1:42154-52734 GCF_000705375.1 Tinamus guttatus | reverse complement strand
CAAAGACAGCACTGTCAGAAGCTGCTTCTGCACCTGCAGCCTTCTGGCCAGCTGCTAGCAAAGCTCTGCTCCTCTCAGACCCTGGTTTGGCCACACTACTGCCAAAAGTCCATCCGTCACCAGCACAGGACTAACAAGGGACAAGATCAGTTCATTTGTCACAGAAACCAGGAGTATAAACTCATTCACACCAGGCCCCAGCTGACCCCTTCAAATCTAAATCACAGATTAAGAAGAAATTACATACCAAAATGTAATCAGTATTCGTGTATCATGCAACATGCTTCCAAGGAAACACTACTCGAAGTTGATGCTGTCACAGAATTCCTAAGTAAGGGGCTTCAAGTGTCCTTTAAAGTAAAGGGTTCCAAATTGTCAGAAAGAGCTTTGAAAGAAAAAAAAAAAAAAAAAAAAAAAAAAAAAAAAAAAAAACAGCAAAATTGCAAACTTAATACTGACAAGAGAAGAACAACTGGCAGATCAATAATTCAAGAAAAAAAAAAAAAAAGATACTGGCACAGAAATATACCAAGAAGAAACAGTAATGATATAAATGCACTCTTGGGACACATGCATAACTAAAGGGAAAACAGAGAGGAAGTAAAGAATGTTTAGAGAAGAAAAGTCGAAATAAATTATAATTTTATTTTTCATTTACTCTTGAAGATTTAAGGAGAAAACAAAACTATACATTCATTGATCTTTTTAAATAGGAATCAAAATTAAAATCCCCTTCCCCTTAAAACTGACATTTTAAGCAAGTGTTTGTGGCAGAAGTCTCCTCTGTACCCCAAAATTCTAGGCAATCATGGATTTTTAAAGATATTTCACAAGTTAATAGCAATAGGACAACAACATATCTTTAAGGAGAGCGTATACATACCTATAAGCTTATCAATTGCTAAAACTATACTTACAACAATAATAATATACATGATTAATGTGACAGCATTTACATGCTCCTACAATCACCTTTTTATTATTCCATCTTATTCATCTAAGCTTATGGTAAATAAAGTGTTTACATGCTACTTAAAACAGTCTTTTTATGGAAAGGCAGCAATATAAGAGAGACATTGGATATCCGACTATAAAACATGAATCACAATCACAGTGCAGCACTGGATTGAAGAATGTATCTGTCAACTTTATCAGAAAACCTAAAAACTACAAACTACTATTTCAGTTAATCTACCTTATCGCAATCACATGCATCATCAGCACTAAGCACTAACTGCCCCTTTAACATGCCTGAATGCTGACCAAAAAAATGGCCAGTTATAAAGTAGGGGAGGAAATAAATAAATAAATAAATAAATAAATAAATAAAGTGATTTCATCCGTGCTACGGCAGATTTTACCTCCTGGTTGGTCTCATAAATGAGTGTCTAAAGTGACCTAATAATGCTAATGCACAGAGGGTATAAACTAGAAGCCCTCAGCATATTTCTCATTCAATATTTTGAATATTTAATATTTCATAATAATGGTTATAGGGAAATGGTGCATTCAATTTAACCAGCAGTCTACAGAAACATTTTTGAAAAGATAAGTTTAGGGAAGAGACCAAAAGTGATCAGGGCAGTGGAGGGATTGAAGGGCTTATTGACAAATAAAATATCTTGAGTGAACTGGCATATTAACTGAATGAAAATATGATAGAAAATGCAAATAGTTAAATGTGATACATAACATAAAGGACATTCTGCTTGATTTATGCATCAGCATTTCATAACAGCAGAATTGTAAAAGTGACCTTTTTAAAAATGTAAGTTCATAGTCAAGTAATAGTGCCTTAAGCTTTGAGTTTTAAGAACTAAAACCCAATAGTCTTCTTAAGCCCCTGGCAAGGCCAAAATTAAAGTTAAATAATTTCAGCTCCTGCTAACTGAAGTGTATGCTTGAGATATGTCAGGATAGGGTTTAGAAAAAAACATTCTTTTACTATTCTTTTATGAAGGTAAGTCAGAAGCAACTCCACTGAGGCCAGTAAAATATGCTTCCTTATTTTTAAGCATTATGGAGTTGATCACAGTTTAGAAGTTGCTCTGCATGGTCTGTCAACAGTGAATTTATAGTCTGACAACATATAAGCAAGAAAAATGAGAACAATATTTGCTTAAAGAGCTGAACAATCTACTGCTATTACAAAGAGAAAATTAATAATATAGACAGCTATTGTTTATGACTAACTGCAAATTTCTCAAATGTCAGTCCACACAGTTTATCCTGAAAGTATTCAATAGTAAATGGAGGTGTCATTACACAGGTTGAATAAACTACAGATAAGTTTAGGTGGATCTGTCAAAGATATTTTTTTCATGATGAGTACAAAAATTCTTCCTTTTTCCACCTCCATTTCTATTTAATTGTGGCACTTCTTTTGAAACTAGGCCTAATAACTAGCTAATTGATATAAATACCATGGGATAACAGACCTACGACTAACAGGTTTTCAGTTTTCTGGTTAAATTAATTTCCCTTATTTTCTGAAGCATTATGCTGCAGTACAAATTTAGAAGCAAACGTATGTTTAAACCTATGGTATCCCGGTTGCCTTTGATATCCCACCTCTTGGTTATGTCAGTCACCATATGACATCCAATTACCCCAATGCCTCCTCTCTCCACCATTACCTTATCCATGTATTACAAATCCAAAGCTCTACCTGGACTCGAGCTGGGGCATTTCAAAGAGCTCTATCCTGGAGCTTTTAAGCAGTCCAACTCTCACCCAACTGCTGAGTTCAGACTCTCACTCATCATCCTTGTATCACTACAGCATGGGGCATGACTGGCAGCTACCTCCAACACATCTAAGCAACCCCAACCTCTCATTAGACCTGCTGCCTTTGTAGCAGGCTGCTGCTAAGCTCTCTGCCCAGCAAACAGGGTGCCTAACAGAGCTCTCAATTACCACCACCTGTATCCTCTGGTCTTGAGTAGCCCTGGCGCAGCAGTACTTCAGGCAATCACTTTAGGTTCAGGTGAACAACCACGTTCCCTCACAGAAAACCCTTGCATCAGGTTCATAACCCACATGGCAGAATAACTGTGCAACCAACAGACTGTATTTTGAGGAACAATCAAGGAATTTGTAAACACTTTCAGTTTATTAAAACTCCAGCCTCTCCTCTTTCCATCCTCTATCCTTATTAATCATAGAATGCTTAAGGTTGGAAGGGACCTCTAGAAGCCATCTAGTCCAACCCCCCTGCACACGCAGGGTCACCTAGAACACGTGGCACAGGACTGCGTCCAAGCGGGTTTGGAAGATCTCCAGAGAAGGAGACTCCACAACCTCTCTGGGCAGCCTGTTCCAGTGCTCTGTCACCCTCACTGTTAAGAAATTTTTCCTTAAGTTCATGTGGAACTTTTGATGCTTCAGTTTGTGGCCATTACCTCTAGTTCTGTCAGTGGCCACCACTGAAAAGAGACCAGCACCATCCTCTTCACTGCCTCCCTTGAGGTACTTACAGACACTGATCAGGTCCCCTCTCAGCCTTCTCTTCTCCAGGCTGAACAGGCCCAGCTCCCTCAGCCTCTCCTCATAGGGCAGATGTTCCAGGCCTCTTCTTAATGCAGCCCAGGATCCCATTGGCCTTCTTGGCCACGAGGGCACACTGCTGCCTTATGGTCACCTTGTCATCCACCATGACACCCAGGTCCCTCTCTGCAGAGCTGCTCTCCAGAAGGTCAGTCCCCAGCCTGTACTGGTGTCTGGGGTTATTCCTCCCCAGGTGCAGGACCTTGCACTTGGCCTTGTTGAATTTCCTGAGGTTTTTCACCGCCCAGTTGTCCAGTCTGTCCAGCTCCCTCTGGGGTATCAGCACAGCCCTCTGGGGTATCAGCTACTCCTCCCAGTTTGGTATCATCAGCAAACTTGCTGAGGGAGCACTCTGTGCCTTCATCCAGGTCATTGACGAGTAAATTGAACAAGACTGGACCAAGGACCGACTCCTGGCGCACACCGCTAGTTAGAGGCCTCCAACTAGACTCTGCACTGCTGATCACCACCATCTGGGCTCTGCCGTCTAGCCAGTTCTTAACCCATGTCAGCGCCCACCCATCTAACTCACGCTGCCAGAGCTTGTCCAGGAGGATGTTGTGAGGGATGGTGTCAAAGCCTGGAAGAATTAATCCAAGTAAAAACAGAAGAAAGTTACAAGAAAGTTAGATCTTAACAAAAATAATCCACACCAACCTGATACTCTTCATGCCTCTAGCAAAGCAAATGCTCACTGCAAATCTCACTGCTACTTTCAGCTAAGGATTTTGCATTCCGTTTAGCGTGGACAAACTCTGCCTCTTTCTGGAGCTCAAAGGAAGGACCCTGTGAAACTTCCCATCTGAGGTCCCTGACGGGCTGACCTTCAAGAGCAGCTTCCCTTTCCCAGACCTCCAGACAACCACCCAAATCATAATGTTATCACCACCAAATGAAAACTCTCTGATGACACACAGCATCATTTTTCTTTCCCATGCGTAGTCACTGCTTTCCATGGGAAGTACAGGAGCTTCATTGTCAAATATACTGGCCATCAGGTTCATATTGTATCAAAATCTTTAAAAAAAAAAAAAAAAAAAACACACATTTCCCTCTTTTCTGTCAGAAGCCAAGAATTTCACCGGGTAGCCTCCCGGTGCAATACTTTATCACCGAGAACTGAGCTACCTTGCAGCTAGCATCTCCAAACATTTGGAAATTAGGATATATTTCTTTGAAGTTTCTTACTCACTTTTGTCAATGTTTATTCTATGCATAGCATCCAAATGCGTATCACTAAAGAGCATATTCTCATTAAAATACCCACACAAGCTGTACTCTGAACACAAGCCCAGAAGCAAAACTGCAGTTGAGATAATTCATTATCTCGTGCGAGAAAACAGCACCTTTCCTGCAGCAGCCAAGCTCCTGCAATCCCCGTGACACCATTTTACCTATATAGAGTGGGATGGCTCGTGTACAGCCCTTTCAAACTCACTGTACATCAGCCTCTTCAGGTGCAATTCCATCTTTTGGAAAGTGCAAATCTTAGTGCAAATTCCATCTTTTAAATACATTTAAAAAAAAAACTTCTAAAATTAAAGTATGCTTCAAATACTGTTAGCTTTAACAGACTTCAATAATCTGTCATTTAAGCCAAACTTACTATCACAAACTTTAGCCTATACTACGAAAATTACTTTCCCTGGAAATGTTCACAATACATATCATGATTTTGCAAGCAATTGCTAATTCACTGTTGATCTTTTAAAGGGAGCTCTATACCTGCATTTTTCTCTCACAGATTAAGGGACTATAAATACATGTTCAAACTTATTTTTTGAAAACAAGGAAGTGTTTAAGCCTTTAACTACTCAGTCAGTGTGACAATCAGTGTTCATTACTGACATAGCTAGAAATGAAGCGTCAATGGAAAATTTTGCAAATATGAAAAAAATTCATCAGGAAGAATAACCTCCCACTTGTAAATACAGAAGTTCCTCCTGCAGTGGTAAAGGTGAACAAACTGGATCAATTTAAACAAATGAAAAATAGACAAAAATTCATATATTTGAAATATGCTTGTGCATAACTAATGATATAAAAAGGAAGACACAGAAAATGATCTAAAAAGAATGCAAATCTTAAACCGGACAGATGCGGTCTTCTGGGGAACGCCTTTTTGCATGTTACATATTTTCAGTCACAAATAGCCTTGATACCCTGCCAGACACTGCAGTGAGAAGACTTCAAATCCCACTCATAGTAAGACAAAAGGAAAGTTAGCCAATAATCCTTTGTTAAACTATACAAAAATGAGCATAAACGAGGAAGAAAAGTTAGTTAACATTAGCTATACAAATTAAGCACTGTACCTACAAATAGGTTTAGGGTAAATAGGATGGATCCAAAGCTCCTAAATATTCCTATACTCAGAAAAGCTCCTTCAAACACAAGTTTCAGCAACCAAGCAACATCTGTTACACTGAGATAGTTTAAAATGCAACTAATTATAATGGCACTCACTGTAATTATAAACTAAATGGGTCTTGGTGTCTGTGATAATAAGGAGCTTTACATACTCCACTTCAGAGGAAGTCTTCAAGACAAAATAAATAATATAAAGTAGCTCATACTCACTACGCAAATGCCAGGCTCTCACAAAACCTCTAAAACAGATTCTGCATAGTAACCCTTCCCATGCCTATTTTATATGACCTTTTTTAGACCTAATTAATGTTGCAAATGCTTTGAGATTAATGAACAAAAAATGATCTGTCAAGGAAAAAGATTATTAGCAGACACACATTTTTGCCTGTGAAACATGTTACTGTTCGTACAAATGACTCTTCACATCCATCAGAAATCATTCATAAGTAGCAACTTTTGAAATAATTCACACTGAACAAAAATAAATTTATCTAGATATATTTCCAAAATTGGATTTCTTTTTTGGTCACTGAACACATCCAGTTGCTTTCATGAGCAATATTCATTCTATAAATGTATTTTCAACTTCCAGCCTAATGTTTCTCACAAAGATTTGACACTATAATCTTTATAAGTGACTTCCCAGCCTAAAATACAGAAACGACCCTTGGAAACTCTTATGGTGATTTTGTAGGGCTGAAAATTTAAGGATATGAAGTACAATAACACTGTATTCTCTATCTCTCCCAAAATTAGCAGTAAGCTAACTTTTAAACCTTAAACAAACTTTCCAAATCTGGGCCTATAAAACTTCTTTCAGATCTGAACCAGAAGCAAAAAAAAAAAAATCAATTCAGGTTGAGAATAGTAAGTATAACTGCATATGTTAATTACACAACACTAAAGAAAAGATGTGTTATGCTTGTGAAGCAGTAATGTCAGGAAGACTTTTGTGTGTGAAAATATCACAGTGCAAAGGAAAACCCCAATGACTGTATCCTCTTGTTTATAGCATACCAAGCTAAATTGAAATTTATTAAAAAACAACACATACTGTGAAAAACACCACAATAATATTTTGTCTCAAATATCATCAAGGATGATCCTGGAAACTAAAATTATTAACTTTGCTTACTTATTTTCTATAGTAATACTATTGCTACTAATAATCTACTAATATCTACTAATAATCATGAACTCAGTAAAGACTTCGATTTATCTCATGTAATAATTTTATCGTGCTGTAATGCCAAATAATCCTTCAATTTTCTTTAGGTGATAATCATCTATATTCAGTACTAAAGTTGTATTTAGACAAAATTCTTTTTTGCCAATATAAATATATGCTGCTGCCAAGAAAAGTACTAATTTTATCCCTTACATTTTTGTATTTTGTTACATTTGTTTCACACTTTTCCATAGGTCAGCACAAATTTTTGTGCAGCAATATAAGGAACTGAATCTATGAACTCATCCACGCAAAAATTCGCGGCCGGGGGCAGGGGAGGAATTGTCCCTTAAACGGTGCCTCACATCAATTATTTTTGGGTTGTATTTATCTTAAACATTTACTGCATCAATTTCAGACCTAAAGAAAGGCTTACACATCTGAAGCCTTGATTAATTTTACAACCACTACAAAACAAAATAATAAAAGATATCACGTCACCTAACAACTTTGTCTCACAAACGGCCTTATAGTGTTCATGTCTATAACAGCTCTATAGCTGTTTCCATAGGATAATTCATTTCACAGCCCTGTTTTACTTTCCAGCATATTATCTGGGCTTTTTGGAAGCAAAGAAAGTTACCTTCATAAACTAAGATTAAAATAAAATAAAATAAAATAAAATAAAATAAAATAAAATAAAATAAAATAAAATAAAATAAAATAAAATAAAAGTAAATTCTCTGCCTTCTTTCATTTCTAGGTTTTCTACTCTTCATATTAAACATATTGCATCTTCGTTTTTGGCTTCCTTTTTCTGTGTTGTTTTTAATATTGTTCTCTATTTCATATGCAATACATTTTTAAAATTCAGAATACTCATTTTGCTAATGAAACAGACCTGTCATATGTAAGGCAAGTTAATTTAGCTAACATTACAGTTATGAAAATAAATAGTTTTACAATTGAGAAATTAGAGAGGAAAACAGGATGGGTAAATTACCATATTTAGATACTGCTGCTAATCTATAGCTTTGCTAGAAATATGTAATTAATATCAATTATGTAATGCCTCTTAGTACCTATTTTCAGCCTTTTCCCTTCATTAATGGGCATTTTGCAACTGCTTAAGCTTGTGGTTTCTATCTCAATTATCAGCAATTCATCCTAACTTCATGACCGGAGGAAGAAAAGTCCTAATTGTAACTGTTCTGCAAAATATTTTATCTTGCAAAAATAAATAAATAAAGTGTTCTAGGTGGTAGTCATTATGTCTCCTCAGATCCCATTTTACAGCATATTTAAAAAAAGGGGGGAGGAGTTTATGCTAATAAAAAATGTTTTCATTAAGTACATGTCATTTCAATATTGAAATAAACCTGTTCCCTCTCATATAATAGGATTGAGTATGTCGAATGACCTGTATCTTGGTTCAGTTATTGTTTCAGTAATCAGCATGATCTGCTTGGAAATGCATAGAATTTCACAGCCTTGTACTTCTTTCTTTCATCAAGATCACAAAAAATAGATACCAGAAATTATCTACTTTATTTATCTGGCTTTTATTTATCTAGCTTTTTCCTTACAGTTAAAGAGGGGAAATACTTTTGGTGAAGAAAAAATGAGGAGCATTAAGAAAAATATATGGAAAAAATATTTCCAAGTCATATGCAAAATATATATATTTATATGTCAAAGATGAAGAAGATAACCTGGGAAACCCAACCAATTATGGTAATGGATTTTTTTTTAAACCATACCCCAAAACTCTGGATATCAAAAATGGATGTGAATTAAAAGCTTAGACCTAAGGCATATTAGCCTGCTACTCTAAGATCTGCCTGCTTGTTTTTCCTCAAACACCTGCTTCAGATTGAACAACATTCATGGAGCCTGTTAACAGGATAAAGGTATTCCGTTTTCAAGTCTGTGTTTTGAAAGTAAGTACATGTGCTAGTACAAGTTTTTTTCATCAGCTTTTAAACTAATATAAGGTATGGACTGGTTGGTGATACGCATTTAATACAGAAGCTTCCAGGGGGAAATGCAGGTCTGTGAGACAACAATTTAGTACAGATTATAATAAGGACAGAACAAGCAGACAGCTGAATAAATACAATCTACAGAGAAAGTGGGGATTGGAGGTGTCAGTACTGCTGACAGGTATAGGAAAAAATCTCAGCACAAATCTATTGCTTATTAACTTAAGTGTTTTTTGGAGTGTTTATAAACGCACCTAGAGATCTTCCGAGTTCACCGATACTACCATTTGTTTTATAATTCATAGATTAAATCCTTCACAAGAAATAAAATTAAAGAGGAAGGAGGAGCAACGATTTATGCAAATTCTTTCCTTTGATACTCTTTAAATATTTAAAAAATTCCTCACTGTGTCATGTGGTTCTGCTTCTTCTTGAATAGAGATTTTTGCATCTAAACACAATCTTATGCAACGAATAATCCCTTCTTATTGCTCCTTAATTACTCTCCTTCCCCATTTTTCAAAGCAGATGTTTTATGTAGCAACTAATATAATGATGTATTGCTGTTCAAATTCATGGCAGTAACCCACATTCACAAGAGTGGTATGTTGGCAAGCACATAAACACAGGCTTTCTAGTCTTCTCTAAGTAGCATATATCTATGAGGAAAGGATGTGAAAAAAAATGTATCCTCTTAGCACTACAACGGCACAATCAAAAATCCTTTTTTATACTGCACATATATTAAAAACAAACAAACAAACACAGCTTGCATACCTAGAAATGAATGGAATCTGTCTTGGAAGACAGATATTCCCTTTCCAAAGGCACCCAGGGTATTTTTTGTTGTTGCTTTGCTTTTTTTTTTTTTCCCCCTCATATTTGAGGTATAACTTCTAAATATAAACACTCCAAAAAAAAAGCTCATGAAAGCAGGCAGTGCTACATATATCTTCATGATTGGTCCCACCCATCTTCGTTAGCCTCTTGGCATTTCCCAGAACGAAGGCCATCATCTAAATCCAAGTTGAAACACCTGCAGTCTGGAGTATTGAAGCGATACAAATTCAGTACACATGGTGACTCTTAACATTGCTATTGTTTGGCCCTCTAACTTTACTTAAAATGTTGAACCCCACTATTTGCAAGATGGGTTTGGGGTAATGCAGAGGCTGTGATTTGCTTTTGACTGCTTTTGTAATTTTTCCCCTCGTTTCTGAAGTTGTGTTGAAACACCTGCAGTCTGGAGTATTGAAGCGATACAAATTCAGTACACATGGTGACTCTTAACATTGCTATTGTTTGGCCCTCTAACTTTACTTAAAATGTTGAACCCCACTATTTGCAAGATGGGTTTGGGGTAATGCAGAGGCTGTGATTTGCTTTTGACTGCTTTTGTAATTTTTCCCCTCGTTTCTGAAGTTGTTTGTTCCGTGTTTCTGGCTGCACGGCACCGCCGCAGCGCCGAGCCATAAAATGGCGGGCCCCCTCGCCCCCCCCCCCGGCGGGGGGGG
>NW_010585675.1:0-34157 GCF_000705375.1 Tinamus guttatus | reverse complement strand
TGGAGCTGGAGTTGGGCGGGAGCTGGAGCCGGGCTGGAGCTGGAGCCGGGCTGGAGCTGGGCCGGAGCTGGAGCTGGGCCGGAGCTGGAGCTGGGCGGGAGCTGGAGCTGGGCGGGAGCTGGAGCCAGGCTGGAGCTTGAGCCAGGCTGGAGCTGGAGCCGGGCTGGAGCCGGGCCGGAGCTGGAGCCGTGCCATGGGCGCCGCAGGTTGGGCTTGTTCCCAAAAGGCCAGGGTCACGCCAGGGCTGTAGGACAGCTGCCCCCAGTAAAGGGGAAAAAAAACCTAAAAGACATTATTCAGTTAGCTTCCTCCATCTATGGGGGGAAAAAACAACTTTTTTTTTGTCCTTCAGTTTCATGGACAATAAAATATAGAGGGTGAAATGATTCACACACGCACACACACAGCCCACAGTCATAGTAGAGCTGGGACAGCATCATCCACCCTGTGTTTTAAGATCCCTGCCCATTCTCCTCACATTGAGGTATGTCAGATAGCCATAAGACGTGTAAATCATCGAAATTTTTTGTCAATATTTCCTTGGGAGGATACAGATTAATTCTCCACATTAAGTTGACCTTGCAATGGGAATCAGGGGAACACAGTAACACACAGCAGCAGGTTTTGACAGGGCAGCGGTACTGACCGCCTGCTCCTGCAAACTGCACGTGCCAATCTCTGACCAGCTTCCCAACTGACCTCTGCTTGCTTTCATACAGCAAGAAGAAAAATACTAGTTGTTATCCAGCATAATATGCTCAGTAAGTTTGACTTCCATTTAAATAAATTTAAAATAATAGTATTTAGAGGAATTACTCTGCTGCGCTGTTCGATTTTCTGTTTCAGCATTCAATGAATAACATTATGCTCTGTTTTTTATAGCACTGCCACCTTTTCCATTAGCTAGGTGGAGCACACAGCTCTTTGAAAAATGCCAGTGTATAAATAGTGTTGCAGAGAACCTAACTGAACTTCTAAGAGCCAGCAACAAAATGTAGAGATGTACCTTGCTGGTAAAGTGATGGAAAAAAACGAGATAGGAGAGGGCAGGGAGAGGTTAAGGGAAAGACTGTGGTCTGTGGTCAAAGCTTATGAATTTTTTTTCCCCTACACTTTTTGACTGCGCTGGTAGAATCTGGAATTGCTCATGGGTTAGTTAGCCTACAGGGAGCAGAAAGTGTGTTCCATCACTTGGCAGTAAATGTGCTCTTGGAAAGAGAGGAAAGGTCTCATCATCAGGAAGGGAAAAACCTCATAGTCACTGACCTGCTGCATCAGTCTGCCCTGATGTTCGACAAAACAGGCCTTTGCTGTTAACTGCAAAACTGTCCCACTTGCCTGATACAACAGTAGGATAGGAAAAAAAATATACATATATATACACACACATAGATCATTAACATGAATGAAGAATTCTTTTCGTATGTGTTCATGAGCCATCATCCAGGTAACAGAAAGAGAGAGAGAGCTAAAGACGCATCTCCAAAGAGGAGCCGTCTCCCGAGGGCGCCGCACGAGGCCGTCCGCCGCCAGCCCGCGGCAGGGGCGGCTCACGGGCAGCTCCAGACGTGCCCGTCCCCACGCTCCAAACACACACAGACCACACGTCTCCCCCACTGCTGCCACCTGTCTTTCCTGCTTGTTTTTCCACATGTGTGGATGCCCTCCAAATGCCCTCCAAATGTCCTCCAGCATTGCAGAAAATTGTTTTCAGCCAGACAGCAACAGTGGCAGCTCGCCTCTCCCCAGCCCAGCTGGACGCATTTACACGCCAGCTTTCCAAAGCTGCGGAGGTGGAAAAGGTTGACAACGTGTAAAATGTATCTTCCCTTTCCAATTTGTTTGGTAGGACCACGGCGGGGGTGTTGGCGCCAGCCTGGGGCCGGGGCCGGGGCCGGGCAGAGTCTCCTCCGCAGATGGGGCGGGGCTGAGCAGGAGAGGCGGGAGCTGCAGCCACGCGGCCTGCGCGTGACCAGGCAGCTCATTGGGCGGCCTCGCGCGTGATCCCCTCGCTGCCTGCTCCTTCACAAGGTGCATCAAAGGGCACCCAAAGAGGGACAGAGATAGGCGACAGATGTGCTTGTCGCACCAGGGCGTAGCTCGACTGAACGAAGGCTGAAAGGAAGCCGCGCGCACACAAGTGCCTCCTGCAGGACCCGGCCTGCCCGTGAGCAGGGTCTGTGTAACCACATTGTCGTGGCACTGCAGAGATCCTTGTGCTCGTGTCCAGCGGCAGTGAGGAAGAAGGGAAGGGCTGCAACGGTTCTACTCCAGGAGAATTGCTGGAACGCCTTTTTAGGAAGAAACTGGTCAGGAAACAAACATCCAAGAATACTGTCTTGGGAAAATGATGATAACGCGCTGTCAGAACCAGATCAAGAAGAAAAGGAAAATCCAAAAGAGAGTGTAAAAGAGATACCTACAAAAATATAGAAGGGCAGATGAGCCCGTGCTATCCTGTAGAAATGGGAAATGGCACACCTTGCAGCTTGAGAAAAAAACCTACCCGGATCAGACACGGCAATGTCCACCTGCCATCCAGAAGTTAATCATGAGTCTTCTCTGTAGCCAAAATCACAGTTTGTGAATATGAAGTGGTTATACTGACACCTCTGTTATGCAGCCATCTGAAAGAGAGGTTCAGGCCTTCCCCTGTGAAAGACATCTTTTGCCAGCCAGGATAGCCACTTAAATCCCATAACCTGGAGCAGCTGGAGAAACAGCAAGAACTGATGAAGATACCTTTTAGAAAAATTAAGGAGGAATGCATTTAATAAAAGAGATTTTCTTACATCTGTAAACCAGCGGACAGCCCTCTATTTTACAGTTCACACCTGATGTCACACTGGATTACGAGGTTTGATAGCTGAGGGGATTTGCCGTGCGGACACGTATCAACAAGCATGACTGTGCTACTCGTCGAAGTGCGAAAGCGTTGCGCCGTATGTTTGCCTTCTCTGGATCAAGCACGGCCGATAGGGCAAGCCTGTCCAGACTGCCAGACCACTTGTACCCCCTTCGCCCCAACCCTCAGGGACTGGAAGTGCTTCAGCTCTGGCAAACAGACGTCACTCGTGTTCCGGACTTTGGGTGATTAAAACACATGCGCATCTCCATAGGTACGTTCTCCTCCTGCGTGTCGCATTGGCACATGGCGGTGAGAAGGCTCGCGATGTTTGATGTTCACTATCACTTCACAGGAGCGTTTGCTACCGTAGAAGTGCCGGCTAGAATTCAAACGGATAATGGACCTACCTACACTTCACATGCACTCACAACATTTTTCAGCAATGGGGGATTCAAAACCACACAGGGATACCTCACTCACCCACAGGCCAGGCAATTGTCAAGCTGCTCACAGCACTCAAGACTATGCTAAACAAATCAAAAAGAGACAGCAAGGGGCATGCTCCACAAGAGAGTTTGCAGAAAGCTCTTTATGTGCTTAATTTTTGAAATCGTGAGGCGGATGAGGCCCCCCCAGTGCTGCTGTCTTGCGGGGGAGTAGAGCTGTCGGTGCAGTTCTGCTCTCATGCAAAGGGAAGGTGCTGGCACCTGACACCTTACTTGGAAGAGACCTAATCTTAACTAACTGAAGATGTGACTTCAGAATTAAACTTTATGTAAGTCCTGTCTTCACATGTTGCTTTTAGATTAAAACAGTCCTTTAATTTGAAACTACTGAAATATCAGTTCAATTTAAATTCATCTTCAAAGTCAATTACTGCAAACCAAGTGACCAGTTACTCTAATTTTCCTAACAGTGTGTCAGCTAGAAATTAATTAGTACTTTAACTAGTTCTTAAAAAAAAAAAGGCTAATTCAAGTTCATTTTCCTGAGGTTTGCTATGTAGGCAACCTTAAGACTGACACGTTCAAAACGCAGAAAGCTAAATTATCCTGTAGCATTATGTGAAAGAGTGACAATGTATTTCAGTGCTTGTTCCTGTGAATGCTTAAATACAGTTGTATAAAATTAACAACTTATATTCAAATAGAACGTAAACTTAGGTCTGCCTTCCTAGTAAAACACCCTAACCATATTTCTCATGCAACAGACCTTTGCAAATGACCCTTGAAACTAAGAACAGCTCCAGGTCGTACTGAGAGAAGACTCTCATCAGTCTATACCTTATATTCTGTTGGTTAAAATGCTTTCTCAGGAAGCCAAGGGAGAGGTTCAGACTGAACCCGAATCTCATATTCTGTATAAAGACTTCTCTATATAGGCAAAGAATATGTGCTGCTTATTTCTCCAGCTAAAACCAAGTCTGCCTGCAGTAGCCATGCTAACACCTACTAAATCAGGTCACGTAGGGGAGAAAATAACTACATGTTCCAATTTCAAAAGTGGCATTACCAAAAAAGATATATTCTAGAAGGATTTTTGAAATTACAGGAGAAAAAAAATGCAATCTGTCATCAGTGACTTAAAACATTCATTTCTTCAGCAACACCAACAATTTTCAGATGGGATTACTAATGAAGTCTTTGGTCTGCCTTGGAAGTCAATGACCTTTGAAAAATTCATGACCAAATAGAAATAGTAGATGAATAAGTAACTCAGGATAAGTTTATTGATCAAAGAAAGAAAACACCTCACTAAAAACAAAAGATTGGAGGGCACTGCAGAATAAGAGATACAAAATTAACATTAAAATGCCACAAGTCTGAAACAAACCAGACCTAAGGAAAAGCACCCGTGGCAGGATGTTCTCACCTGTCCACCTATGACCTATTTTTCAGAAAAAAAAAAAAAAAATCTCTAAAACCACTCAGTGAACACCAGGCCTATCTAGAGTAGATGAAATTGTGCTTCCAAAAATTACAAGTCAACTAAAGATCAATTTAAGAAAGTTTTGGCTTGTGTATTTAATGGCCATATTGACATTCACCTTCAACACTAAACGTTTTCCGTTTACACAAAAGTTTCTTTTCTCACTGGCTGCTTTGATAGCACCTGTAACTATGCTTGACAACTTCCGTATTGACATTTCCCTGTTCTGTAGGGCTTAGCCATAAACATTAACTTCCTGTAAATTCACTCTTAAATTCATTCTTTGTATAGAGGGGTTGTTTACACAGCTCTGCAGTATCTGGATAAATATTGTCGAATTCCTACTTCATTTCCTTGCTCACTTCAAGTGGTCTTCTATGAAAGTCCAAAAGACCACAATTATTCTCAACCTAATTTTCACAACAGCCAGTGTTTTTACACTGCTGGATTGCTATAATAAGAACTAGAAGCAAAAAAAAAAAAATGAAATGCATGCTGAAATATTTGCCAAAAAGAATAAATTTTATGGACAGCTGCCAAAGAAAAGGGAAGGCATTCCCAGTAAACCACCAAGCATATACTACTCATTCATTCAAAGAACCTGAAGACTGGAATGTTCCAGTTGGTAAACTCAGATAATGCAAGAGTACCTAAATTAGATGCCTTTTTGTGTAGTTACGTGCAGTTACTCGATTTCTCTGTAGTGTCTAGAAAATAAAAATTTGTTAAATGCCATACTACCTTGCGATGCTGTTAGCACTAAAACATCACCTGTCAAAAAAGAAATGACCTTTCCATGAGCTGTACAGTCACTGCTTATGTCTTTCTAAACGTTGATAAACTTACGTGAAAACAAACAAGAATAGGAAGATTTATCGTACAAGAGAAACAATGTCTCTGCACCATCAGGTACTTGCACGTTCTCTGATGAATAAGCAATTGAAGCCGTAATTGTTTGTGCATCCTTGCAAATGTCAACAAAATCAAACATCTGTCAGGCCAGATGAGGAAATATGACTCAGTTAATGTACTTAGCACTCCACTCATCCTTGAAAAGGTCGCTTAGACTTGAACAAGCGGTGCAGAGCTTACTAGCTTCTGGTAAATGACCGTGTTGCAACAACAAACCTACAGCCATGTTTTGCTCCCCTTCAAACATTTGGTTAAAAAAACACATCATGTTTAGGACAATCTGTTTAAGGCTTCTTTTGGATATACTCTAATCCTTTCGATTATGACTGACCTTAAAATAAAATCATTTTTACCTAAGTAATGCTTATGTCCCTCCTTACATCCGCCTAAAATACGCACAGAGCAACAGCTTTTGCCTTGAGAAGTGTCAGTTTAAGACAACAAGCATACAGAGGCAGCATTTACTTTTTGCCTATCTTCAGTGGCAATAAACAAAAATTCATACACAGTTCAAGTGTGGCTTCAAGCCATGAGCGGTTAGCAGGTATTGCTCACCAGCCAAGTACACAAGGGTTAAACGCCCTCCTGATTACGCTTTGGCTTGAGGCATCAGGCTCCTCGATCCCGCTCCTAGTCCTGCCAGAAATGGATCATGGCAAACCCTGCTCGTTATCCTTACCTTCCCCAAAAGGCTGTTAGGGTAGCCTGTGGATGTCTCTCTTTGCACAGAGCTATTTAATCTGATCTTTTAAACCCATTTCCAATGTCCTTCATTACTTTCCTTGTCCTGCATCCAAAGTAAATGCTAATTTCAAAAATATTTAGGGATGAATGCAGGCACATTAGGAAAGAGAGGATCATGCCTGCTTCAGCAGACAGTGCTCAAGCATAGGCTACAGCTCCTTGGTAATGTAGTTAATTTTTTGTTTGATAACTATCATAGCTTAATGCAAGAAGATAATGCCTTGCGTCTCATTTGACCATAAAAATCCCTGACAAAGTGTTAATATTTCTGGTACTGATGAGTTGATTCTGTCCTTGAAATAAGGAAGCTAATTCTGGAAGATACTGTTATATGAGAGATCAAAACGATCAACATATGTCACAGAGTGGCTGGCAGGCTAGCATGAGCACAGATGCACAAACCAGTTGATCAAGTCTCTGCCCAGCTGGTGGGAGCTGGCCCAGCTCTTGTTCCTCTGTTCTTCTCCCAAGTATCTTACCCCAGAGCCAAATCTGGGAGCTGGCTTCAGAAAACCTGTCATTATGTATGGGGCTGATACGTTAAAATTTTAAGAGGGAAAGTATATGCTTTGGGTAAAGATGGTTTTGAGGTAGGTTAGATGTATAACTTAGGGGAGAGCTTATACAAATCTTGTAGGTAGGAAGGGGAGGGAGTGCTCTTCCTTGCTGCTTGTTTCTGGCATGCAAGAGACTCTCAAGACGCAGTGAGGGTAATACTACTTGCAGAAAGCTTTTTCAGCCCAAAAGCCCAAACCACTCCATTAAGTGTCAGCTTGTTCTACACCTGCCAGCAATGGGAGCTACAGATTACAATGTTGAGTGCCAAGATTGATCACTGCTCTGAGGTGGGGGACAAGCAGATTTGTATATCCAGTTCATTCCTAAGGATTCTCTTTGGGAAATGAAGGATTTCAGATGGAATTCAGCTAAGAGAACAACCAGCATTTGCACCAAGTTATTACTGCATTCTCTTTCAGGCTATTCCTTATGTTTAAGGTTTTAAGTTGGTCTTTCCTACTGCCAAAGCAGTACTGCTAAACGAGCAAAAGTAACATCCGAGGCAGAACAAGGAATCCTTGTGAGATGGTGGCCCATGGCATTTACATGGCCCATTCACACGATCAGCTCATATGGGTATTTGCTCTGTTTAGCATCCGTTGTACACAGCACCCTAAAATATTTCGCAGTGTTTGCCGCAAATCCATATCACCACGATACAAGCACATTTGCAGAACAGCAGCAACACACTTTACTTCTTGAAGCTGCATTATCTCTTGGCAGCAGGATGAAGGATGGAGAAGCCGAGGTGGGCCTGGGAGCATGTACCACAATAGACCATGTTCCCAGCTGGTATAAATAATGCTTAGTGGTTTACACAACATGGGAGTGCGACTCCCATCTTGCCTCAGTCATACATCAGAATGAGCCATGGCACTGTCTGAGGGTTAGAAATGTTTCTAAAGAAATTGGAAACTAAGGCGTTGAACTAAGGAGCAAGGGAAAAATCCAGAGGGTCTGGATGAGCAGTGGCTGAACGTATGACTTGGGCCGAGACCGGTGACTGAAGCAGCAACAAAACAGAAGTAAGGCAGGATGTAGCAACTAGGAGATTTCAGTTAGCAGTGCAGAGAGCTTTTGCCAGTCAATTAGAGATCTGTAAGAGCTAAACACATGCCAGGTAGAATCAGCACATGAGGAGAAGGTCATCTGCATCACACAGTAAATACAGTTAACCAGGAAAGAATAAACAAGCCAACAACACATGATTTGAAGGCCTGCTTCACGGTCTTTTCAGTTCATACGTACTGACTGTTTGCATGGCACAGTGCCGCAGTTAACAAGATAGGCAAGCTTGCCCCTGTTCATATGAGGTGGCCCCTATCTCAGTGCCTGGGCTGCTTGAAAGCATAAAACCCAAATTCAATAGCTAACTGACTGACACCTACCATTTCTGTAGGGGGAGGTGGGTTTCTCCTGAACAGAAAGCGAATATTCAAAATTCCTACAATGACGAACTTTTTTCAGTTGCATGGACAAATTCAGGGAGTATATGTCCATCAGTACAAAATAAACATTGCAGCCCCAGTGCAATGTGAGCTCACGGCCAGAAAATAAAACAAGAAAGCCAGGGGAGAAATCCCGAGAAAGGCTTCCCCCGCCCCCTCGTCCCATATATATTTGTTTATCTGCTGCTATCTAACCTCAAAAATATTGAAGTTAGAGCACCTTTGGTCTCAGCCAGTAAGAATTTTCTTATGAGAGCAGAGTTGAATATTAAACAACCTTTAGATGCACTTTTAAAACTCTGACCTTGTTTCAAACCTGGCAATTGCATGATTAATCTCCATCAGGAAAATATACTTCTCTTTGCTTTATATTTTTAGTCATTATTAAAGCCATTTTTCTACTTTGGGCCATATTACTATTTCATTTACTTAAATTGTAATGATTAAATCTGATTTGCTACTCTGAAATCTTAGTCCTACTGAAGACTAATGGATATATATGGATATAGTACATAGTTCAGTTAAGGAACTGATTTTCCACATAACCTCTATTAAGTAATTCAATTTGTTTCAATAAAATTAGTCAGTACACGAAAAAAAAAAAAAATCTGTGGTAGTCTTGAGTTTCTACAAAAATCATAATTTTTGGAACGAGCACCAAAGAGAGATTTTGACCTGTTCCTGGAGACACAATTTCTCACAGCCAGGAGTAATAAAAAAAAAATATGCAACAAATGCACCGAAAAAAAAAACAAAGAAACAAAACAAAAAAAAATCCAAAGGCAGCTATATATATTCTGACTTTGCAATCGCACAGCTACAATCTTATTCCTACCAAATATATGAAATGTCAGCTTGAAAATAAAGGAAAAAGGGATCCTATATCCACAGCGAATGTAATTTCTCTGAAAAAAAAAAAGGAAAGAAAAGAAAAGCCTATTACCATTAAAGTATTTTCACTTTAATCATGTTTCCTTCATTACTTCCATATTTTAGGTGATATAAAAGGAGGAACAATTATTGCCTTGTTCACTTGGATTTATTTGGCTCAGTGCCTCCTTACCTAGGTAATGTAAAATAAGCTGTGCTACATGGGTCATTTATGACGTGATTTAATAAGATGCTTTTTATTTCTACCCTGCAGGGAAACATATTAGTTTGTGAGCACCTGGCAAAAAACATTTTTTCTTTCATTCTCTGTTTTCTTTCGGTAGAGTTCAGCCTACAAGGTAATTTAAAGCTGCCATGCACACATTCTCATAAGGACAATCTACTAAACCAGGACTCCGAAACACACTTAAGAAAAAAATGCCCAGATGCCAAGCTAGGAATGGTCATTACTACAGGCTTGGCTAGTTCCTAGCTTCCTAAGGATATTTCTGTGGAAATTAAGACTTGTTTCCTTGTCTGAAGTCATTAATGTTTTTCCTTAACAGCATGTGCTCTTTACAGATAAAATTACGTATGTACAGCAGGTACATGAGGTAGACCTGTGGGTATAAAACAGAGCTAGGAAATTGTTGCTCTGTAAACATGCTGAAAAAAAGTGCAGTCAGTAGGCTCAGATTTACAAAGTCATTAAATGGAATTCATGTCCCCTCTTTGGCTTTTTGAGGGTTCTTTTAACTCCATACTGTGGCAATAACAGTTAACTATACCATATTTGTGGCAAAAAGTCAAATGACTGGGTTTTCAAGAGTGATTGGAAACCGTAGAGGGAGATCCCCTGTACTGCCAGTGGAACAAACCCAGCCAGATGCCAATTTCAGCAGTTCACATTGTAGGTCCCTGTTTTCTGTCACTCTTGAGTTCTCAGGAATTGACATTTGAAATAAAACTGTCCATGCTTAGATTTATCCAGAAGGTGATTTTTGAGTGAGAACAAAATAAACCAAAATACATGCCACCTATTCTTTCCGTTCCTAAAAATAAATGCACTTCACTGCACATTTCTACAGATAAACAAAATAAATGTTCAGCTATTTCTATTTTTTTTTGGTCTATATCTTTATGTCCCAGCACTAGGGACATGTATCTAGCATGGATTTTTCACTAGGTTTCAGGTACACTTTAAGATCCATTCTAAAGGGAATTTATAATCCTCTCTTTAAATGCCCAATTCTCAGAGAATATAAGCCTATAACAACCTGCCACTTCTGCAGTGTATCAGAAGTTTATTTCCTCATGTTTGACCTATCTGTAGCAAGCTGTGACACTTGCACAGATGAGCGATCCTGGCACCCTAGTTCAACAGTTGTCCAAGAGTTGGGTGGCAAATCAGTGAGGTCTGTTCTGGACCCTCTCACGTGCTCCTGCACCTGCCAGACTGCCCCAGTTTTCACATGGTGGAACAAACTTCACAACAGTCCCTGCGGCCTTGAGCCTCCAGCCAACAGAGCCTGGTAGAGTCTTATACTAGAACTCTCTGAAATAACAGATTATCTATGGTGATCATTACACCATCAAGCCGACGGTACACCAGTTCTCTCTCTAATTTACTTTAGACTGACACCAACCAATTTCTAAATAACCATTTCTCTTCATGTGATCTTATTATAAGCTACAAGATGTAAAGGTCTGGCAGTTGGGATTTTATGAGTTTTCCTACTCCCCATAGTTTCCTTAGTTTCCTTCTTGCTTAGCTCATGTCCTAAAAATCAAGATTACATGGTCATCTAAGTTTTGGAAATGTGACAGCCGAACACTGAGAAGCTGCAAAGCCTGAATTCTTATAAGGCTTCTGGGAGGGATTTAACCAACATTGCAAAGCTGCAAGACAGCACTGTTCTTTACTCTTTGTTCCCTCTGTATAGGGTTGAAGCACACATTATTTTATCTCTAGTTTATAAGGCATCCATAGGTGTACTAGTTTATAATGAGAAGGGGTAAGATACTGGAAACTATAGATAGCTTCAAGCCATCTTTATACTCATTTTCTTTCTGTAGCTCAGAATCTCTATTTCTACATCTATAATCAAAAGGAGTACAGTTCATAAAAGCAGCCCTGGTTCGGGATGTCATACATTAAAAAGGTAGAAAATACACAATCTCAACATTTGTCCAATGTATGGCTTTCAGTGTTGGTACGTCAGAATTGTTGATGAAACAGGGTGCATGGCACCACATCCATGTGGAGCCGTGTCTTTCGAAGAGCCATGCCCACATCCACTGCTATGTTGCCATACAATTCTTGTAAGAGATGCTCCTCTTTCATTGTCTCTTCTGCTAACAAAACAATAATGGAATTCCTGACAGGTCATTATCCTCAAAAATGAAAGCTTTATGCTTGCAGATTAAAGCATGTATCTCATTTTTAGTGCATAAAGCACTCATCCCATCTTTATCCAGGATAGTCAGAGCCAGGGAGTTTTATCTATAAACACAATGCCAGCACCACCAGGAAGGATCCTTGTATGACTCTGCAAGTAGTCTTCTACTGTTATTCTGAAGGACAATTCAATGGTTCCCAAGTTCAAAGGCTCCCAGTGGTGTTCTTCAATTTTTATTTCTGAGAAAAAGAATGTCATAAATATGTACATCTGAGCAATATGCTTTTTAGTGTATAGGTAAAGCATTCACTGATTTCTAGTGCAAATGGTCTCCTCAGGAAGCAAGGCCAACGAGTCAGTGTTTGTTTCTGCTACTACAGTGGTTATGTTGGTAGTGTCTGATGTTATGTCTTCTAGCAGTATTTACACATGTGAAATAAGAACACAGTAAAGCACTTACCTAACGGGATATGTGCTTGGTGCATCAATATAGTCACAGAATCCATAAACACTTCTCTTTCATAAGCATTCATCATGTTTTTACTGATTATTTAGGAAAAAAATCATTACTGTTCTCTGATATTATTCCCTCTATTATCTTTAGCCTTAAGTGCAGTCAGATTATGCTGAGAAACATAGAAGATGGGGATTGATTTGAGGAAAGACTGGAAATGGAATATTTGGAACTGCTTCAAAGCTCTTACATTTGCAAGTCTATTTTTATAAACTACAGCCTGCATATATCTGGTTCCAGATGGGGCAGGGAAGAATCACAAAATATAAATAAAGATTGAGAAGGCAGAGATCTTGGAGAAAAAAAGAAGAAGAAGAAGAAGAAGAAAGAAAGAAAAAGAAAAAAATGACACTGAGGTTAAGATAGTATGAGTTGAGAGTTCTTTGTTGTTGTTTTTTTTTTTTCCTTCCTCTTACTGTGGCCTTAAATTTCTGTCTTTCATAATCTTGATCAAGTCAGTTAACATCTCAGGGCTATACCTACTAGGGCATTGGTATTTTAAAATCCCTATCTAGGTCTAGAGATGTCTCATTCCTCGTTAACTACATTTTGCCAGCAAAAACTTGCCAAACTTTGCTATTGAATGTGCACAGAACTCCTTAAATCTTGGCAGGGAAAGTTGCTATCAGTCCTGCTGCTTAAATTATCAGTTTGTAAATTAGCTACTAACGCATCCAGTCAGTACCCGCCCTGAGCTGCATAGACTATAGCTTCCAAGAGGAAGAAAAGGCACATAAGGTCTCTTTGGTTAGATGAATGTGTTAAATTCAATGAGACACAGAAAACCTACATTCAAGTGTTACCTATCTCTGTCTACCCCATAACAAGCTTCTCTTCATTCAAAGTCATCCTGAAGATCTCAGAGATTGCAATACAGTATGCCATAGAAGAATTTTAAGGGCGCAGATTAATCTCTAAAGAAATTTATAAAAATAAAACTTTCTATAGCAAAATGTACATAAGAATATTGAGGATATAGACGTGATTGATTAGACATATTCTGCTGTGGAAAAATGGCCTGAAAAATGGGGAACATAGAGAAAAACTAGGGCCTAACAGAAGTTTTGGCATTGCAGAGGCCTGCTTGGGGCAGTTGGCACTTCCAGGATGGTTGGTAGGCACGGACTCTGCTCCTCCACGGTTCCCTGGGCAGCACAACCTGCCCTCCTCGCAGCTGCAAAGGGGAGTAACGGAGGATGGAGCGGGGTGAAGACACCGCGGCCAAACTCTGTTGCACTCCCTGTGCTGGGCTGCTGTCCCATGGGAGATACAGGATAACATGTCTGGTGCTGAGCCAGCAAAGGTGGCAAATCACTCCTTTTGGATGAACTTTGCTTGATCTTTGCTCATTATTAGCTCATTACAATGTCAAAACCACACCTCCATCCCAAAAGCTACCTGCCTCCCAGGTACGACCACTCCTCCCTGAGCATGCGCTCTAGATTTCTGATTGACTCTACCTTTAAATGAAAGAGAGAAACTTTTTCACCAATCATTGACAATATTAAGTATGACTCTGGTCACTGAAGCTCCACCTGAATGTAAAGAAAAGTATAAAAGGTGAACTAAGGATGAAAACTGGGGAGGAAGAATCCATTGTAACTCCTGGGTCAGTCGACAGGCTGAGCCCCCTTCCCTCCCCCTAGGTCGGGACACTGCTTGAGGAGACTAAGGAGTGAGGAGGAAAGAATCCATCGTAACTCCTGGGTTAGTTGACGGGCTGATCCCCCTTTCCTCTCCTTGGACTGGAATGCCGCCTGAGGAGACTCGAGACTGAGAGCCCTCTCCCATCTTCTGGGGTGAGTGATGATTGCACATTTGTACATCAGAGCTAGCTAAAACCCCACACTGTAGTAGAGAATTTCCTGCACTGACATCTGAAACCTGCTTTGTAAATGTTGCATTTGAATAAATCATGCCGTCTGTGAACTTGACTACTTGTTTGAGGGGAGGCGATTGGACCTACAGTTGACAGACTGTTCGTGAAACTGATACTGCCAGGGTCGAGCTTATAGGTGATCACACTATTTGGGAACTCGATTCGCTCTTACGAGGGCGATCGGACCTACGGTCACAGACTGCTGGTGAATGGTCCAATACTGCCCGAGTCAGGTGTATAGATAACACAGTATTTGGTACCTCCTTCCCCCCACACCAAGTGTTGCTTTCAAACTGCAACATTTTGCATCTGCACATTGTATTCCTGAAACAATGTGGATCTAGTATGGGAAGGATGGATACACTTATTCTGTAAGGCCATCAGAATTGGCAGCCAAGTCTCTGAGTAAGATCGGTCTAGTTGATGATTTTACTCAGGTGCCAATAAAGAAACTGCTTTAGAAGTAACTGAATATAACACCAGATAAGATGTAAAACAATGCTGGGTGTAGTAGAGTTGGGGAATTTAAAAAAAAAATCCCTGTTCTATTTTGACAAATGGCATACGACATAGGAACAGCTTCAATGCACCATTAGCTACACTTGCCAATACCACACTGAACAGCAAAATGAGACTGGTTCAACACTGAGAGTGCAATGTGGATAAGAGAAGTGAAAGATATTTGTTAGGATGTTCTTCACAAACTCTGAAAGCAGAGACACCGGACTCTGTTGGACATGTGACTCAAAAGATTCCCTAAAGAAATTCAAAAATTTGATAAAGGAACTCTGTTTACTGATTCAAGACACTAAGATTTGTTCAGGAAGCATATCTTTATTGATATAGTTAACCAAGGAGCATGAGTATGGCAACGATTCCTCTATAAGATCATGTTCCATCACTCACCAAAATGAGTAAAATGAAATCTCTTATCTCCATTGGGAAAAATCAAATCAGGACCAAATGAATGTGTTGATATTGCTGTAGCATGTTCAACTGCCTTGTGGGAATGGGACAGTAAAACAAGCCATGTGCCTGATTTTACCTCTGGGTAAAACCCCTCTGGGGTTTTCACAGCAAAACTAGAGCTATGCAAATCTGTTCTGTATCCCTTTACCAAAAAAAAAAAGGAAATGCCATGTTATTTCTTACTCTGTCTTGCTGCTTCATTTAAAGATTATCAAGATTAGAATATTTGCCTCATCTTAAACCCATCTTTTCAAGGATTACAAACAAACAAAATAATCAGGAAAAACAAGACCAAGTCACATTCAACAAATAAAACTGATCTTTGCAAAGATTTCCCCAGCTACCTGAAGATGATGCTGAATGCAGCTGGTCCTTATTGGTTATTGGGAGACCTGCTGTGATCGTGGTCAACAACTGGAGACCAACTTCTCTGCGATGGTGGCACAACCAGTGTATTTACAGTTCATTCTAGTTAATCATGTTTCGAGATGGCTTGATGGCTTCTGAAGGCCTCTTTCATTTGCTCTCCCTGGCCCTTGACAATATCCTGCAGTTTAAAGGTGCCTGCATTTTCTCCTGAAGAAATATTACATTCATAGTGCAAGTCATAGTGATCAAAGTATTTCAGCTACATATGGTACAAAAACTGGGCTTGAAAAGATGCTGTAGATGTTGTTAACTACCAGGTTAGACTGTGGTTTGACAGGAGCCAATGAAAACTTAGTTTCGCTATGCTCATTTCTGAGCAATCACACTGAGAGTTACTACAGAAAGTCACAATTTAAAGCAGAAATGAAGAGAATACTTTATGACCCTATTGGCAAAACTAGAGAAGGGTTCTTGCAAAGCAAAATCTTGTAGCATTCTCCTGTCTTTCATCTTCACAATGTTCTTGATTCTGGCAAAACAAGACGACAAAGTTACATGAAAAGTTTTATCTCAGAGATAGCTGCAGAACAACCACTCCTTTTAAATGCTTTTCAAAAAGATTATTTTTCAAATGTGCATCAGCTTGCCTATAGCTACCTCACTATATGTTTAGGATGTTTTATTCTACTGCTAAAAATCAGTTTGCTTACTGTTTTATCATTTCCATATCTAGACTACTGCTAGCATCACAGCAATATATTATGAAAACATTCTCAAATGTAAACATGCTCAAACCCAGTAAGTCAGAATATCAAAAGCTTGTACTACCTTTTCAAAACTCAAAATACAAACCCCTCCTGTGTCAGAGGGAAGCCACCTTATTGACATAACAATCACAACTCTCAGCCAGTTTAACCTCCTTTCTATCTATATCACTAAAATCACCAAATCTTTTATGTGAACAGACACATACGACACAATCTTCACAAGACATTTCCTCATGTATACAGGTAGACCCCTATGGTCAACAGAGTCCATAGGTCCATAGAGGTCAACAAGTAGGAGCAAATTTTTAGATCAAGAAATTTATGTTCTCCTCAATTAATGCATTGGTGTGATTTTTTTGCTGGTATCTTTTCCTCCACTGCAGAACCGCTCCTGTTAACACTTTAACATAAATTATTTGAGTTATGGAGCTGCCGCTGCTTACTGAGCAGCTTGGAGAAGTCAGTCCTGCCGCTCTCCAGCTGGCAAGGAGTGATCACTGGCAGCAAGTATGAAAACAGGTTGTGGAGCTTGTGCCTTCTGACCAGATCGTCACTCAGACTTTCTTGATTGATGCAAGTAAAGTCTCCAGTCTAAGCTCAAATCAAGTTCTCCAAGCTGATTCACAACAGCTAGAAATCCAGATTCCTCCTGTAACTCCATTTGGTGATAAAAGCCCCCTTAAAATTAACTTTCCTGAAATCGCATGTTTTCTCATTTTTAAATCAATCAAGCAATAGCCTTACATATGACTGCTGGGCACAGTTCCTGCAGCTCCTGCTGACAAAACAGAGTAGCTTATGGTGCCACTACATAACCACAAAACTGAAGCAGCAATTTTCCAGCCCTAGGAAAGCGCCTGGCTGCTAAACAAGTTTGACACTTGCATGCGCTCGTGCTTGACACTCCCATTTGTGTTGTTTTCTTCAGAGACAAAAGTAGAAGCTCTCTCAAACATGTCACAGGCCAGTGAGAATTTAGCACAAGTATATAGTGAGCAGGAGCAATTTGTCCTTTCTATGGTGCACAAAGTGTTTTGCAAGTCTCATAAATAATTTTTAAAGCTACCTGCAGTGATAAAATATACAGTCAGACTGACTAGAATATTGTGATATACCGATATTGAGAGCCGCACATCCTACAACACATTTTCATTCTCTTCACCGATATCTTCTCACCCCGCTTTTGACTCCCATGAAAATTCTGGATTTGTTTATTGTCTAACATCTATCCAGAAATTTACAATATGTAGATTATTACCTGTAGGACAGCTGCACTTAAATTAGCATACAAAATATCTTGTGTACAGTGATGTGCTCATCTTTTCTGAGCGCATTAAAATGGTGAACTTGACTGTCTTATCTTGTTCAGTCATTTCATTACCTTTTTTTTGGTGGAAAACTGTGGTATAACATTGTTCTCTTTGAGATTATATCTTGAATTTACTTCATTTATTACAGAGCAGAAGGAAAAAAAAAGCATAAAACCTGCCTTTGGCAGACATAACTTTGTGTCAGACACTATGGGATATGTGTGGGTTTTTTTTTTTTCTCCACACACCCCCTCAAGAAAATAATAATGGTGTATGCATTATCCTCAGAAAATTCATATTGCAGACACTTCCATATCTATGAATTCGGAGGAAAAAGTAAATTTGAATCCCTGCTTCACACCCAGTTAAAATGAGTATGAAAATAGATCGATCAAAACACCCTGCATATTTTTTTTTAAGCATTACTCACTTTCTAACCCCAAGAGCATGATAATTTAAATTTTCTTAGTAAATAGTGCCCTCTGCAGCACATTTTGAGATTATGCAAGATTTTTTTGATACAATACACTCTGTTATTGACCCTTGAAACATCACAGGCCAGGGACATAGTGCCAAACAGATATGCTTCCAGGAATCCTCATAGCCCTAATGTTGCATTGCTTTGTATTGTAAAGCAACATAAACATTTGCCTAAACATTTCCCAAGCTGCAATAAGCACCAAGAAAAGGATTTGGGAATTTTTGAGAAAGGAAGGTCTGTAAGAAAGGCAAAAGCAAGACGACACAAATAAAAATGAAAGCAAACACCACCATCAAACAGTATTTACAGCAATATAGTCTGACAAAAAAAAAAGCTGAATATATTATTTCTAGGAATATTTGCATTCATACTTTTGGTGCCTTTCAACCAAGGACCTCATTTGATAAGTATTAACTACTTACTCCTGTGAGATTTTCATAGAATAAGATGTAGATTGTTAACATCATTCAAGATATAATTGGTGGTTGTTTTTAATTATGCTCCTACTTGATATTTTTAAAATGTCAGCATATGTTGTAATACATATTTTTATATTAAACCGTAAATTAATTATAAAGAGGATCTTTTAGCCATGGTATCAGTTTCTAGGTCACATACTTTCTTTTCTGAAACTCCCTTGTCTGCTGTACATAATTTGTCTTACACTGTGCAGTCTCTTATTCAAAGAGAACTTTTAATCTTTTATGGAGACTTGATAGTGCTCAATTCATAATGGAATAAGTTCAGCCAAGGAATAAAGACATGCCATGATGAGAAAAATACAAGTTAGCCAAACATGTGTGAGGATTGGTTTGGCTGTAATTGGGGCCAGAACATTGACTAGATGACCTTGTGAGGTCATCTTTATTTTCCAGTCCCTTTTTTTTTTTGTTATTCTGTGAAAAGCTTCACTTTTCTTCTCCATTGCATCAGTCTACTACAGCAAAGATCAACATGAGTTGCCATATTGAAGACCTATCATTATTAAATATATGAAAAAAAGACTACAAGTAGATTGTTCCACAGACCTAGGATATAGCTTTCAGCTAAAAAGCACCATAAACTGGATGACACTGAACTGTACACCACAATATCTTGACTGCTTCCATACTTCACTAAAACCTAGCTTTGGTACCTGTATATTTAAGTGCCATTTAAGTATTTAAGATGTTAAATCTACAGGCTGGCCCATACACATAACTGAAGTTTGCAAAAGGACCCTACCTATTTTTCCCCACCAGTGCGTAAGGAATGGTCACTAAAGGAGAAAGACCTGTATCTAAAGTCTTGCCTAAACACTATAGGGTTTTTGTTTGTTTGTTTCATACCAGTTTTAGACAGGTTATTCGTGGATACGTAATTTTCCATATTGTTTGTACGGGCTCTCAGCCAGTTTGGCTTTTTAAAGATTTTTATTTCTACCACAGTTTATGGCTACAAGTAAGATCTTAGAGTGCTCAGCCCAAGTCCTTCTTAGGAACTGAGTGCAGGATGCTTCTGTGTCAGTAAGCCAGAAAAGGAATAAAACTATTCAGAAAAAGAATAAAACTCAAAAGGAAGGAGTGGTGAAGAATCCACTAGGGAAGGAGATCCCAGGTGAGGGTAATGCCTCAAAGCAAATCAGCAGACCTGATCCTCTTCTTACCAGGAGGAGGATGGGAACCCAGCATGCCCCAGGCCAAGAAACATCCTCTGAGAAAGCTGTGGTAGCAGGGTGGATCTGGGGCAAGCTGCAGGCTGCATTTAAGGCAGATACAATATTTGTGTTGGAGATAAACTGCTGACAAAGAGCAGAAGCTGAGCTCTGACATGCTCAGCACACTGGTTACATTCAAGCACTGCTGCACATGAAACTTTTCTGGGGAAAAGCAGCAATTCACCAATCCCCACAGCCAAAAAAAGTCATGAAACAAAATAAGGAAGAAAGCACTGAGCTCAGCATCAGAGAAACTGGTGGTCCAGACTTCTGGTTAAGCCAGACTTTATAGGAGAAAACTGAAGACTCATGGCACCTCTATGCAGAGCACATCCCAGGCATAGCATGGGCACAGGAACAGACTCGGTAAGAGCAGTCTTGGACACATCTACAAGAGCTCCAGCCCCAGGCACAGTGTGCTTGCAGGGCTGGGTAGATTAGGGGCCTTCAAAGTCAGGAATTCGAAGAAGAGCAGGCCAAGAAAGAAAGAGCATGCTTTGAACAGAAGAAGACCTGCAGAAGAGCTCCTAGTTCTGTATGGGGACAGTTCTCCTCAGCCAGAAAGCAGAGCTGATAGCAGCTGAGGAGGAACATGGGTGAAGGGAGTCATCATCTGCCTGCTAAAACTTGATAGAGCAAAAGCAGCACGGAAAATGCAGCCTTCTCCCAGGCATGCCAGAGACCTCCGTTAGCCTAATGGAAAGCACTGAACTTCTCCTGTTGCGATTGCAAGGGCCAAATTAGGATAACTGTATTTCACCTTGAAATACAGTTACAGGGCAGAGGTATCTGTTACATTTCCCCTTTTCTGACAGATCTAATAAAATCAGGCATGTATGATCCATTGGGAGGTGCTCCAGGAACCACACAGAACTGTATTTAGCTACAGGGCTTCTAGTAAGGGCAAGGATCACTATCTCTGCTCATAAATGAAAAATAAATAAATCACTAGTAGCATGTGTTTTATGATCCCAACTCAGATACCTACATTTATTCTCATTGCTGCTTAAGAAAACACTATTGTATTTTTAGAACTATGTTGTAATACTGTTCTTAGCCTTTCAAGACACAGCTGCAGATACTGTTCAACTGCTATGGAAGGGCCTGACCCCACTTAAAATATGTAAATGGTAAACTAAAGAAGCACCAGTAATAGCACGCTTAAGTCTGACCTTCTTCACCACACAAACCTTATATATTAATACATCATATGAAATGTGCTAATTCTAGTGCAATACGTCAGCCCCAGTCAGAGGGCTCTGCTCCCCAGCTCTCGCTGAATATTAGGGCTCAAAAAGACTTTAAGTTCCCATTGCTATACAAGTCCCTCCTTGCTACAATTATTTTAAGTTGGAGGCTTGGAGCAAAAATTTTCTATTCAAGTTGATAGTCCATTCATAGTGATAATTGATAGTCCATATCATGTGAACAGTTCCCTGAACGAGACACAAAACTTATCACACGAAAGATTGACCAGTAGGTTATTCACCTACTGCAAACTGATCAGAAGTGCTTTGAATCTACTGTCAGTCAATGTTGGGGAAAGAAAATGCTGTAGTAAAACATTCTAAAGTCAATTAAGTTTCAGGATGTATTGTCTTGTTTTTCAAGAGGATATATTTTCACCTTGAACTTTCATTTGTGAATATGCATTTGGAGAGAAGTATCCTTGCATTGTCCTGAAAATTGCATTAGCTGTGGTGGTGCAGTATCTACACTATTGTATGTAGCACCAGGTAAGGGGCATAAGAAAGAGAGAGAAAACTAGCACTGAATGAACCCTTATGACTCCAATGCAGTGTGCTGTAGATGTCCCTGCTTGAGCAAGGGTGTTGGACTAGATGATATTCAGAGATCCTTTCCAACCTCAACCATTCTGTGATTCTGTGTGATTCAGCTTGCTCCTTCTCATTCATTTTCGTGATTAGACAGGGACCACAGGCAGATAAAAGAGTCATAATGGAGCTGAATATTTATAAAATGTAGTTATATATTTAATTATGCTATATTTATGCATTATTTATATGTATAAATGTATATGCATAACATAACAGAGTACTTCAAAAAAATCCTGAGATTTTTTCACTGGAAATAAAGTGTATTCCTTTGCTTTAATATTTTAGCTACTAGATAAGCTAGTTGTATTTTTCCTGGGAGAACCAGGCTACTGCAGCACTATTAGTTACGTAGGTGAAAAAGTCCATTAATTTCTCATTCCAAAACCAGTGCTAAGTTGGAAATGCCAGTCATTAAAAAGAATGATTTCTCCATCCCGATTACTCTCCTTTTAAGCAGTAGCAAAACAAAGCCACACAGTTTCTATAGCTGGGCACAAAGGATTCCCCTCAAGTCGAAAAAGCTTTCGAGGAGGAAGACGCTGTCATCAAGGCCTGCACTATAAGCCAGGCTTAGTCAGCATGAGAAGCCCAGATCAGGCATGCCTCACCACAGCACTTGGGACCTCAGAGACTCTTTAAGAGCCACTACACCAAAGCTGCTGCAAGTCAGCTGCTAAAATCTAGATTAGCAAGGCAAAACTATTTTAAATTTTGGGAGGGCCACATGTAAAAAAGACACAAAAGCTAACAACTCATGGAAGGCAAAAATTATCAGAAATCCATGTTGCTTGCTTTTTCACATTTCTAAACTGAAAATTTGCTCTTAATCTTTATTTTTAATTAATTTAAAATTTCCTAAAACCTAAAATGGTGCAAGAGGAAAAAAAAAATTAAGCACATAGCAGGCCTTTTTTCCTGAGGGATAAGTACATTGTGTTGTTAATGCCTGAGTAGTAGTAATAGATTCACTGAACGTTCTCAATTCATACAAGTCTAATTGCTGGAAAAAACTTGCAAGCATGAGTCACCATACTCCCAGATGAGTTCCTTGCTGCCTGTAATTAAAAGCAGCTAATAAAAATAAACTAAGAAAGCTATTGATTTCATACATGTATTTCTCAGCCAAAGTAACTCTCTGAGGCTCCCTACCTTTAAGCAAATTGTGTTATCCTATTGAACACCCAGGAATGCTCAGCTGGAGCACTTGGCCTTTTACAGCAGCAAGGCCAAGATCTTGAAGACAAGCAAGTTGATTGCACGCCTCTTGGGTCTGGTTTAGGCCTACCAAAGGATCTTTCAGTCTTCAGGCTCAGTAGTGTTGCCCAAGGGTAGGGGTTCAGCTGGAGAGATCGCCTCTCTCCTCAAACCCAGCCCATTGCGGCACAGGAGGTGAATGGAGAGTATGACAGAAGTAGTGTCACCTCAGTGGAAATTCACATGTGACACTGACAATACAACATCTCCCACATCTGTGCTCCTCTATCTTCTGCATCTCTTCAGAAAGAAAAAAATGAAGTTTCATTTCCAAATATGGAGAAACATGTCTGTATTTCAGACCAGGTTGTACTATGAGCAGTGGTTGAATCAAGGGCATAAGGCAAATAGCCAAACTGAAGGGCAAAAGGAGAACTAAAAAAGAGATTGTATTGCATGTTTAATATTGACTAAAATTATGTTTATATTGACATCATTTGGTAGCTTTCTTCCACTCTCACTTACCTTTTAACAAGTTTGCCCATTTATCTGGATTCAGAACAAATTGGATAAATTCTTTAGTTCCCATTTATATTGTAATAATATAGCCATTGTATTAATACTTTTATTAAGTTCTTTCTTAGGTGATCTTCACAAATGCTTAACATTTGAGGATTTAATAAAAATGTTCCACTTAATGGTTCAAACCTTATACAAGAAGGATTTTATAGGGATGGTATATGACTTCATCTATCAATCTTTTCATGTGGACATATGGGTAATAAAAGTATATGTATTAGAATTCATTTTAATAAGAGCCATATATTAAATGGAGAGGAAGATTCTAAGAGCAGACAAGTTCATTTACAGATTTCAAAGGGACCTATAAAAAACTCTATTCATTGCCTTAATTATGTCTGTGCTGAGACTTGAATTTACTCCCTCTTCATAAATACTACTTAAAGTTTTATTTCAGGTGTTCTGCATGGAGTACACTTAAAAATTAAGGTTCACAAAACCTACAACTTCAAATCAATCTAGTCTTCCAATGACCTGCATTAAAAACTTCTTGAGTCTTAATAAAGAGATTGAGAGATTCAGGTTACTTTCATTTTAAAGCACCAAGAGAAAAATAATGAGTAACTAAGTGTGAAGAGCAGAGCTTTAAGTCTTTTGGTGAGTCTTGCAGATAAAGATAATAATATTAATGACAGGTAGGTGTTCCAAGCTCTACTAAACTTCTCCCCCCCGCCTTTGAATTTTAAAGCTAACTTGAATATTCAACTTCTTCAGTAAGTAGAAAAAATACAGAGGACTGTCAGAGAAAAAAAAATAAAAAAGATATCACAGAAATAACGAAGCTAATATCAAGAGCTAAGACGGACTCTGCCACCTGAGCATCTTTCGCACAGATGCAGACTGGAGGTTACCTTTTAGACCAGACATTAACCAAGATTACCTCAAGATGAGATACAGGGTTGGGAAGGACGAAAAAATAGTTTCTCTGAAAATAGCTGTCCTCTGCCTCCATACTTACAGGACACTGCTTTCAAGCAGCGTATCTGGTAGACTTCAGTCAAAACTAACTGAGTAGCCTGATCTACAGTTTATCCTGATCCAACTGTGTAGGACTGTCAAGTTGACCTATTGTAGAGAAGAGTTATCTAAACACAAAATCAGTATCTCAATAAGATATTTCTTGTTTACAGATAGATCACAGAATCACAGCATGGTTGAGGTTGGAAGGGACCTCTAGAGATCATCTAGTCCAAGCTCCCTGCTCCAGCAGGGACACCCAGAGCACGTGGCACAGGGTGGCATCCAGGAGGGTTTTGAAGATCTCCAGAGAAGGAGACTGCACAACCTCTCTGGGCAGCCTGTTCCAGGGCTCTGTCACCCTCACAGAAAAGAGGTTCTTCCTCACATGGAGGTGGAAATTCCTGTGTTTCAATTTCTACCGCTTACCCCTTACTCAGTCGCTTTGCCCTGGGATGTCAGGAACTTGCAGGCATCTCTAAGCAAGGGGTCCCACAGGTCCCAGTTCACCCAGAAACTCTTCCCTGGCAGGCCAACATATGTTTGGGAGTACCAACATGGTCTTGTAGCCTGTGTAGCTTGTGTTAGCCCACCCCCCATTATCACAGCTGGCTTGCTAGGCATGTTTCCTTGGTCATGGCAGCCCACACAGTAGGGCTCCTTCATGCTTACTGCACAGAGGAAAAGTTTCCCTCCTGACATGAATGTTGACACCTCTCTTCTGTGTTCAAGAAATGCGGATGTTTCTGTGACACCCAGAGACAGCCCTATGAGGGGGTCAATGTGCTACAGTGGTTCCCCTGCTCCAAAGAACCACCAAGTCATCCCCTCCTCATAGTTTTTGTGTGTTTTAGGAGACAGGGGCAGCTCCCTTTCTCAGCAGATTCTCAGATCTACACTCCAACTTTATTCCATGGCCTAAAATTAACATGGTAAAGAAGGCATACAGTGGAGTGAGGTAGGGTAAATCTGGAAAAGATTTTCACTTGAATCATCTTTTGAAAGAAATTTTGCTTGTTTACTGGAAACCTTTCAGGCCTTCTGAGAAGAGAATCACCCTTTTAGAGGGACAGTCCAGCTCATTCTTGGTTTTCAGGAGTTGCACTTAGACAAGTCTAAGAGGAATTGTGTGTCTTATACACAGAAGCTCAGCCTTGGTGTATTTCAGTGCCTTCAGGATTTCCTGAAGTATGAGAGCATTCTGCTGGCAGACAGCAATAGGGGATCTCTGACTACAGAATCTACATACAGAATGTATGTAGAAAGGTAGTTTTGCTTTGAAGATTTCCTCCAGATCGATACCTACCAATTGCTAATTGAATTAACTGTGTCTTGCTGGAGGACCCACACTTTCCAAGGGATTATTTTTTAGATAATACTCATCTCAGCTGAGTCATGTCCAACTGCTTCCACTACAATACAGACTTAACCTACAACTGCCACATTTTACAGTAAACAGTTCAAATCCTCATTTTAGCATTTAAGTTATCCCCCCTACCCAGAAATATGATAACATGTTTTGGTATCTCAGAAAAATCTTTAGAAGTGTTGTCACTCATGTTCTTGACCAGTTTCACACATCAGTTTTCAACTCCAACACAGAAGGAATTAAAATCTGCCTACTAATGCTACTTTACATAAATTATCAAAATCTCAGCATAAATAAATAGCAGTTAAGAAATATCAGTTGCAGTAGGAGTTCAGATTTGAGGAAGCTCTGATGAGTACATCCTTTTTCAGACTTTTTAAATCCTACAGTCCGGGAGTTGCATGATATGGCTACAAGGATAAGTTTAGATACATGCTTTTAGATGAAATTTATCTCAGAATAAATAAGAGAGAGAAAAGGACATACTGCTTTTAATGAAACTAATCCAGAATGGCATGACTCAATTCATCAGAGCTAGTCTAAAAACAGGAACACAACTAACTTCTCAGGATTAAACCCCATTTGATTTTAGAATCCATTAGTTGAAGAAACAAACTGTACTATTCGGCAACAAATTAGACAGCAAAACAGAAAGACAATTAAATTGCAATAGATTTAACTTCAGATTGTACTCTTAAACATACATGAAAGGCCTCCATCTAATTTCTTTTTTTAGTGCTTAGTTGAGAAAACACTTACAGCCCAAGTGTCCTTGAAAACCATGGGAACTTCAAAACAACAGTGAAGGCAATTCTTGAGACTGAATGAAATAACTTATTTTCTAACAATTAAATTTGCTTGTTTCTGGTGAAGTAAACATCTGCATTATAAGTTCACTAAATGTGATGCTTAATTTGATATTAAGGATTTGTGTAGATTCTAATAGAACATTTTCTGTTGAAACACTTTATAGGCATATCATTGTATGCTCTATTTCCTTGTAAGCATATTTGAAAGTCAGCCAAAGGAACATATGTCCCCTTTTTAAGCAACAATAAGGAACAGCAGATACAAACATCATGGTAAGTATTCCTTTTTTAGAAAAATATTCTGTTTTAGATAACAGCTGCCTTACCATCTAAGTCTTTATTATGTGGATTAGGGTTATTTGCTGGTGCGTAGAGAGTGAGGAACATGGCATGCATCATGGAGCTCAATCATCTAACAACTTTTAGCTCAAACGCCTCTGTCCTTTTGTGCTAATTGACTATACTCACTTCTGATAATGGCTTTCATATTCAACATTTGATTAAAAAAAAAAAAAAGGCTTTACAGCAGCCATTACAAAGTCAAACACTGTCACTTGGCATGTGACAATATGAACAAGGTCAGACTGACAAAATGTCAACAGATAACTTGATATTCTGACCCATCACCAGCCGCTTTCTGTCTGATCACAATAGACAGGAATCCTTAATAAAGCCTCTGAATAAAGTGACCCGATTTTCAAAGCGCTTATTAAACTGCTCAAAAATTTTGAAAATCAGCTCAACTATTTAGCTGGAATCTAATGATATGGATATCTAATTCCTGATGTTATTTCCAAGTCTGCCATATATACACACACACACACATATATATATGGTCTTACAGCTGTTTTTTTACATATGTATATATATATACATGTATATAGATATACATATTATATACATATTACATGTATGTATATATATATATGTGTGTAAAAAACTATATTAATTTTTCAATATAAACGCCTTGGCCTAATGGAAGTAGAGTTCCCTTTTTTGTATGGTGTTTTATTGTATTATATAGAAGTGACTATGCATTTATATTAGAAACATTAGGCTATGTTTGATATACTACCATCTGCTGAAGCACTGCATTTGGTCATTTGTTAAAAAAATAAAAGAAGTCTAAAAAAAGTACCACTGAAATTTGTGCAACCTTTCTATTCTTCCCTCCTTAAATAAAGCTGCAGCCTTGCCTTTTGTAGAATGCAGTGATTCATTTGCTAAAGATATAGGTAAAGCATTAAAACAAAGGATTATATTATTACTGTGAAAAAAGAGGTGATCTTTAAAAAGTCTTTAATACTTCAAAGTGAGACCTAAAATAAAATTGCCTCTCAATAATTACTTTGTTCATTTCATGAAAAAAAGGAAACTTTTATGATCAGGATGTTCTTACTTCTAATGAACTTCTCTTACTGAATTGCACTACATTAGCTATTAGTCTGACATTTTAAAGTTTGACACATCCCCGTTGTCAATTTCACTTGAAAAAGTAGTATGAGGCCTACAGCTAGCAGTTAGCAGCAAGTTTGCACTTTTTGCCACCACTTCTCTCAGTCTAAATTATTTTGGTAAAATTGAAATTTACCTCTGAGACTTAAATGAGTCTCAATGAGAAGGTATTTATTTCAGTTGCAGAACTAAAGACTGTTACCAATAATTCTGCCACTTGCAAAAGGAAAACCAAATTCACTGATACTCAGTGTTTCCGAATTATACCACAGAAGTATCAGTCCTGAGGGTATCTGGAACCTCTTTACATTTACTCTAACAAAAGTCAAAAACATGTTTAGACAGTTGCTGAGAAGTAGCTATTAAGTATATCTCATTATCACACTTTTTCATCATTCTCCATGACAAGCACAAGGTTACTATATTATTTTCAGCCTTATTTAGCTGGGAAAGAATGAAAAGGATACAAGTTCATATCTAAATATTTCAGCTTGAGGACATTTGTCTCAATACCTATTAACCCTCTAAACATTTAAAATTATATCAACAGAGAATAATTTATAGAGTATCAAAATTGGGAGAGGAAGGGGTCATTACATATGGCAATTCTTAACAAAACATTTTAAAGTCAGGTTAAATTCCCCTCCAGAAAAGCTAACTCTGCCTCATCAATTCCTTTTGTTCAGTTGCAAAGCCTCTGGCAATGAACTTGGATATCTCACTTTGGATTACACTTCAGAGGAGTAAAATGAGCATCACTGAAATTATTATCGTCTCCTTTCACTTTAAAGAAGAAGATATCAATGGAAGAATTTGTATCACTAATTTGAAACCACACTGCAGGAAGTTTCAGTAAATATTTCATCTGTGAATGAAGAAAAAAAAAGAAAAAAAATCGTTTGTTCTTGGGATGTGACAAGGAGTCCAAGTAGTTCAACTTCAAAATTAATGTTTTATGAAGTCACTTCAGAGGCCAAGTCAGTCTAATCCCATACTAGAACTGAAGAAAGTCGGAACGGATGCAATACCTAACTATAGCCATTAGTTTTTGCTCATCTAGGAGATTTTTTAATGTGCCTATGTTTAAAAGGTGGTGTTTCCAGAACAAAAAAAAACTACCATGAAATGCACAACTTGGATTTTTCATAAACAAAGTTCCATGATGTCAAAATGAATTTCACTGCATATTAGCTCTTAAACTAACTGAGAAGTCTTCGATGTATAGACTCAGTGCTAGTCAGTAAGACCATTAGTCTGTGTAAGAATCTCTAAATCTCTCTGTTCCACAAATTCCAAAAGCAAGAATTCCTGAGCTCCTCACCAAATATCTCACTGGTCCATGTTTTTGTTTAGCTGAAATGAACAGTCACCACAGATATGCAATAAAATATAGCACGTATTTGGCTCCTCAAACGTTTATTGTATTATTTTCAAAACAGTTATATCTTCAAATTGATCACACTTTAAATGATGAACAAACATGTTGTAGGAACATACACTAACAAAATTGTATTTGTGAGCTAACTACTTGCCACAGTGTGCTTGCAGGCCTGATGACAAAGTTGCTCCAGTTTAGCCAGTTGCCTCATACTGACAACTTCCTTATTAGCTTTAGAACCAAGAAAAAGGAAAAGGAATCTGACTACTTCAAATCAAATCCAACATTTGGTGAAGTCTACAAAGATTATATCACCTTTAATTAGTATTTGAATTGGAGCCCTTAATATCACCTAACTGAAAAAGAACGTAGATCAAGATCTCCCATTGAACTAAATAGAGAAAAGTAATGAATTGCAAGCTATCACAGATCCGAGACAGAGGAGAAAACAACTGGGATAAAAGTGTGCTAATAACAAAATCTTCAGATTCTTAGGTACATCAGATTCGCCTAGCAATAAAATATTTTCAGATCAATATTCCTAGACCTCAACTTGTAATAGATGACAGGAAAGGCTATTGAACTGGTAATGAAAAGCACAAATCAAACCCTTTCAGTGTTCTGAGTACATAGTTAGTAGTTTCACTGCAGTAAAGATTGCTATGGTCTAATTTTGTAATCATCATCCAAGATGATGATCGCTGCCCATTTGCCTATAAAATATCTAAATATTAATGTTAGAAACAAAATTTTGTGTCATAAAGTTTATGCTTTGACTTATCACATATCATGATTTCAATAATTAAAAGGGGTCATTCGTGAAAAGGATTTTTTTTTCTTATGACATCATTAGTATCTATTAAGTCTATCCAGCATGCATTGAAGTCCACTTGTTAAGACCAATTAATTTTGGATGAAGTCTTGTAGTAAATAAACATTGAGAGAGGTTCTCTCAGCCTTTATAAACTAAATAGTTTTTCAGACTGCTGTGTAGTTTCACCCAAAGGAGAGAAGTCTGGATATCTGTCTTTAAAGCTAGTTGCGCATAACTATGCAGATAATTTTTCATTCCACTGGCCTCAACAGAAAGGTGCTGCCTTTGCTACAGAAAAACAAAAGAATATGTAGATCTGAAACTCCATCACTATGTGTATAAGATGCTACTTTTATATGTGGTGTCATGTGTTTCAGTAAAAAATCTGGAGCAAAAAAGGACTTGTCGCACCTGAATAACTTTCTAAATTTTTCACAAGGCATTTTCTCTCTCTCTTTTTTTTCTTTCTTCTCTTAACACAGTGAAAAAAATTGCCTATCAAGCTTGATACTTGTATAGCTAGAGATCAGCTGGCCATCCCAGAGCATTTCCTTTATTCTCCTCATCTTTGCAGGACACAAGGCTACACTATGCAGGTGATATGCATAACCCATAGTAACCAGATCATTAACTTCTTTACTTCTGATGAATAGGCAACCATTCATGTTATACACTGTGATACACAATAAGAAAGGAAAGCAAAATCAGGTCATTCCTAGAGGGCAGATCCTAGAAAAGTTAAGGTAAAGACACAAAAATAGATTGAACTCTACAGATCTAAGACTACATTAGTGTTTCTTGAGCCATCTGTCTGTGGATTTAGTAAGCTTTAGTTTAACACACCAACTGCATGTATTGAACTTCAGGGCCTACTGACAGCCTAAAATCTCTCCTTTTTGATTTCTTATGAAGAAACATTAAATTCACAGAAGATGACAAAAGGATAGATATTTTTTTCCTGGGTGCTCAGAAGTCTGCTTCTAAAAATGAAATGGGCTTTAAGAGAGTAAGGCTTAGAGGCTTCTTACCTACAGTTTGAATCTCTATAGCTTGAACCTTATTTGCAGTGCTTTCCAAATAGTTATCTTACTAGCTTTCCAAGTCACGAAGGCAAGCTTTTAATGAAATGCTTCTAAAAACAACCCTCATAAATAATGCATATTCACAAGACCCCTTCCTTTCACATCGCCTGCAAATATCTCCAGTTACTTCACTCAGTTAACTGATACAACATTCCTGTGCTTGCTTCAGTCTATTGTAGCTATTCTGCCTTCCTTAAAGCTCATGGATAAGATGTAAGGCAGATGCTTGAAAAGGCACTTTGCAGTAATTTTTAGCTCATCTGACAGCTGTTTATTAATCAACATTTTTATCCTTTTTTTTTTCCTTTTTTAATCGTGAAAACTAAAATAAAATTAATAATCAAAAGTGACATAAGGAAAAAACTCTGCTTAAATAAGAAACAGTTAACCCTAAAAATTTTCCCTTTAGCCAAAAACCAACACCTTCTAAACAGTCTTAGTTAAAAGCAATTAGATTTGTTCTCCTTTCACACTCATAGTTACAGAAAATGGGCACACTGAAGACATTTTCATGAACACTGACATGTGCAGAATGATCTAAGCATGAAATCCTAAAATCACAAGGCACTTACATAAGTAATACGAAAACAACAAGAAATAGGCCTCACATAGCTTTTTCCTCTTGAAAATATATGCAAAGTATCCAGAATGGCAACATTTTTGAGCATTTTTTCTTCCTCTGTGAACAGCTTAGAGACTTTTCCTTAACCTTAGGAACCCTTATGATTTTTAACTATCAGTCAACGCATCTGCTTCTTCTAAACCTTCAGATTAGCTCTTAAATTTTTCTCTTACCCTAACAGACATCTGTGAAACACCAATATGCTACCGAATCAGCCACATGGAGATCATCATCAGCCTACCCAGCTGATGGCAATTACCTCCTTTTTCAAGAGCACAAGCTCCTCTTCTAAATGAGAAGACAGCTGAAGAGGTCATGATATATTCTCAGAAGAGGTTTCAATCTCCTCTGTGGTTTTGGTGCAATAGGAGTGCAGAAAACAGAGGTCTCTCCTGGTGGATTTGTCTCTGCCAAAATAACAACTAAGACAGCAACAGAGTTCTACTAGCAGGGACAGTGCTGTTCTTAATATATGAGAAAACTATTTTCCATGAGACTATGCATGAAGCAACCTTACCTTGTGGTGTTTTCTTCCTTAACTTTTCCCAGTACTGATTTGAAAAAGATTCTTACCTATAGTACAGTTTGAATATATCTTCTGCATTAGTCTACAGCATCTGCAGATCCTTCTGAGCAAATAGGAAAAACAGTTTAATCTGAATGATAAGACCTGTTTATTCAGAGAGGCAGATATAGAGAGAACTAGGGTTTTTGTTTCTAGGCCTAAACAGTTATGAAGCTATGGTGAATCCCACAAGTTCTCCTTTTATGAGCATCACAAAAATGTTTTAGAATAATTTAATTCCCTTGGCAGCTGTCTTTGATCAGGAAATTAATTTATCTTTGTCAAAGATTTCCAGCTAGTGATATTATCTCACACTTGAGAAATTATAAGGAAAGGACACAGGGAATTTCACAGATTGGGAACTAGGTTTGTTGCATAGCTTGTACAGTGCTTTGCATCCTGACTTCATGTTATAATCCAATGAAGCTCTAAACACTGCACTTATATTTGGCTGTTAACTGCAACGAGAAACTATAAGTTCAGTGAAGAGTATGAAGACTATGCGACTGGCTCAGGGCCATGTGGTTTCACATTTATGAATATCACTGCTCGCCAACTTTGTTCAAAAGACCACTGTGCTTGAATATTAAACTGCTACCTTATCCCCAGTAAAAAGATTATATTGAACTAGTTCAATTCCTAGGACCTCTGACATAAGGAAAAGAAGGAATAAAATATACTCTGTACAGGGAAAGCAACACTTAATGTTATTCATTAGCAATAACACAGGGCCCTGCAGCTTATGATTTCTGAGGGCCTGCATTTGAATTGAACTCACTCCTACCATCCTGCCTCTCCTTCTTTGCATACCGTTCTGATCTCTTTCAAAATCAGCTCTAAAAGAAGGAAGCTGATTTATCATGCTTCACTGTGTGCTAAAGCAGTCTCCAGAAATATTAATCATCTGCAACAAAAACATCAGAAAAATCATCTGACCTAGCAGAGGGTTTGAATATAACCCTAGCCTTCCTTATGTGCTAAAGCCAAACTTAATTTCCAACCTATCTAGATGTGGGTCCAGAAATCTCTACTACATCCTCAGTCAGTCTGGGTCTATTTTTACCCTAGGCCATGCCTGTAAAAATTTACACTGGTATGACAGAAACTGAAGTAGATCAGAGGACCTTGGGTGGATATCATACATTTCCTCTACTTGTCAATGTAAAGACTGTATGGGGAGAAAATCAGCAATCCATGCATTTTTTTTCCCACTTGGAAGTTGGCTAGAACACTGAATTAGCAGGACTACTAATTCTAAAGAGAAATTAGTAGCCAGAGCCGTTTGAGAAGTCCTCCTTTCAGAAAAGCCAACAGGTATAAAGAACAGAAGTACTCACCCTGGCTGAATGGTATGCAGAAATGTAATTCAAACATGAATAACATATAGGTTCTTAATCCTATAAACTTCATTTACAGTGCACGCTAATAAAGCATAGACATATTTAGGATTTACATTGGGTAAAGCATGTAGGGTTGATAATGATGTTTATTAGGAATGGTTTCAGGAGGAGAAGGCAGTTATGCAGGTTAACAACTGGCTGCGCCACTGGGCTTGATAACAGGGTTTTGGCTTCTATGACCATGGGACTGTTTTGTGACCACCAGCTAGTGGGGAATGATGGGAACCACCTCAGCAAGAGGGGCACACGTCTCTTTGCCAAAAGGCTGGCCAACCTGGTTAGGAGGGCTTTAAACTAGGTGAGAAGGGAGAAGAGGAGTGTCACACAGACAGGGCAATCAGCACCACGCAGCCAAAGTCAGATGGCTTGTATGGTAGGGAGTATGCTAGTGGGGAAGTGAGG
>NW_010585674.1:0-20686 GCF_000705375.1 Tinamus guttatus | reverse complement strand
TTTCATTCCTCTGGAGAGCTCTGCTATTTGCTTATGAGTCTTTTCACTTTTTTCATTCCTCTGGAGAGCTCTGCTATCTGCTTATGAGTCTTGAGTCTTTCCACTCCTAAGGTTTGCCCCCAGTTTCTATTTTCCTATTTTCAGGAGGCTATAGCATCTAATCACTGCAATTGCTGTCATTACAATTATTGAGAATTTTTTCTGTCCAAGAGATTTTTTTCTTGCCTTTCCCTTTTTTTTTTTTCTGTGATAATTTGATCTGGACTAATAACGATTCTTGAATTAGACAGCTAAGATTTCAATTATACTAACAATAAATTCTTGATTTGATACATAAGGTGTGTTTCCTTTTTGCCTGTAACACGTTTTTGAATATAACACTTCCCCCACAGACCAGGCCATTAGCAGTATGCAGTAACCTGTGAAACAGACTGGGTGGTTGCACCACAGATGTGTGAGGTACGGCACGAGGGGAAAACCAAGATGGGTATTAGTGAGCGTGCCCTACCCTGAAGGCCTGAGATTTGACAGATCTGCACACGATAATCAGTTTAAAGCAGTTTCTATCATGTTTGAGGTCCGTCACTGAATTTGGTGTGGCAGGATTTGATAGTCATCAGTCATCGTTTTTCTGAGATTGCCATCAGTGTTAAAAAGACTGAAATTACATCTATGTCTTTAACCTCTTATTAAAAATAAAGAAGAGCTGGATCAGCCAGACTAATGAAATCAGTCATTCTTGGGTATGCACTATAACTATTTGAAGTTCTACGTTACCATTTTGACTACAGAAATGCACCTCGCCACCCTCTTTCAGATATCTGGTGTGGGTTTTGCTTGTAACTAGAAATATATTCTAACAAATCCAAAAAGCATTAATAGGTGATCCCAGAGATGGGGGTATAAAACTTCCTGAGGTTTACAATTTGCTGACAAAATAAGTTCATAATTGCCACTATATTCCTAAGCTTGCCTGACTTCAACTTTCACTGGGGACTTGAAAACCTCATAGATCTGCTGAAATTCTGCTGCCTCCTGGATGACTTCCAAGACTGCCTGATTTCTCTCTCCATGGCACCAGTTCCCTTCCTTCTCCTCAGCTGGAGGAGATAACCAAATGTCCTCTCTTACCCATCCTAGTGCACACCCACGGCAGCCGACCAGACCGTCTCCTCTCCTAATAGGTCCAGTTCTTCTGCTCCTTCACTGACTCTCAGATTAGCTAATAATTATGTTTTCACCTATAAAAGCTTTTTAATACATTGCTTTTCCAAGTTGTGGCTGGTGTCCAGAGCTTTTGACAACCAGGAAATAAGAAATGGTCCCTAGTCAGTGTAAAAGAAATAAACACCTCCATTATTCAAAGACAACTTTATCAACAAGAGTACTGAAAATATGTTGTGACTTAAAGAAGCCCTTGTAAGAAGGAGCATCAGTGTAAGTTGCTAATTCCACAAAGAAACAGACCATAGAGACTTTTGGTTTTGAGAATCACATGAATCCAAGTGCACTTCAGGCAATGCTAAAACAACACCACTTTTTTGCTAAGATTCATTTAAAGCTTTATATAATGGACTTAATCCTGTCACATTTTACTAGAACTTGAGTAGAAATGCCAGTTTTCCTTTGAGCTTTTTGCTCAGATAATTATTCAGTTTAAAGTATTTTTATCACTTGTTTGTGGCTTTTGTCTCAATATGTGCACAATCTCTTCCAAGAAGAACTGCAAGCTGGTTTGCAAGCTCTAAATATACCCACAAAAAAATAATCATTTTAGTGTAATCTGAGAGTCTCGCAAATACATATGGATTTGTCCTCATACCATATGTGCCAACACTGATGTTTTGCACCGTGGTGCAGACAGTTTATCCACACCTGTTCTGCTAGCAGAACTGCTGTGAAATATCTCACTTGTGGACAAAACTGTAAACTAGCTCTTCCATTCCTGGTATGAGACAGCAATTAGTACTGAGTAAAAAAAAAATAAGAGAGCGAATGCAGTAAAATTTACCACACTATAGTGCAGAAGACACCACAGTGATGCCCAGTTGCAGGGGATGGAGAGCAGCATGCATGTGGTATCACAGCTTCTGTAGTGTGGTTAGGTGTGAGAAAGCAGGTTTTGCTGACCTACCTAAATTGTGGTGTTTTCTTATATCTTCTCTACAGAATCTACTGAGGAAACGGTGTCTCCACCCTGTAAACAAAACCTGTTGGAGAATGATTAGGGCCAGATTCAGTATTTCTACAATACCAGGGTGTCTTCAGGCTTTTTAACTTCTTACACAGGGATTTCTCAGAGGTTGAGCTGGTTTCCCCAAACAAGGGCAGAGGAATGAAACAGAGACAAGTCCCTTCATAGATGGAAGGTAGCTGGTGATGGCTGTGCCTTTTGTATTCAACTTCTTCGAATGGCCCTGCAGGTACCCGGGAAGCAAAATCAGGGAAAGCTTACATTTCAGAGTTGCCTAATTCCATTTCACAAATAATTTTAGAATCTTCAAGGTTTTCATAGGGCAAACAAAAAATCCATCACAAGATTTAGGCTGATAGGCCTGAGTTCATTCTACCTGACTTTAAGCATCTAGTTCTAGCATGTAAATTAAGTACCTTCCTATTTCACTTAATCTCATATTTGCATACATGGCCTCTGTGGTTGTGTTCCTCATGTCCCAAGACCCAAGGGGAACACCAAACATAAGAAGCACAACATGCAGCTCCCATAGATAAGAAACTTGCCCCAGCATAATATTATTTACTTTGGGAAAAAAAAAGTTATTAAATTAGATTTCCTAAATGAATGGATATTTGAAGATATTATCCATAATTTTGGCACTTCACTTTCTCCACTTAAAAATAGAGATAACTGATTCATCTCATAAAGCTGGTGAGAAAGCAAATATAGTAATATCTGCAATTAGTTCTATCCTTACAGAACTAGAGACATGATCAGCAGAGAAGAAGCAAAATTCTGTAATCAGAGAAGGATTTGGATAGTAGGTATGAAATACCACCTGGACCCACACCCTACTGATGGCTCCTGCAGACTGACAGAGGCATCATGGTGCATGTACAAAAGAGGTCCATATAAAGGCCACTTTGTGCGTCTGATATTTCCTGATATCGTTCTTCCCGTGAAAAATTCACACTGTGCTGAGCTCCCAATTTACTTACTCCTCCATTGTAAAATCTTGCCCTTTCAGGGCGCTGTGATACACGCTAAAGTTGCTGGGGAGTACTGTGATTCTTGAGTGGGTGACAATGCAACTTTCATATTCCATTAATGGAAACTGGGTTTTGTTTACATGCATCTTTCTTCTAAATCGTAGTAAGAAAATGCATATGCCCCTTCAGAACACCTGCATGGCTCTGAGGATGAGGAGGGCCTGCACAGCCCTTTCTATAGCTACAGAGAGGAACAGAGAGCCCTCCAGGTCACTCATTCCAGCCTGAAGTGGATTAACTTAAAACAGAAGCAGTTATCCTTTGCAAATATCTACCTCTGCCTATTGACTATAGAGGGAGCCCTTAACTAGCTGGCTGGCTACAGATAGCTTAAGGTGTAAGAACTGACTTCTGCTACCTACTTTTAGTTCAAAGGAGCCTGGAATAAAACAAAGAGAAAGAACTATATACAAAGAAGTTCAGGATTCTTGTTTGTTTTTCTGGGTTTTTTGTTTGTTTGTTTGTTTGTTTTGTATGTGTGAGTCAATGACAGAATTGGCAATGGGGCTCTCCAAAGATTGTTATAACCTGGGGCTACTTTAGCCGTTGGGGATCTCAAGAGAAAAAATTGTATCTCTCTGATTCATACATATCCATGTGAGATAATGCAACAGAAGTTAGGAGAATAACGTTGTACAAAGCAAGAACAGTATAGGCTTTTGATTAACAACGTAATATTAACAAGTATAAATCTGGAATAGTGGCCATTATCTGGTAAAGAACCTTGCAAAGTCCTCTATGTAGCCCTTGTTGCGCTCTGCTGAAGTTGCTTCATGTTCTGTGAGCTTGAAGAGAGTCAGTAAAATGTCCACTAAGGACTACTGGGGAGGAGTCTTGTGAGGACTCTCATGCATGAGGACTGTAAAAGATTTAATGAACTTGTTTTTCAACACGAAAAAAAACTTCTTCACTCAGTTGTATCCTAAAAAGGAAGGCTGAAGCACACCAGGGGAAAAGGGGAAGTAACTCCGTGGGTATCCACCTTCCTTTTAATAGGATGCCACTTTCAAATCCTCAAACATGTTGTGGTTCAGGGACTGAAATCTGTCTCTCTCCTTCCACATGGGAACCTTGTATATAAGATAGACAGCAAGGCCACCACTTAATCTTTGCCCTGCCTTGAGGGCTATACAAGCAAGGTCCAGTCATTTTTACGGAGGTCTGCTTGGCTATTTTACCAAAATTTTCACACACATTGAACTGTCTCTAATTCTTCCCTTCTCTCCACAGCAGAGAGAATAAAAAGACAAGAGATTTCTTCAAGAAATTAGGAAAATGGTGTCAGTGCCCTGAGCATATCCTCCTCAAGGGGTTTGGTGCCAGAGTTTAGGGCCAGCTCAGAGCCAGCTATACTAGAGGCTGCCCCATTCTCGAGGGCACCATGGGGAGAGGCTCCCAGGGTGCCTCACCGTGTCACAGCCTCTGCCCCTGGACAGGGGTCCTGCCAAAACCACCTCGTGACCACCTGGCCTGGCCTCAGCCCGTCCCTGTCTTCACAGTGGCGCCTGGGGCCTGGGTTTGCCTCAGCTGTCTCCAGGTGCTCTGGTCCCTTGTGGGGTGGTGGGATGGGCCCTGGTTGCAAGGCCCAGCTCTGCGACCACGGGGGGTTGTTGACTTCTATGGTACTTTAAAAATCAGTAAGAAATATGAAATTTCCCAAGCAAGAAACATACTGGGGCCCAGAGTAGTCTTGACGGAAATTATTCATGGTGTAGATTCAGGGTCCAGTCTATAGCTCAGTTAATTCTGCTGTAGAGTTCAGCTCTTTGTCACTAGGCCTTTATATACTTATGTGTGGTATTCAAAAGAGATGGGAATTCACAGAATAAACAGAGTATTTTACCCTAGAATACTTCCACGGCAGCATGATGATTATGGGCATATTGGAGGCCCATCAGAAAGGATGTGATGTCCCGCAGTACGAGAAGGATTTGCAGCTCGCTTTCCTGCTCTTGGTGACTGACTTTGTTACATCATGCGGTCAGTTAAAAGGGGAGCTGCTTTAGCTTGTTTTATGAACCCAGATCTTCATTTTGCTCTTGTGTTCTTGAGAAAAAAACAGTTTGAAGTTCTCCATTTATTTTTGACATTTCGCAAATTCTACAGTCATTTCTGTTTTAGTTAAAACTATTCTGTAAATTTCACCTGAATTTGTGAACAGCTTTGGTTGGCATGAAACTGCGTTTTCCAGGAAACCTTTCCACTTCTTGAGAAACTCTACAAAACTTGTCAAGTTCTTGTTCATTCCCAAATAGCTTCCCCTACAGCGTCTTCCGCAACAATGTCTGCTTCTCTTCAGGCAGAGGTTTTAAATACCAGACTTAAGCACACACACTGACATGCTCAGGGAAGGAGGGAAAAAAGGCAGGAAAATCTGAGTATTTCTGCCCATAGCAGCCCAGATAGGACTGCATAGACTGAGGAGTTATGGATCCCCAAGGCTCCACAGCAGTTCCTGTCACTGCTCATCAGAGAGGGACAGATGTGACTGGCTGCCCCACATCTTCTGCCGGTCTCTTGGGTATAAATCACCTTAGTTTTCCTGAGATTCATCCAGTTCTGCAGGGTCATGTATTCGTACCTCAGCATGTTTATTGTAAGGACAAAAAGTGTTCCAGCTCTATAGCAAGTAAGCTGTTGTTACTGACAGGGTTTCAGGCTGGAAGAGCTCTTTCTTACGTTGTGAGCAGTTTGCCAGCTATTACTGCAAGCATTGCTTTGCTTCAGGAAACAAAATAAATGGTTACTGTAGCTACATCCAGAGACATATTGCAATTACCTTTCAGCCATGGCTGGGTTCTCTGCAAGAACAGCACTGTTCAGGAACATTTCAAATTCATCATTTCAGCTTCTCAGCTTTATTATAGCAGTGAAGTTCATGCCTCTAAACAATCATTTAAATATGCACAATGAGTTTTGTTTGCACAGGAAAACCCAAATGAGAGGCTACTCCTCATAAGGTCTCTGCTCCAGCCCCTTCACCAGCTTAGATGCCCTTCTTTAGACATGCTCCAGCATCTCCATGTCCTTCTTGTAGTGAGGGGCCCAAAACGGAACACAGTATTGGAGGTGCAGCCTCACCAGTGCTGAGCACAGGGGGACGATCACTTCCCTGCTCCTGCTGGCTATGCTGTTCCTGATACCAGCCAGGAGGCTGTTGGCTTCTTGGCCCCCTGGGCACTGCTGGCTCCTGTTCAGCTGGCTGCAACCAGCACAGCACCCCCAGATCCTTTTCTGCCACGCGGCTCTCCAGCCGCCCTGCCCCAGGCCTGTGGCGCTGCTTGGGGTTGTTGTGGCCGAAGTGCAGGACTCAGCACTTGGCCTTGTTGAACCTCATATGGTTGGTCTCAGCCCACCGATCCAGCCTGTCCAGATCCCTCTGCAGAGCCTTCCCGCCCTCAAGCAGATCAACTCTTCTTCCCAGCCTCGTGTTGTCTGTAAAATTGCGGAAGCTGCACTCAGTCCACCAGGCCACCCAGCCAGTTCTTCACCCAGTGAAGAGTCCACTGGTCTAAGCCAGCTTCTCCAGGAGAAGGCAGTGGGAGGCTGTGTCCAAGGCCTTGCTGAAGTCTAAGCAGACCACGTCCACAGCCTTTCCCTCATCCACTACACGGGTCACCTGGTCACAGAAAGAGATCAGTTTGGTGAAGCAGGACCTGCCTTTCATGAACCCATGTTGGCTGGTCCTGATTCCCTGGTTGTCCCACACATGCTGTGTGATCGCCCTCAAGATGATCTGCTCTATAACCTTCCCTGATACGGATGTCAGGCAGACAGGCCTGTAGTTCCCCAGATCCTCCGCCTGAGCCTTCTTGTAGATGGGCAACATTGGGAAGTCTCCAGTCGTCTGGAACCTTCCCTGTTCACCAGGACCCCGATAGATGATGGGGAGCGGCTTGGCGAGCACTTCCGCTGGCTCCCTCAGAACCCTGGGGTGGATCCCATCTGGATCATAGACTTGTGGATGTCCAAGTGAGATGGATAGATGCTTACACATTTGTATAGATTTTTTCCTACATATCTTTAACACATCATCCACAGAGACTCCTCTCCAAACAGCTAAGTCTTTTTTTCCTCCTGCATAGGAAAGCTTCAGCCCAAAAGTACTGCATTTGCTAAGTTTCTGAGACTGAATTCTAATGTCACTTGCATGTTTGCACTGCCAGTTTCAGCTGTACGTGCTTTTTACTTAGGCAAACAGGTAGATAAAGCACTAAGGAGATTGGCAACCCCAGAAAGTCTCCAAAAACACAGAAGGAAACCTGGGGGTTGCAGCACAGGGAGAGAAGAGGCTTAGGCACTCTGAGATACCACCTGACGATTACACTGACCATATCCCCAGGCAATGGGCTCCAAAGCAAACATGAATGTACAAAAATCTCTCTGTCTCTACCACACTAGCAGCTTGTGCATTCAGTAATGAAAGATGTCCCCACGGTGAAAAAAAATAGTCAAATTCAGACAGCAATTCAGAATAAGAAAAAGAACATTGGGTTTGTGGCTCCCTGCCACCCACATGTCCTCGGAGGGAAGGCTTTTTCTGCTCAGGCTTCATCTCGCACACTGAAGCCTTCCAGTGGTCTGCAGTCTGTATTGCTGCAAAATCCAGCCAGTTTCTTCCAGAGCATCAGGAAAGGTTTGTTTTCTTTCAGTCATCTCAGAGACTCCTTTTTCTAATTTGTTGCTTTAATTGCCTCTTCTGCTATGGCTCAGCGCCCTGCAAGTCTCTATTTTACTCTCTGAAAGACACGCGGTCAGGTTGCATATTATTGGTTTTATTGAAACTCTACATAGATTTTTTTTTCCAGGAAATGACAAAACCCAGCTTAACTGTAGCAAAAGCCAGCATCACAGGTATGACAGAAATACTGCTGTGAATCACTAGCCAGCCTTACAGGAAGTTGCTAATAGTTGCAGATAAAAAAAAAGAGGAAAAAATAAAAAATATAGCCTTGCTATTACTTACTATAAAGTTTTAAAGACTCCTCAGGGAGCAGATAAATGGTAAAATTATTTGCCAGTTTTGGTTTATACTGGTAATAGGTTTAAGTAGCAATTACCTCCGCAGCAGGTGGAGGTTGCTGAAGCTGGAGTGCCAAAGGCATTGGTGAGGCAACTGTTTAAAAAGGACACAAAAGTGTGATACCAGTCTGTGCACTCAACTATTCTTCCCACCTTTCATCTCTTTCTTTCTATTGCTTTCAACCCTGCAGCATCACCACATCAAGAAGAAAATGAACTGTGGTTCCAGTCCACCTCATACAACAACTTCCTAGAACTGCAAGACCAGTTTGGCTTTGCAAAACTCATGTCTATGTTCAAGGAAGGGCTTACAGCATGCGGTAGAGTTGTGGTGGGACTGCATGAGCTGGTCTCCTAACTGTAAAGACGACAGCTATATCAGCACGGTGCTCTGCCATACCCAATTATCTCTGAAACATCTCTGTGTTAATACAGCTGGGCTTCTTCTGGGGCTTTGATTTGTCTCTCTTCACAACATCAGAGGCAAGTGTGATTCTATCTTCCATGCCATTGTTTTGCAAGGTATAAACATTTTCTAATTTTGCTTCCATCTTCTGTTTTTTACTAGTACGGATGAAACAAAGAGCCAGGATAGGCTCGGATTGTGTCAAAGTCAACCAGAAACTATGAATATGAAAAATTCTGTGCCTGGGTTATTTTCACAGTCATTTTGAAGATCTGAATTTAATTTTAAAAGTACAAATTCTGTTTGTCAAATATTTTGTGTTACTTTCTATTGAGCTATGGAAATATCCAGAGCAGTTACAAATAGTGACAGACCCAAGGATACTGTTTTATTGAAGAGAACCTAATGGTCTCAACCCTGAAGAGAAATGCACTGGTTTTGATACTGCTGGAGCAGAAGGAGTGATGCCTTCATCCCTCACTTTTGAACTCATTGTGAAAACTGAGCATTTCTGGAAAAGAAGAACCATGCCCTTGCTTCTTGTAATAGTTTAATAGTTTTGCAATAGATCACACAGGAAGTGCTATTTCCTATTTTCAAAGATTGGGTTTAACTATATGTTCAGTCACAAAGAAGACGACACAGTCGGAAAAAAACAAGCTTGATAAACCAGTGAGTAAATCATTTTTCTTTCCTTTCTTTTACATATAAATGCTTATATATGGATAGAGATTAATTAAATAGGGAAGTATGCATGCTTAATTACAGTGGTAGGAGAGCTACCATTTAAGCATAGACACTTTTCAAGAATGACTGTATTCGGTAGACAGCTTAGAACCCAGGATAAGGTAAGTGCTACAGATAAGAATTAAACTGGATAAATATTGTATAAAATTGTTGTCGTTTTTGTACTAGAAAGTTCTTGGACATTGTTTTAAAACTATTCTAAGTCAATGACTCTAAGGATATAAACTGATTAGATGTAATATTTTTCACAATCTAACTGCAGCAAATATCTGCAGCAAAGTCATATCTAGCTCTTTCAGATGAAGATGGCAGAAGTCCTCTTTCACTAACCTATCACAACCTGCTCAAGTTTCTTTGTATTATTCAAACATTTAATCTTAAAAGTGCTGATTCTTCGTGTGAAGAGTTTTTTGGGATTGGTTCCTCTTTTTTATTATTATTTTAGCCTCAGGGCCATCACACTAGAAAGCCTGAAGTCCATATCTAAACTAGAAATAACAGTTTTACGTCCATTCATGATCTGGCTTGTAATTTCATGTTAGTGAGGGTTTTACATGAATAAAATCCATCAATGCTATGCTGAAACTTTTCCATTCTTGCACAGAAGGAAAAGTGACCTCTCCTGCTTGGATAACTTGCCACTTCAGAATTACCAAAAAAAGCTGTAGTAATCTAAGAATATACATTTTATTTTGCAGTATATCAAACACGCAGCAATAACAATTGGATTTCATTGGAAAATTCCAGTGTAATGAAAAAATTAACAAAACCAAAGCAGTGGGTTCAAATTTCTCTGTGGAGACACAGCAATAACAGAAGGGCAGGATGGCCATGGCCCTATGTCGTATGTTGGGAATCTCTACTCCAGACCATTTTCCTTTTTTATTGTACACCGGTTCCTCCCTGGAACAGTTTTGAATGCAACTATTGTTTGAATTATTCTGAGTTCAACATTTTATTTGAAGCAGTTCCTTGAAAGAAAAAAGAAAAAAAGAAAGAACAGCTATGCTAGCACAGGACTTAATCTACATAAGAGAAGAGAAATTTAGTTCCTTTCCATCTCGGTTTCTCTTTCTCAGAGCACTTATTTTGAGTGCTTATGCTGATACTTCACACTACATTTTTTTAGATAGGAATACATATTACTTCTTTCATCTCATGATGAAACAGGTTGACTCTACTAAGTCCAGAAAAGCTCAGAATTTTTGCAGAACTGTTTTGTGCTTTGTATAGGAACAGAATCAGCAAGATCCAAAGAATGTAAAGAGAATTAAGTCTGTTTTTACCTTTTGAGCCCAAAACATATTTTTTCCCTGAAAGTTCTGTAACAGTGTAAAAATGAATTAGGTGGGAGGAAAGCAATTCTGAAGATGTTTCTAAAGCTCAGCAGTTATGAAAGAAGGAAGCATCTTTCCTTAAGCATATCTAGGAAAGGCTTTGTTTATACCACATGAAAAGATGTGTCTGAAAGAAAATATCCCCTCAAGGTCTTAAATACAGCATTTAGTTTTTATTTCTATTTTTTCCTTCAGCTGTTTCAGTAGCTCTAGAGAAGCATGTGCAAATATTTGTTCTCCAAGCTGACTTTGGTCCCTGCATAGTCTCCTCTATAGTTTTGCCTGTTCAGAGACTCCTTCTGGAAAAGCAAAGGCAAAGGACCGGGTTGGAAACATCTCCCTTGCAACATCTACTATCAGGGTATTATTTTTCTTCATTTAGGTTTCAGTTATACTCTGGGCTGCATTCTGCACTCTTCATAAAGTGCCCTAGATTCCACTGACACATACTTTCAAACGGATTACAAGTCATTAAGTCATTTCTTCATCATTGTCACAAATATTGCCATCTGTGAAAATGAAGAGAGCAAAGATGGGGGTTAACTTTGTGTTACTTTGTGTTACCAGGGGGGCTGGACTAAATGATCTCTAGAGATCCTTTCCAATCTCAACCGTTTTACGATTCTGTTCTGTTTGTTTATACATTTCAAAAGAGAAAGGAAAAGGAAATTCTGGAGGTCATTCAGTTTTGAGATAAGTGACCGCTGTGTGAATGCCCTTCAGTCTTGTAATAATTGAATGTTCTGATTTCTGTGAGGAAACTTCTCAAGAACCCCTTCATTGCTCAGCAGGTTCATTGAGCAATGAGTTGCTCAAATCGATGGATGACTACCATCCCTTAATGCGTCAGTGTAGCACCAGTCCCTGAGATTTACAAAAATATGTAAACATCTCTTAGCCAAACCTAGACTAGCCTATGGGAAAAAAAAATGATACCCTATAGGTACTAACCAATACGCAAAAGCTAACAAGGCTTCTTTCAAAGAAACCCAAATGTCCAAATGCAGAAACTAAGGAGTCACGATTTTATGCCACATCTTCAACACAAGAATCTCTGAAGTTGCAGTATGTGCAGCTTTGTTATAACTCTCAATGAAATCCAAGTATATCCCTTTCGGCTTGAAGCATTAAGATTGTTAAGAAATACAGATTTTCTGCCCTCAAAGCAGTAACCCCGTATTTTCCCTGCAAGAATTCTTTCTCATCTCTCCAATTTCACTCTGTTGCAAATAGGTTTTAAAAATGAGTTTCCGTGTGGCATAACAGAGAATGAGTCTACAACCTACAACCAGAATGAGTCTAAAGAGCAAAAGATTTGGCCAACATTTCTAATTTAACCCATTGTTTTGTGGGAGGGATTCTGTTTTGGCCCTGTAGATTCATGTACCGATGAATACGAGCCATGAAGACTGATAGCAGCTATCCAGATTGTCATCATAAGGGGAATGTTGAGTATGTGGCTAGATAGATGATAGCTGAGAGATGGTACATGTCAAAATAAGGCCATGTCATGGGCTCTTATAACCATGGGCAATGCTGGCAGTCTTAGAGCAATTTATTTATCTGCTTTCACTACTGTCTACTTCACAGGGTGCAGGTATTTTGCAAGGCCCAATGCACAAATAGGACTGAAGACCTAAACCATGCAAAATTGTACTGAACTCCTTGGGGACTCCAAACATAAGCAGCCCACAGTGAGAAAATGAGAGCATCTGTCTGTTGGACTGGTCATATATTTAGACTCTTTTGCATGATAAACACACAGAATAAATTAGAAGTGAAAGAAAAGAAAAATCCCCTTCTCTTAAGTTTCTAGCTTAGTTTTGACTTTGTTGCCATCTATGGTAGAAACTGTCCAGAATTTCTGCTAGTGATCAAAACTACCCTGCACATGCTGTAACTGTGGGTGTTTGGGTAGGACAGTGAGACATTGGTGACCTCATTCAGGTGTAAAACCAGAAAGAAAGCCATGCAAGCAAAGATCCCTAAGACAGCAAAGACTGGTTTGTAATTTGAGAAGAAAAATATGAGGTAAATTAGCATGTAAATATTAGCCCTCAAATCAGAATCACCTCAAAAAAGGTTGCATATACTTACAGGAAAAGATCATAGATAAATCTGCAGGTTCCTTTAATAGTATTCTAATTTCTGAAAGTTTCTGCCTAGAGTATTTTAGAGCCAAACCAGATTCCCTGTCAGCTTCAGCAGAAAATATTTCTCTCAGCATGAAAATGACAATTGGAAAATGGTTAAAGATAAGTTTAAAAAATCAAATGCAAACGTTGGCTTCCTATGGAATTTGTTAGTGAGGTCAGTTTCGAGGAGTTCTTCATGACTGTGTTGATGTGCATAAAATAAAGAAGGTTTTGGAAAGCATTTTAGAAAATATTTTCCTATTTTGTGCTTGCAGTGAAGATGCAAATCGGACTTCTAGCCCAACCAAATGCTCAGCGATTTCCCATCAGGTCACAGGTTGTAAACCAAAGAATCACAGCACACACAGTGTTTCTGGGACACATGAATGTGACTAGTACAGAGGAAGAGCTGAATTTTGGCAGAAACAGAAGGCCTGGGCAGCAAAGAATCAGAATTAGTAGGAAACTAGGTACCGGTTCTGCTACTCCTACAGTTTTGGAGTTTTTGTCTGTAAATCTCAGACTCAGTTTAAACCTAAGTAATAAAGACTTTTGCTATCTTGTCATTTAAATATATACACAAGTGTTTGCATAAAAATACATATATGTTCAGGTGTGTGTATATATATATATATACACACAGGTGAGAGAAAACTGTAAATAACATTGTTCAATAAGTAAAACTTGTTTTTTTGTTTGATATCTATATACACTTGTGTGTGTGTATCTCTCTACTGAGATAAAGATCCAGATTAAATTAAGACCGAGTGTTCTGCAACTAACCGTGAGGAAGTAGTGCTTTCCTCAGACAGCTGAGTAACCAAACATAAACTGAGACGCTTCAGAAATTTTACAGGCTGTAGATCAGAGCAGACCACTGCGGTTACTAACTGCGGCCTCTATCAAAACACAGGCCAGGGTGCGTGCCTGTATGCTGCCTCAGTTACGGGCTGAGTTTCTTCATCTATGTTTAGTCTTCCAGCACTCAAGTAGAGAAAGATTCACATGGTGGTTTTGAGAATATGGCCTCTAAACTCCTAACCAGCCAGAAACAACTTCCACAAAAGAGGTCTGGAAAAATAAGTGCCTGGTGCAGGGTACACACTTCCACTGAAAATGTGTTCAGGAAGCTGCAAAGAGGAAAAGCACAAGGAGTACTGCATTACATGAGTTGTCAGGGCTCCTAGAACAACTTGGGGCATGGGGAGTGCCTGAAATCTTCTGAGCTGGAAGCAGTCTGCAGCCTTAGTCAAGAGAACAGTCATCAATCCACTGCAAAAGCAAAACACCTGATAAAAGAAGTGATTTTGATACAGAAAAAAGCTGCAGAATTCTCGCAGACAGAAATCAGCAAATTGCTCTATTTGAGTGGCTACCAAATGCACTGATTTCACTTTCCCATTAAATGACTAATAAGTAGGTTTGTTCCCTCTAACACCCATCTTCAGAAAATCCTGTTCCCTGCCTCCCACAGAGCCCATGGAAATTCTTTTATTTTTCCCAGGAGTGAGTTAGAAAAAAAAATCCTTACCTTTTGGAGACCAAATTACACCAAGTTATGCTTCTGCATCCTATCTGAAAATCCTGCCAGGTGGTTGGGCTGGGACTGGGTTGGCTGGGGTGGGATGTTGGTTTACATTGAACTCTCAAGCCTTTGCCTGCTCCCACTACAACAGAAGTTGCAAAAGTTAGTAAAACACTACTTACATTCTGTGCTGTGATTCTTTCATGTCAGAAAAATTCATTTTACATACTCTGCATACTCTGCATTTTCAGATATAATAGAATTTGGAAATAAGTGAATAATATGACCCAAGAGTAGGTTCTAGTCAATCCAAACGGTATGTTCAAATTAAAAAATTGAGTGTACCAAAAACGTACTACCCTCTTTTCCTTTTCTTTCACAAAAGATTTCTAGAAATAGAAATCTTTTATGCCATTTTAGAAGCTGTTTGCCTATCTTTCTTTTAATTGTGAATTTCCATGCAGGTTACCAGTTGAACGTGTCCAGTATTTTCTGCAGAGAACTACAACCTGTTTTCATTCCAGAGATACACAACATTTGCCTTTTTATCCCAGATCTGCCCTCCCTGCTCACCTGCCCTGCAGTGCCATGATGGCAGACTCACTTGGTAAGTATCCTTGGTGCTGCTGTGGCACAATCATTTCTACACCACCAGCAATCTCATTCACAGAATCACAGAATGGCTGAGGTTGGAAGGGACCTCTAGAGATCATCTAGTCCAACCCCCCTGCTCAAGCAGGGACACGTAGAGCAAAGGATCACAGCCAGTGGGTTTTGAATAACTCCAAAGGAGACTCCATGATCTTTTTGGGCAGCCTGTTCCAGTGCTCTGTCACCCTAACAGTAAAGAAATTCTTCCTCATATGGAGATGAAACTTCCTGGGTTTTAATTTGTATCCATTACCCCTTGTCCTGTCACAGGCCACCACCAAGAGGAGTTTGGCCCCATCTTCTTTACATTCTCCCCTCAGGTGTTTATACATATTGATAAGATCCCATCTCAGTCTTCTCTTCTCCAGGCTGAACAGGCCCATCTCTCTCAGCCTTTCCTCATAAGATAGATACTACAGTCCCTTAATCATCTTCGTTGCTCTATGCTGGACCCTTTCTAGAAGCTCCACATCCCTCTTGTGCTGGGGAGCCCAGAACTGCCCTCAATACTCCAGGTGCGGCCTCACCAGAGCTGAGTAGAGGGGCAGGATCCCCTCCCTCGACCTGCTGGCAATGCTCCTCCTGATGCAGGCCAGGATCCCATTGGCCTTCTTAGCCATGAGGGTGCATCACTGCCTCATGGTTAACTTGTTGTCAACCAGGACTTCCAAATGCCTTTCTGCGGAGCTGCTTTCCAGCAGGTCAACCCCTAATCAACCCCTAATCTGTACTGGTGCCTGGGGTTATTTCTGCCCAGATGCAGGACCCTGCACTTGTTCTTGTCGAACCTCATAGGGTTCCTCTCTGCCCAACTCTCCAACCTGTCCAGGTCCCTCTGAATGACAGCGCAGCCCTCAGGAGTGTCGGCTACTCCACCCAGTTTGGTATCGCCCACAAATGTACTTGGGGTGCACTCTGTCCCCTCATTCCAAGTCACTGATAAACAAGTTGAACAGCACCCTGCACAAGTGGAACACTGACCCCTGAGGGACACCACTGGCCAGAGGCCTCCAACTAGGCTCGGCCCCATTTATCCCATCCTCTGAACTCTGCTATTCAGCCACTTCCCACTGACATTAAGGCTCTCAGTAAGGCACGAACGACCCAGCAGCCAGCTAGGTTTGACCAGTACCAGGGTGCCTCTGCGAGGCCTTGGCCTTCCTTGGGTGAGGACTGCAGTGTGGGCTGCACAACAGCAACATGGCCAGGCTACTGAGGAGAAACACAGCTGCATGCTGCGTGCCAACTGCCATGCTTGCCCCTTCCCGTCTCTCTCTGGCCTTCCGAAGCCACTGCTGAGCATAACGGTCCGAGCTCACCACTGCTCACGCTACAGTCAGCATTCCTCTGCTGCCAGTCGACCTGCTCTCCTCAGCAGGAGGACGCGCCATGCAGAGCACATGTGGAAATGACACATAGCACACTTCCAACATGCATGCAGCAACTTGCCTTCATAGCTAGAGAGATTTGTGTGTGCGTGGGCTCTGCCACTTTGTTTTCCTCTCCACGCTAGCATCAGCACAGCTCATGTGTTAAAGGGCCAGAAATAATTCAGAGGGCAGCAATGCCTTTCACTCCCTGCAAACCAAAGCTATGGAGTGCCCTGCCATTAAACATCCTTTTCTTCCTTAGTAGATGAACACATGGTGGAAAACTACACTGCTGACGCAGAGAACTTACTACTGACAACTGAGTTTGACTATGATGATGCCATCCCATGCCTGAACACTGAAGAAAAGAACTTTGCAGCAAAATTTTTGCCACCACTTTACTCCTTGGTGGTGATATTCGGCCTCCTGGGCAACATGCTTGTTGTCCTTATTCTGGTGAAATACAAGCGACTGAAGAGTATGACTGACATCTACCTGCTCAATTTGGCCATTTCTGATCTGCTCTTTATATTTTCCCTCCCGTTTTGGGCTTACTACGCTGCCCAGGAGTGGATTTTTGGCGACGCGCTCTGCAAGATTCTCTCAGGCGCCTACCTCCTCGGCTTCTACAGCGGCATCTTTTTCATAATCCTCCTGACCATAGACAGGTACCTGGCCATAGTGCATGCAGTGTTTGCTCTGAAAGCCAGAACAGTCACCTATGGCATCCTCGCCAGCACTGTCACTTGGGTTATTGCTCTTTTAGTCTCCCTCCCTGGCGTCTTTTTTCACAAAACTCAAAAAGAAAATTCACGTTTTACTTGCAGCCCTCATTATCCCACAGCTAATGCCATAAATTGGAAGTACTGCCATACTTTAATGATGAACATCCTGGGGCTTATTCTCCCCATGATCATTATGATTTTCAGTTACTCTCGAATTCTAAAAACATTACTGAGATGCAGGAATGAGAAAAAGGCCAAAGCAGTCAGACTTATTTTTGTGATCATGGTTTTCTACTTTGTCTTCTGGACACCATTTAATATTGCCTCTTTTTTGTATACCTTTCAAACTTCATTATCCCTCAATAATTGTGCTGCCAGTGGTCAACTGGGGAAAGCAATCCAAGTGACAGAAACAATTTCAATGATACACTGTTGTATCAACCCAGTGATCTATGCATTTGTTGGAGAGAAATTTAGGAAATATCTTTATGTCTTTTTCCGAAAGCATGTTGCAGCTCACCTCTGCAAAAAGTGTCCTGCTCTTTATCGTGAAAAATTAGAAAGAGCTAGTTCCACATTCACACCATCCACTGCAGAGCATGACATCTCAACTGGACTGTAAGAAACACATTGAAATGTCAGGTAGTAAACTTTGCATCACCTTCTTTGCCTTAAGGACTGCATGAACTTATTATTGAAGATATGTATGGTAATCACTACTAAAAAAACGGATTTTTGTAGTTATTGTATTTTAGTTAATTGTAGCATTATTGTAGTTAATTGTTCCCTTGGATTACAGCATTTTCTGTTTTTAAACTGATTTATGAATTGTCCAGAAAAGGTAAATGCCATAGTAGCATCAATTCAAAATTTGAATGAGGCCCAGAATAGTAAGGTTCTGGGGTTTGACATGAATTTTATCCAATGAATAAATGCTAGCAAGATTTATTCATGAGGAATATGATATTGAAGAGCCTAAGGAGTGTCATGTCACAAGAGCCATTTACTGTTATGCAAACAATGTAAGATAAATACTTGGAGGAAGTTTTGAGGATCAATGAACCTGTTCAGTTTTCAGCATTAATGACAAACCTAAAATCCTGATGGCTTTTGGAAGTTCATTCTGTAAGACAGTGTTCATTCTGTAACATAGAGGAGCTATTTGGAAGCATTTAGCTCTCTTCATTTTATTCTTCTCCCCCTGCATGAATAAAGGGTATTTCCATTAATACGAGGTTGAGGATGAATATGAGATACATGAATATCACTTCTCTGCTGGCAGAGGTGACAGACCTTCATCTTGGGCCATTCTAGCCAAGGTTTTATCTAATATGTAAATTTAATTAAATGTAAAATTTATTTCTTTTAGCTATAAGCTAATGCTTAATTTCATGCCTGCCATATCAATGTTCAGTTGCTAACATCTTCCAAATGGCAACACCATGATTTCTGTGGGTTGGATGTTACAAGTAACTGCACATTCCAAGACTACTGACTGCTCAACAAGGCAAAGTTGCACCCCAAAATCCCACAGTGTTTTTTCTGGCAAAACATATCCCTCCAAGGAAAACAGCACGTGGTCAAGAGAACAAAAGAACATCAGCAAAGCTCTACAAAGAAGGAATAAAATTGCCTTGGTATTTGCCATGTCAGATTTTGTACAAAAATTAAAATAACATCATATGTCTCCGAAAGGTTTTGGAGACCATGAGCACAGTATTGACTGGAGACCATCCTAGTCCTGAAGAGATAAACTGTGAGTGCAAAGGGCCTGCAATAACTAGGGCTAGGCTCCTACGTAATATGAACATGCTGTGAGCATACAACGTAAGTTGGCGTTTTGGGATAACTTCTGCGCAGAGAGCAGCCTTGAACTGAGAAAAGCAACTAACTCTAGAGTAGACATTCTGCCTGTCACCTTCTCAGGACAATAGTTTCCACTGAGCACTGATGCCACAATCAAAAATCAGTCCTTACTGAAGACTTAAGGCCATTAGTAGCAGCATGAGCTGGAGCGTCCTGCTCGCAAGAGGCCCCTGGAGGTGGCTGTTGAAGGAATGCTCTGAAGCCTCACACTTGCTTACCAGACAACTAAAAGTGAGTTGTGCAATGAGGAAAACAGAGCCTGGAACAACACTGTTGCTTAGGAAAACTTGTTAAAGTCCATGTGGTTTGAATTGTTTCATTTAGCTAGATTCTCACCCTTCAGAACTGTCTCCTCTGCTCTGTAAGTCTCCTATGGTTGTAAATTCATGTCTTTATTGGGGATTTCCCTGTAAAATAAAGTGGTATTCTGGGGACATGATGTTAGCAAAGAAGAGAGACGTGCAGGGGGGAGAGGTTCTTGCTTTGCGCTGTAGGGAAGTGCCCCTGACATTAGGCATGCACCTTACATGCCTAAATTAGCAGCAAGTCTCTTCACTGCCCTTCAGTGGTCAGTTGAGAAAGAGGTGTCTGTGTCAGAAGCAGAAACCGAATTTAAACAGACTCTTGGGACCTCTCTGACCATGGAAGGAACGTAGATATGCCAGCCTTGTAATTTAGGCATTAGATGCCTCAGAATGGATAGCATGAACACTCTTCTCCCTTTAGCCTTGCAGCTTCAAGGCACTGCTCCTACTAGTTGTCAGCTATTGTACTGTGAGATACGACATTCTGGCAAATCCTTTATGAGGTTAACAGCTGAAGAAATACCAGTTGAAAGATAGTACCCCCATAGTAAACTTTCCTGCTTGGAACTGATCTTTCTTTTTCTTTCTTTTGCACTTTTTTTATTGCACTAAAGGGAAGCACATTTTTTAATATTAAAGCAAAAAATAGTGTAATACAGATATTGTAAATATGATTATTTCTATTGCTGTGTTTTATTTTAAAGTCTTGATTTGTAAGAATTGTTTCCTCCTCTTTTCATGTTAATGCAGTGATATCAATAAAATCAGTGTCTGAATCGCAATAATACCCTGTAATCTATGTTCTCCTTGTGAGTGAGAGGCCATCAGCTCTGATCCTAGAGGGCAGGTGGGAAAAAGGGGCAGCCAGGAACCTGAAGCCACTATACCACACTCTGAGGCAAACCAAATCTACCAAGCAGAGATCTGTCTGTGCAGTCTAGAAGCTCCGGTAGCTGGCATGGCTTTTGTCCACCAAGAAGCTTAAGAATAGACCTTGGGAAAAGGTTGGAGGCACAAATTTTAAGATGGGTGAAATTTGGCATGTAGGAGGAAAAGGGCTGTGTATGCTATAAACAGAAGGAAGTTGAGAATAGAACAATAAAAGATGGCACTTTATTTGGCACAGGATTCTCCACAGACTCTCTGCAGCTGATTTCATATCTTCTTGCATTGAATCTGTATTATAGAGTGACCACAATAAAGTGGCCTTATCTCCCACATTTGATGTGTAGGCAACTTTAAGCATTTAAAGTTCCATATGGAAATACACTTCTGCTTCCATGTGTCATTCTCCCTGTTGCAGTGTCCCAACCCCTTTCTTCCAGCCTTTCTACCATCCAGATCCTCCTCTCTCGCCTGCACTGTTTTCTTA
>NW_010585672.1:133995-150975 GCF_000705375.1 Tinamus guttatus | reverse complement strand
CCTGCCCCGCCGCGCCCGGGCACTGCGCTCGGTCAGGGGGGAGCCGCGCGGCAATTACAGCGGGGCTCGGGGCTTTTAGATAGCAGCGCACAGAACTGCGGCCTTTCCTAGCTCGGGGCTTCCCTAACGCCCTTCCCTGCGCGCGGGAACGGCCTCGGGAATGCCAGACACCCCGGAGCGACGCGCGGATGGGGAAGCTGCAGCTTGGCACGAGCGGGTCCACGTTAACGCGGCTGCGCTGGAATCTGCATCCCTGAGAGCCGGGTGGGATCTCCATAAAGGCGTTTGGGCTGTTAAATGCGTGTCATACAAGTCGGCTTTCCGAAAGCTAACTTGGCAAAATCACCACCTCCATTTTCCTGTAGCAAAAGTGCGTGTTTTAAAGACAACCTTTTATGTAACTCCATTGAGTTACTCACTGCTGCTCCTTTACCCTTCCCTAAGTGAAGCCTTTTGACATAATTCCAAGGAAAATAAGCATGCTAGGCCTAGTATCCTATGCAACCCTTTAAAAAATCATTTTAAAACACAGATTTTTATCCCTCGGAGGATTATTTCCCACGTGACAATGCCCAGGCTTCTGTTTCCGCCGCTGAGACACATGCTAGGAATAAAAGGGAACGGTGTTTTGGGAGCCAGCGACGGCGGGCGCTGCGCGCGCCACCCACCAAACCGTGTTCGATCCCCGCGTGCTCCTTGGTGGGATTCTGCCCCACCGCTGAATCCAGGCTGCCAAACGCCGTGAACTGAGACATGGATGAAAGCTGATAAATCCAAGTGATGTTTTCTTTCTCTTTTCCCCCCTCCTTATCAACCCAAAGAACTTCTCTTCATTGCAACTGTCTTCCACGTGAGCAAACTGTAAGATGAACCACCCCAAACGCTTCTGCGCGGCCATTATTGGGATAACACCGGCTCTTCACCTCTCCCCAGACTGACTGTTCATTTTAAAGGCTAACAACTTCCTTCCTCTCCCCCCAAAATGTTTGTTTTTTCCCCATACACAATAGCAAGGGTATTGAAACCCCGTGTCCTGAACAGCAGCTCCATGAGGAGAGTGCTGTTTGGTTCCTTTGCAGTGCGTGGCTGCGTTAGCAACATTGCTGCTGGGATCTGGATTCCCACTGCAAGGGATATGAGGATGAGGAAACCTGTATTAAAAGTTGAATGGCAACAACAGTGGCATAAAACACCAGAGTGAGGTCCATGCTACAAGATTAGGAAATGAGCAGAAATTATATGCAATTAAGCTAAGACCAAGAACTAATAATGGACACTTATCATAGTTGTTTTCAACAAATGTGTGGAGTGGCCTGGTCCTTCCTGCTCAAACAAACGCTGCTGTGAACTGCTGTGCACTTTGTTTGCAGGCTGAAGCAAGATGCAGCGTGGCAGAGGTGAACGACCCACACAAAGACTCTTAGACCTGGATTTTCAGTATGCGTAGTCATTCACCAAAGCAGTGGAAGCTGACAAATCACTCTGTCTAGTTCCGCTTCCCAGCAAACATATGAGGCCCTGCAAATTTATTCTGTCTACCCAGAAAAGCAGATTAAAACAAGCACATTTATTTCATTTGTATCTGATGTCGCATCTGAACGTCAGTCTCCAGAGGTGATATATTAATGTCCTAAAGCGTTGCACCATCTGGTACCTCTTTCCATGTGCAGCATTTGAATGCTTGGTATAATCTCTCTAGGCTTCAGTCAATTATGTAAAGTCAGAGGCCTGGCAGTGGGAGATGGGCGCCACGAGGAGAGGATTCAGTCATCAATATCTATTGGGTTTCCTTTTTGCTGCCATTACAATTCTTTCTTTCAGTTCTGCCTTTAAATTTTGTAAGTGAATAATTCATTGCACTAGAAGCTGCAGGGTAGTTTTGGAATTTGCCCACCCTGAGATTAGCTATGATTAGTCTACCCTTTCCAACTGTGGAAAAGCCAACTGGGTTTCTTTTTTCCGGGGTTGGTGATAAATCAGAAATAAATTATTTGTATATGTAACTGCTGGAAACGAAATAAATCATGTTTCCTTTTTTCTGGACAGGATAAGAGCACCTTGGAATAAATGTGACTCAGATTTTGCACTTGCTACACTTGCCTTGGAAAGCCATGGCTGCTGCCCCTCATCTGAATTCGGATGCGCTCCGAGAGGTCCTGGAATGTCCCATTTGCATGGAATCCTTTACTGAGGAGCACCTGAGACCCAAGCTCTTGCACTGCGGGCACACGATCTGCAAACAGTGCTTGGAGAAACTCCTGGCAAACAGCATTAATGGGATCCGTTGCCCCTTCTGCATCAAGATCACACGGATCACAAATTTAGCTCAGCTGACTGACAATCTTACTGTTCTGAAAATCATAGACACCGCAGGACTGGGGGAAGTGGTGGGTCTTCTCATGTGCAAGGTTTGTGGCAGAAGATTGCCCAGACACTTTTGCAAGAGCTGCAGCTTGGTTTTATGCGAGCCCTGCAAGGAGACATCACACGTGCCCCAAGGACACAGTGTCATTGCCATCAAAGAGGCTGCGGAAGAACGTAGGAGGGAGTTTGGGACAAGGCTTGCCAGGCTCCGGGAGCTCATGGGGGATCTGCAGAAAAGAAAAGCATCTCTGGAGGGTGTCTCAAAAGACTTGCAGTCGAGATACAAAGCCGTTCTGCAGGATTACAGCAAAGAGGAGCGCAAGATCCAGGAAGAACTGGCCAGGTCACGCAAGTTCTTCACCACCTCTTTGTCTGAAGTGGAGAAGGTAAATAATCAGGTAATGGAGGAACAAGCCTATCTGCTGAATTTAGCAGAAGTGCAGATACTGTCTCGCTGTGATTACTTTCTTGCCAAAATAAAGCAAGGAGATATAGCTCTCTTGGAGGAAGCAGCAGATGAGGAAGAGCCAGAGCTGACGAGCAGTCTCCCAAGGGAGCTGACTCTTCAAGAAGTTGAGCTCCTCAAGGTGAGCCACGTGGGACCGCTGCAGATTGGGCAGGTGGTGAAAAAACCTCGGACTGTTAGCATGGAGGAATCGCTCATGGAAACTGCTGCGTCCTCATCGGCATCGTTTAGGGAGCCGGACTTGGTGCCGGAGGAAGCCAGCTGCACTCCCAGTTCCTCACCGGCAAAGCCAAGGGTGCCCGAAGCTGCGGCCAGCATCCAGCAGTGCTACTTCATCAAGAAGATGGGCTCCAAGGGCAGCCTGCCCGGGATGTTCAACCTCCCTGTCAGCCTGCACGTCACTCTCCAAGGAGAGGTACTCGTGGCAGATCGGGGTAATTTCCGAATCCAGGTTTTCACCCGGAAGGGTTTTCTGAAGGAGATCCGCCGGAGCCCTAGCGGAATTGATAGCTTTGTATTAAGTTTCCTGGGAGCAGACTTGCCGAATTTGACTCCCCTTTCTGTCACCATGAACTGCCACGGCCTCATCGGGGTGACCGACAGCTACGACAACTCTGTGAAGGTGTACACCATGGACGGCCACTGCGTGGCCTGTCACCGCAGCCAGCTCAGCAAGCCCTGGGGCATCACGGCCCTGCCCTCCGGGCAGTTTGTGGTGACCGACGTGGAAGGGGGAAAGCTCTGGTGTTTCACAGTGGACCGTGGTGTCGGGGTGGTCAAGTACAGCTGCTTATGCAGCGCGGTGCGCCCCAAGTTCGTTACCTGTGATGCTGAAGGGACCATATATTTTACTCAAGGGCTGGGACTCAACCTGGAAAACCGCCAGTACGAGCACCACTTGGAAGGAGGCTTTTCCATTGGCTCCGTGGGGCCAGACGGGCAGCTGGGACGCCAGATTAGCCACTTCTTCTCGGAGAACGAGGATTTCCGGTGCATTGCCGGGATGTGCGTGGACGCCCGGGGAGACCTGATTGTTGCCGACAGCAGCCGTAAAGAAATTCTCCATTTTCCCAAAGGAGGCGGCTACAATATCTTAATCCGGGAAGGCCTCACGTGCCCGGTCGGCATTGCCATTACTCCCAAAGGGCAGCTCTTAGTGCTTGACTGTTGGGATCACTGCATTAAGATCTACAGTTACCACCTCAGAAGGTACTCCACTCCCTAAAGGCCCTGCTGGATGCAAAGCCTCTCTTGCCATTCTACCCTCTTCCAGCCTCATTGCACTTTGACAGGAATCAATGTCAAACTTTCAGGTAGATTGTGCCATAACCCAAGAGGGTTTGGCCTAGAGGCCATCGTATTTTGTGTTTAGAAACAAAATAGCTTGTGGAGTGGTGTTCTGCATTTTTTAAATCCGTACAATAAGAGAGTGAGCAGGAGGGAAAGGATGATTTTGGAGTACCGGTTCTGTGTTAAATGACTGGTTACTCCCTAAACCTCTTCACCTTCTTATGCCACATCTCCTACTTCAAGCTTCAACCATTGCATCTTTCTTTGTGCCATAAACGCTGACTGGCTGCTCTAAATCACTTCCCTTCGAGGACTTAGAGAAGAATCCTCTTGCTGGGGGTACTTGCAAGGCACTCAGTTGTCTGGGCAACTACTACAGAAAGCAATTTCTGATTGCAGCGCTGCATAAAACAGAATGGCCCTCCTAAACTGCACAGAGAGGAGCCTTCCTCACACTGCAGCGTGAGGTTTGCCTCTCCCCGGCCTCCAGCACACGGCCCGTCGGGCCACTTGTGAACCCGGTCTGTTCAGTGGGAAGACAGCACAGTGCAATCATGGGAGACTGAGCCGAGCCAGAAAACTGCCCTCTGATGGCAAGGGGATTGTTAATTCTACCAGGAGATGGACTAGTTAAAGGGGGGTAAATTAAGGATGAGGGTTGGGGTGGGGGGGTAGTATGGGAAACTACTGTTGGTATCACGGGTGTTTTATTATTAAATGTTATCTTGGAAAGTGTCTTTGGAAGGCATGCTTGGTATCTGAGGTGTTGGAGGGGGGAGGAGAGGGAAGTGATGGGGGAGTAAGACTGGGAAATTGTAGTAAACACATTAAATGCTCTAATACACAGCGCCTCCACCTGCACTTCACTATCCCCCTTTCCAGCCCTCTGCGTCTCCTGGTAGGTTTTCACCAACCTGCACTTTGTAGGTGGAAGCTACTTTCTCTTGAGATGGGGGTAGGAGAGATTCTTCCTCTTTTATTTTTCCTTAATACTTGGAAACCCTTCCACTGCTGCACTGCCTTTCTTCTCTCTCTGCACAGCAAAATGCTACATTCCTTGGCTTTTTTAATGGTACCAGCAGGCACCAGAGTTGATGTTCATCATGGCTTTGGGCCAAATGAAGCACAAAACTGCAGCTGTGTGAAGCAAGGCCCCCACAGTGCTGCTCGCCTGGCTGATAAACACGTACCTCAGTGTGGTGCTGCTCGCCTAGAATAGTTTATTGAAGCAAAGACGCACTTAAATAGGACACAGTGGTAGAGTGTTAATCTGCCACAGATAATAGTTACGCTGCAGCGTGTTTATTTGTTGCTATCAACAATGTACTTGCAAATTTGGGGGCACCACAGACAATTTAAAAGCTGACTTTATAGTGGCTGCCAAGCTACAGCAAAGTGTTTGCTATTTGTGCTACCACCTATGTGCAACAGGTGATTTAGGATTTTTACAATTATTTTCGGTGATTTGTAGAATTATTTTCCGCGGGAGATGGTGGAAGACACTGAGGGAGTCAAAGCAAGTTTAAAAATCCCCGTTGTCCACGGAGCTGCTCTGTGCTTATCGGGGCTTCCATGTAACCACTGATACCCTCAGCTGTTGGGTGGGGGGGTCGCCCAAGGTTTGTACCAGCAATTTGGGCAGCCGATCGCTCCTCGTTTGTGTGTTTTGGGGAGATGACTACTATTCCTGGGACCTTCTGCAGGTAAATATATTGTAACTCAAGGTGTTTTTCCAGCATTACGCTAATGGCAGCTCCTCTCCTTCTGATCTCCTTTAAACATCTCCTGTTCCTAAGAACTGCTTCAAGCAGGAAGCTCCCACAGACCTGAACAACTGCAGCAATATTATCTGTGATAATATGTACCTCTGTCATACTCTGTTCCAATGGAATTTTTTTGCAATAAACGCCACGCTACCAGTAAGAGTGTTTCCTGGAGTGCTTACACGGGCACAAAGCCGGTGCAGCAAACGGGCCGTGCAACTGGTTACCCCACATTATTGCTAGTTTAAACAAAGCCTCTGTCATCTGTTCCCTGCTCAGAGATTCGGAGAAAATAACACGACTTTGTGATGCATTTGTGGGCCAAGGTACTGGGACTGGAGCCTGCGTGTGTGTTAAGCCAGCAGCTGTTCTCTATTCTTGGGTTGGGGCAGAAAAGGAAAGAGAAGAAAAGCTGATGTTTTGCCCTTCCCCTGACGAAGGAGCAGTGACTATGAGTGGTTCTTGGTGCTGTATCTCTTGCCCCCTCGCACACACGCTGCTGTGATCATCTGCCAAGGGAGATGAAACGGGGTAATTAAGAATTGCCATGAAGTAGCAAAGCTGCCATGAAGCAGCAGTGGCTGCTGCTCTTCACCTGCAGAAGGAATGCAGCTGGTTAAATGTACGTGCTTGATTTTTAAGGATTGTGTAATAAAGGAAAAATTGATCCAATTAAAAGTGCATTGCGAATGGCTCGTTTGGTTATTAAAACACTTCATCTCCTCCCTTTGGTGGCAGATTGTTTTTTATGGCCAGTGGGAATTCCACTTGCGAGCACAACAGCTACAAGATCCTCTTTTATGCTGTCAGGATGTGCGGGATAAATCTGATCTCTTTGGCGGGTCTAACGTAACTTCTAACACTTCTCTACCCACCTCATAAACAAATGCTAGAGTTTCTTATATCCACTCAGTGATAGTCCCACAAGGCCAACGCCTTCTTGCTGCAACTGATACCGGCTGATTAAAAGGCCTGGTCAGAATTCATTCTCACACAGCAGCTTGGTAAACTTGGAAGCTGGGTCAGGCTTACAGTCCTCCCACGGCACTTGACTCATTTAGGCATTTTCCGGCTCACTTTTGCCCCACCACAGAAGTGATGTATTTTGTTAACAGAATTTGCAGGGCTGGTTACGAGGGTTCACCTATTACAGTGGATAATTTTGACAAATACTGCAAGAAATCTAGCTGGAAACAGCATATTTACATGAATCCAAGGGATAGCTGAATAATTTCAAAGCCCCCTGTTTGTCATCAGCACACACAAGGTCTCTCCTTTTGCTGTTCCCCAGCTCAGTTTGCTGATCTGGGCTTTGTGTTTTACTGGGCTCATCCCCGATGATCTGAGGCAGCTCTTGAAGCAGCTGCGAGTTGCTGCTTTATCAGGATCCTTGCAGTGACTGCGGTGCCAGCGCTGCTGTTTCAGGCAGGGGAGTCACTTCTCAGGGAAGAGCCAACTGAGCCCTGAAGTCTGTTCTGCTCTGAAATCAGCAGCCACGGGATACGGGGGAGAGCCTGGTTCTTAATCAAAGGGGGCAGTGCTACAAAAGTAAAAATAAAGCCAGATGCTTTGAGTCCTTCCCATTGTACAGCTTAAGTGATTTTTCTGGGTCATTACTCAATGTGAGGATTTAGAGTTATTTCGTTTTGCACAACTAATTACTCTACTTGCATGGCAATTTTGGATTACAATGAACAGTGCATAAGGTCATTTAGCAGCCTGTTTCACAGCACATATTTTAGTCTAAACTAAATTTCACAGCAACCAGCGAGATTGTTTTTTCCTCCTCTGTAGAAAATGTCAAAATCTGAGGCTTTCAAATAAATATAATGATAGGAACCACATGTGGTAAGAGGGTTACAAAGGTAAAGTAGTCATTATTTATAGGAAATCTCAAGGACAGTCAAATTCTGACCAAGCAGAGCAAGGCATAAGGGAAAGGAATGATCTCCTTTAATAGATGCAAAGCTTGCCTTAAAGCTGTCTTAATGCACCTGACCGTGTCTGGAAATTGGAAACTAAAGATTCCTATGGATTAGTTTAATCTTAATTCTGTTACGGTGGTACCAGACCTAGGGGCAGGTGAATTAGACCTTGAAAGGGCAGAGTGGTCCCATAGACCCTCCTCTGAATAATACGGCCTGCTCCTTCAGCACACCCAAGGCTGGATCCTCAGTATGGTTTAGTACAGCATACGGCTGATACGGTTTTAGAAAATTGTTTGTCTAAACTGCTGAGTTCACAAGAAGACACCAAAGCAGGGATGCTGTAACCTCTTAAAGGCATGTGACTGACGACGCATGATCCAAGAGAAGCAAATACAACTGTTCTGGGCAGAAATCCTTGGCTAGCGGGACAGGACCGGTCACAGCCCCGCCATGGGCTATTCTAAGTACCTGTTACGGAGAGGGAACAGCTTTTGCATCTCTTGCAGGCACTTCCCAAGCTCAGTCAGGTCCCAACCTGGCCAGGTAATCTGCTGCTCACAGGAAATGCAGGAAAACCAAACGAACCCAAGAGCTGCTCCCTGAGGGCCTAATGGACGCAGCACCTCCCTGAGCACAGACGCACTCCTGCTTCCCCAGGGGCCCTAGTCCCGCTTCCCGGTGCGGCACAGGGCAGACGGGAGCTCCCAAAGGAGAGGGAGTTCTCAACAACACCCTTTTCTTTCTCCGGGTTTTCCCAGCTGGAGAACAGAAGTCTCAGCCCGCCCGCACAGCGCGAAGGAAAGCGCTCGAACACCCGAGGAGACCCTCTGCGTTGCTGCTGCTGACATCTCTGTTTTCTCTACATGCGGGAGTACTTGGACACACTTGTTCTGCATTTTGTGCGTCTCGGTGGGACCGAGGGGGCCGGGGCAGCCACCTGAGAGTCCTCACGGGACCGTCACATGCTGCTCTTGGAGCAGCTCTTCCCTTTCCCTAAGGAGGGTCCCCTCGTCCCGGCCAGCGCAGAGGCCTGTCCCACCTTCACCAGCGCAATGTGGTTGCTGGAGGGAGGGATCCTGCTCCTTCCTCCTGCACAATTTTGGGACTGTCTTAAACACCAGCGGAGGTGGCGCCGGGCAGCACGTTCGCCCCGGCTGTGGGATTCAGATACTCTCACGGTTGGTGCCAACTTCATGAGGTGCCACCAGCATCACGGGCCGGTTTCAATGGTGGGGAAACCCGATGCGGCTCCAGTGAAACGGATCAACGGATGGGTCGATCCCAAGGTCCCTGCTGGGAGGCCCCTGCAACAAGCTGGCCCTAAAAAGGGGCCTTTCATCATGCTAAATGCAATAAAACTGGGGCTGTTTGCTCATGGGGTAGCTCGGTGTCTAAGGGGGACACTGGGGGTTGACAAGCTTCCAGCCTGCGCCCAGGGTCGGGATGGAGCACAGCACCACATGCAACGGCTCCGCCGAAACATCCCCGTGCACCGAGGCCCCTGACCCTGGGACAAACCTTTGGGAGGCAGCTCCGTCCTCGTCTCAGACCCAGAGGGACGAGCGTGCCCCTAAGCCCTTCGGGGAACACACATCCCTGAGGGATTCAAACCTGGAGCACTGGGAGCAGTTCTGGGCTCCCCAAGACAAGAAGGAGCTTCTAGAGAGGGCTCAGCACAGAGCCACAGGCTAAGGGGCTGGAGCATCTGTCTTAGGAGGAAAGACCGAGCGAAGTGGGCCTGTTCAGCCTGGAGGAAGGAAAACTGAGAGGGGACCTGATCAATATGTACAAACACCTGAGCAGGGGGTTGGACTAGAGGATCTCTACAGCTCCCTTCCAACCTCAGCCATTCTAAGCAGCAGATCCATTTGCCCCGGGTGGCTGAAGGGATCCATAGGCAAACACCTCCCGTGCCAAGGGTCCCGCCGCGCTCGCCTGTCCCGACAGCGACGAGGGCCACGGCCGGCGGCGCAGCTTCGTGTCCGAGATGGTGTTTGCAATTACACTGTGCACTTTATTGGCAGGGGCCTCCTCCTGAGGCCCGTGGATTGATTTATGAAGTTGATTAAAATATTAAAATAATTCTGCAAACATGCCACAACGTGCGTTTTTATCATTCTTGGTGCCGTTCCAATTAACTCAGGACTCCCCCTCTCCCCCTCCTCTTTTGATCCGCTTTGTTCGCTAACAAATCACAGTTCTCCTGGCCTTATTTCTGTGTTTATTAGAGATGATGCATATGTGCGTTCCCTGCGCAGCTCTGGAATGGGTGGAATAGCAGCGGGGAGCGCAATGGGCCAGAGCTTTCCCTGGGTTGAGAAAGCATCCAGACCCATCTAGCTAGAGCTATTTGTCCAGGCCCTCCTTATGTCACTGGTAAGCAAGGGGTACATTGGCAGAGAGCTGGGCATGAACTCCACCTATCTTCACCAACGAGGTTTTCCTTTTAGCTAAACTGCAGTTTTCTTGAGGAGAGAATCCTGCCTTTCCCGCCACTCCTTTCTCCTCCATCCGCACAACCTCCTCCTAGATACCTCCTCGACGCGTTTCCCAGAGCGCTGGAAAACACCATTTACAGCACTTGAGCCCTCCGTGGCCGCCCAGGTCGACCTCGCGCAGCGCCCCGATACAGACGGACTCGTGCACAGGGAACAAGCACAGAAACGGCACCTGGGGCATACAGGCGGCACAGCTGGAGTTTGAATGTATCCAGGCACCACACAGGAACCCCCTGGGCAGTCGCTGGGCAGCCTGTGAGTCCATAGAGCTTCAGTCTGCAGCCCTAAACGGAGCCTAAGAAGGAAACTGTTTGGGTGAGGCGAAGCCAGCGAGACCCTGCTCCGCTCAGGGTTCCCTGCAGCACCAGAGCCATCGCTACGAGGAGCAGGGCTGGCCCTGGCAGGGGGCTCGCAAGCACGAGGCGCTCACAAGAGGGTCAAGATGTGGCTGCTATTCTCTCCACTCAGCCCCTGACACATGGCACCAAGCTCAGGTGGCACAAGGCACTGCTCATAGTGCCGCTGCCCAGCAAAATCCTCTCTCTTTTTTACCCTCTAATGCTGGAGTAACCCCGTTTCTCCAGTCCCTCCGGATTTGAAACAAACCCACCAGGAGGAGCAGGAGCTGTCCTGAGCCTCCTCCGCACTGAAGTGCTTGCAACAGGATGCCAGGGAACACGTCTGAATGATCAATAACATCCCCAGTACAGAAACCACACACCTCCGCCACGTATCTCCTGCTAAATAAAGGCATTGCTTTGGCAAACTTCATTCATCGTTATTTAAAGACAAAACAATCGAGGACAGGGTGTCATAAACATGCTCACAAGAATAGCTGCGCTGGGTAGACAGTGAAAAAATAAGCAAAAAGCACCGAGGAGGCTGGTGGGTGCCCACCTGGCTGGGTGGATTGTGCTAAATGAGGCCCCTCGCGGCAGCACGGGATGAAGGCACCTTCCAGGCTCCATCCCTGCCACCCCTACAGCGCGTCCGAAGCCCTGATGGAAACGTCAGGGTCGTTTTCAACCAAAACAAATACCCAGCCAAGGGAATATCCCAAGTTCCCTGGAGGAAGGAGATGAATTGGCAAATGGAAGGCTATGGCGATAAGGGAGTTTTTATAAACATAACCTAATTGTATTACTTCAAAGTCCTGAAGTTTATTGCCCTGTTTAATGATGTGTCTCGTTATTTATAGTGTAGCACAACGAGTCTGCTATTGATTTAATACACTTCCTTAAAGACCGTCATTGTCACAAGCAATAAAACGAAGCCATTCCGAGACAGCTCAATTATGCCACATCTATATAAACCGACCCAAATCACCCAGGGCGCTCCGGGGCCACCACAGCGGGGCTGCACGTGGCCAACGAGTGTCACGGTGCGTTTGCTTCCAAGTGAGAACGGCAGCTCCCGGCCTGAAGGCAACCTTGGAGCTGCCGGGGAAGGAAGGGGCTGCCGTGCGGGTGCTTCCCGGGATGGGAGAGTTCGATGGATGCTGCCTACGGATCTGTTCCCAGCAACAGCACAAGCACATTGCACACACGGCCCGGAGAGAGCGCCTGAGCTGGTGGAAACAGCAGCATTTGTGTGTCTGCCTCCCTCCTCCGCACCCCTTACCTTTCTGGTACTGCAGCCAGAGCTGCTGCTGGACCTTCTTGCTGGGGAAGTGGATGGTGCAGCTGAACTCGGAGCCGTAAAGCGCCTCCGCGATGTAGTGGGAGCCAAACTGCTGGATGAAGGAGAGCAGCTCCTCCCGGCTGCTGTCCTTGCTCAGGATCTTGAGGATGTTTGCAAAGCCTGGAAGAGTAAAGCCTCATATTGGCAGGTTGGCCAAGCAGGGCCGACGGCGACAGCACTGGGAGAAAGCAGCCCGCAAATCCCCTGCTTAAAACAGACATCTCTGCGTAGGTACAAAATGCGCTTCCTCCTCTGTTTCCTTGGGGGCTTACATAATCTTGTGCTAACCACCAAATATGTTATTTTCCTCAGGCAGCAGCTTTCACATCGTCCTATGATTCCGCTTCGCGAATAAATTGTCAGGGATGTGCACATGAATGCAGGCATATAGCACGCACACAGGCTCGGGCCTGTTTTGCAGAACTCCAGGCCATAAATCAATGGTTTTCAGAGGACATGTTTGGCCTTTGTAATGCAGGGATCATAGCCAGAAAAGTTGTCCTGGTGCAAGGATGAATTCATTATAGATTGCACAGCAGACCAGCCCCAGTGTAAATACTCTGGACAACTGACACCTATTTTTAGAGCTGCTGGAGACAGTGCAGAGCGACTGGAGCCGTCGGGAGGACGGCGATTCCCTGGAAGCACCAAGGGAGACGGGGCCGGGTGAGCTCTGCAGAGCGGAGCGGCGTCACCGGCGCCTGCTGCAAACACCCGGCCGTGCAGGAGCCAGGGATGCTCCCACACTGGAACACTACTCTGCCAATGCCACACACATACGGGACATATGGGACATGGCACTAGTATTTCTCCCCACTGTTGTGTGGAAATGACCTGTCTTGGAGGCGCTGGTGACTACATGATGCCTTGGTATAATGTAGAGCTGGCCAGTATCAACGTTTTTGGTCCAGTGGTGAAACTAAAAACATAATGCAAGAAAAGACATCACAGCTGTCACCAAAAGGAGGTTAACTGGCTGCTTTGTTAGCTGTTTTTTTGAAGGAAAAGCTTTGTTGAATAAAAAGGATGAAAAATTCATTTTGAGCCGACCCCAAATATTTTGTTCAATTCCAGGAGGGTTATTTTGTTCTGGGGCTGTGCAGCCTGTTTGTATTAAATCCTTTCCTCCCTATCCCTCATTTAAAAATAGGTTGATTTCTAAATAAAAAATGCTGTTTTGAAATAGAAAAGCAAAACATATCAGGTCCCAACAAAACGTTTCAGCGTTCCTGAAACAGAATGTGCAGTTACAGAAACGTGGTGGTGAAATGTTGTGACGTTTCAGAACCTGCCCTCCCACCCCTTCTTCAGCTGCGACTCCTTCCTTCATATGACCCACATTTACAAATGGTTTGGGAGGTCCTTTGGACATTCCGCTCTTCTGGAATTTACTCTTTGCTATACGTACATGCACGAAATGCCCATATAAATCCTGCCCACAGCATGGCTTATTAGTGTAATCCCAGCTGGCCAGGCAAGCGCCCTGCCTCGGTTTCCCTCCTGGAAGGAGGTGATGTTTTCCCATGCGCCCGCAGCAGGGCTGGCCAGGGTGGCTGCCACCGGAGCAGAGCTTGGAGAAGCCAAGTACCAGAGAACACTCTGCATGACCATAAACTGGAGCATCTATCGTATGAAGAGAGACTAAGTGAGCTGGGCCTGTTTAGCCCGGAGAAGGGAAGACTGACAGGGGATCTGATCAATATGTACGAGTACCTGAGGGGAGAATGTAGGGAGGATGGGGCAAAACTCTCCTCGGTGGTGGCCAGTGACAGGACAAGGGGTAACGGGTACAAGTTGAAACCCAGGCAGTTCCATCTCCATGTGAGGAAGAACTTCTTTCCTGTGAGGGTGACAGAGCCCTGGCACAGGCTGCCCAGAGAGGCTGTGGAGGCTCCTTCTCTGGAGTTCTTCCAAACCCGCCTGGATGCCACCCTGTGCCCCTGCTCTGGGTGTCCCTGCTGGAGCAGGGGGCTGGACTAAATGATCTCTAGAGGTCCCTTCCAACCTCAACCGTTCTGGGATTCGGTGAGCTGTGAAGCGCAGGCAGGGATGGAGTGCTGGTGGCGAGAAGACAGCCCGCCCACGTGGACATGTTGCCTTGCCACCGTTAGAGACGCAGCCACGTGGCCCTCACCTGCAGACAGGGTGATGGAGCTGAGCTTCACTCTGTACAGGTTGCTCCGGACCCTCCAGTGCTGCACCATGGGGTAGCCCATTGCCTCGTCGTACTTGATGTCTCCTGCAAAGACAAAGCCGGGGCTCAGGGATGGCTGAGGGGACGGCCAGGCGCTGACGTGCTCTAGAAAACGTTATTTTCATGCTGTTTTCTCAGCTACAAACGCACCGATCATGGGATCGTGACCTCGTGCCTGGGCTAGCGTGGAGGGAGCTCACAGGGCAGAGGCGGCCAGGGCACTGCTGTGGGTAAGCTCACGGCAGCAGCATCCCAGGGCACATGCACGTAGCTGATGCATGTTTTCCAGCTGGAAGGGCACTAAAGGACCTTGGGCAGGGCTGAGCATGAGGAGGGGACATGGGACATGGGCTCCTGTGCTGCCCGTGGTGGCAGCTGAGCCCGAGGGGCCCCACACGGCGGCTCGTACCGGTGAGAAGCTGGAGGTCGGGCAGGGGCTCCGAGAGGACGCCGCGGCACTGCTCCTCCACGGGCAAGGGGATCACGAGGAGGCCGTCGGCCAGCTGCGGAAAGTCCTTGATGAAGTTATTCTCCCTGCAGAGAGAAAAAGAAAACTCCAAAGCAACGATGCAGGCCACGTCCGGACAGAGGGGCTGAGCTGCCCTCACGGTGCCGGGGTGGCCCGGTGCTCCCACGCTCGAAGCCCAGGACACTGCAGGCCTTGGAGCCCTCCGAGGGGCAACGAGCTCCCCAGGGACTGCTCCTGGGATGACCGGCTCTCCGAAAGCAGAAGCAGCTACGCTTGTATGCAGAGACGCCAAGAAGTCGAAGTGTGTTGCTCGTGGTGCAATTTTATTCTACCTGTGAGCGATTTCCTAAGCTCTGCAGGGGTCTAACAGCCCCTAGCACATTGCTTCAAGCACAGGCATGCTGGGGACACAGTTTGAAGAACAAGCAGGCAGGTATCCACGCACCCAGCTTTTCTGGTGCCAGCAAAAACAGAGCAGGGAAGCAATTTAAATATTGATTGTAGGGTGGAAAATGTAGGGCAGGCGGCTCCGAGCACGGCGCGCTCCACCGCGCCACGCGGGAGGCGCCTGGACGAGCAGCCCGAGGAGCGCGCGGCGGCCTCGGCGCTCCGCTGGAAATGGCCCTCCCCAGGCCGCCCCCGCCGCCTCTCCCCTCCGGCCAAGACTCTAGGCAGCCGTTGGCTTCATCCCCCACCGTCCTCTTCCTCGGCTGCCCACGGGCGCTCCTGATTGTGCCTCGTGAGCTTCGCTTTAGGCACTGCCAGAGAAAAAGTGGTTTATTGGTCTGAGGGGAAAAAGCTCTCGCTCACGCAGGCGCTCGCAAATCTCCTATTGATCACGCGCCGCGTCCCTGGCGCGGGGCCAGGACTCGCTGCTCCGAGCCCCTCGCTGCTGTAGCGATGCGACGGGAGGGCGCGATCCCCGCACGGCCGCAGGGCTGCAGACCCAGCTGGCCGGGGGGAACGTGGGCAGGAGCACAGGGCTCTCGGCTGCTCTGCCTCAGCAGGCAGGGGGAAAAGCACCCGTAATGCTGAATTTCGGAGGCCAGGAAAAGCAGGATGCAGCACCGCAAAATGAGAGAGTGCAGCAAACCCTCCAGTCCGCAGCTCTGCTGCCTGGCCGCACGGTTGGGACTGTCCCCTCTGCGCTGGCAAACCCAAGGGCCAGGCGGGTCACACCGAAGGCCATCCAGGCTAGTCCCTCTGGGAGCACCGGGAGGCGAGGCACGGGGAAGACAGCGGTTCCTTCCCAGGCCCTCTCCCCATTTCCAGCTATGTGAGGGTGTTGGGTCTGGTTGGTCCAAACACACACGAGCTCAAAAGAGAGAGCCCTGGCACTGCCAGGAGAGCTGACTCCGAGCAGGGTTGCAACAGCCCCACCACGTGTCCAAAACACCCACTCCCCCCTAGAAACACCCACAGGATCTTGTGCTCTAGCAGGGACGGGAGCGAGCCAGCACGGTATCCACGCACAGGTGAGAGAAGAACTCTCTCTCTTCCACCACCCCAAATGCATCCAGAGCCAGAGGAAGCTGGGCACGAGCCCAGCTTGTTTGGGGTGGAAAAACAGCAGCCGTGGTGGGTGGCAGCCCATGTGCCGCGGTAGTAAGGAAGGAGGGACCCAAGAGAAGAAGCCCTGCAAAGCCAGGTGTGAAGATGCTCTGCATGCAGGGGTTGCTAGCCAGAGCCGGTGCCTCTGTAAAAAGGTATTTACTGAAAAGCTGCTTGCTGTAATAGCATTTGCTTAAAGAGCTCTGCAATCAAAAGGTTGGGGGAAAACAAGGGCCGAGTGCACGCACTTGCAAATAAAGGCCTGTGCACACATCAGCGCGCGTGCACGCATATGTCCACAATATGCTGCTGTATTTGAACAAGCAGCGTTAAAAGACAGGCCTTGAGGAGCAGCCTGACGACACATTTCTGCTATCAAATCCTTCCTGCGTCTCCTCCCTCCCTTCTGCCAGCAGCTGCCTTCTCTCTTCGGTAGCAGGTCAGCGCTGCTCGCTTCCCCACCGTCAACCACGTGCACGTGCTGCACACACACCGGGCCCTGCAAACCAGAAACAAGCCCCAGCAGAGCGCAGGGGAGGGAAACGCCGGATCTCTTTGCCCGGCACGGGATAGGGGGGCATCCCACATGGCGCTGCCACCACCCCGGTGTCTGCGCTGTGCCAGGCTGCAAGCGGCGGGCAGGGGAAGGGAGCAGGGAGGGCAGAGCGGGGCGAGCAGGAGGGCGGCTGGGCGAGCATGCCCTTGGGCGAGCGTGCCCCCGGGCGAGCAGCAGGCGCTGTGCTGCGGAGGCGCAGCCGGCAGAGGGCTGCAGCTGCC
>NW_010585672.1:108862-119823 GCF_000705375.1 Tinamus guttatus | reverse complement strand
AAAGGGGGAGCGGAGGAGCCAACCGCTTCCGAAGCCCCTTCCTGCCAGAGCCGGGCACCGCCCCCGCTCCTGTGGAGGCGGGTGACAACGCGCCGGCCTCGGCGCCCCGAGCCCCTGTCAGGAGACGCGTTTGATGGAAGGGCTGCTTTTCTGCTGCTTAAAGCAGGGCCCTGTCTCGGCGGAGGGAAGGCTGCCTTCCTCAGCCCCCCGGCGCAGTGCACGGAAAGGCCAGGCTATCCAAGGAGCCAAGGAGAAAATTCGAGCCTCCGCAAAAGGAGTGAAGCGGTCGAGAGAACGGCTGCACGAGCTCTGTTTGGCTCTCATCTGTAAGGACCCCAAGGCTGCTGCTGCCAGGTGACAGGTTTGGGTGGCTTTATCGAAGCCTCCAGAGCTGCTCAGCCACCAAGAATTAAAGCTTATATAGGAAAATAAATAAATAAACAAACCCCTCAGCCTCGCAGCCTGGCTCTGCCCTGGAGGACACACTGAAGCTTGTCACACGGGAGGGAGAGAAACTAAAGAGGAGTTTACTGGGAAAACTGCCTTCACATACTGTCAATTCTCACCTCCAGCAAAGGCTGCTGATCTGTTGGCTCCAAGCACTCAGCTTGCTACTGCTTTCCGAATGCCTTTGAGCTGGTAGAGCCAGTAATTCATCTCCCGTCAAGAGAGCAAAAGGCCAGAGTTCAGTGTGAATTCATAGCCAGGAAGACTTTACACTCAGCTAGGGAAAAAGGACCCAGAAAAACAACATGACCAGAGCTGACAGCACCCACGCTTTCAGCAAGAATCGAGGCAGCAATGAGGTCTCGGTGCCTTAACAGCAGGAAGAAATGAACCTCAGCCCACATGGGAGACTTGCTGCAAGAGTCTTGTCCAGTGGAACACGAATATAGTACCTGGAGCCTTTCCTGGTAGTTATCTGCAGAGATACATGGAACTTCATAGGTGCTCTCACTCAACAAGAACATGCCACCATTGAGCAGAACCTAACGAAAATAAACCTACCAATTTTTCACCCCTGAATTCAGTGATTATCAGGAAACTGTCATCGTTAAGCACCAAAAGACCTGAGCTGTCTGAAACCTGTTCTCCCTACCTATAGTGGTCCCTCCACACTCCAAATACGCTCAGATTTTAGTCTGCAAAAACACTGTGTTTTGGCTATTCATACTCTCATGTGATGTTTATCTTGCTTCATCATAGTTCTTTCTTGCAATGTTATGTACAGGACTTCTCCCAACACAGTTATCTCATACAGTTTAAAAACATGCAAACCAAAATACCATTTCATTCTGTGTACAGTTAAACAGAGGAACTCAATTGGCGCCAAATATTGCAGGCATGAAAGACAGAGTTCAGAAAGGGAGGAGATGACAACCCAGAACAAAGCCCAAAAGGCAATTAAACACTCAGCTGAAGCAACAGACGCTGGCCCAAAAGGGCCCTATGCTTCTGTCTGCATGAGGAATGAGCCAGTAGGAAAACCATTCGTGCTCACCACCCCCTTCTGTTTTCCTCCCCTCAGTATCTGCTAGTGAATATGTTAGAGCTCTCTCTCTGTGCCAAGGGCCCTTTGGTCCCATCCTGATGCTCTCAAAACTATGAGCAGAATTGGGCCATACCTGAAAGTCATCTGGAACACTTGGCCTTGGTTGACGTGCTGGGTCCTGTTGTTATAGCCGTGGAGCATCTCCCCAAAGAGGGTATCGTTGAATTTAGCATCTGACTTCAGGCACTTGGGGCCCTCGCAGATGTCGGACAACATGAGGCAGGACTTGCCATCCGGGGCCAGTTTGTACTCCTCAACACACCTGCAGAGGAGCCACAACCTGTGTTAGAAGGGCCTTGCACAGACAGCCCATGCGAGGCACAAAATGCAACCGAGAAAGAGCATCCTCGGTGGAGAGGACCAGGGTGTTCTGGCTTCTCCTGGAGCAGACACAGAGGCGGACAGCACTCTGGGCAGCTGGGAGCACTTGCCCCTGTTTTGAGGGGCAAAACTGACCATGGAGCTCATGACTGGTTCAGTCCTAACGCTCAGCTCCAACCCAGCTCATGGGCCCCAATACTGCTACAGAGACACCAGCGCTCCCCCTGCCCCAGCAAGAACAGGGAAATCTAGAGATGCTCCCCCTGCTTGCACATGGCAGCAATCAACAGACACACACATGCTTCCTGAAAGGAATCACCTCCAAAGTGGTTGCTCTTTTATTCCTTGGCTCCCCTCTCGAGCACTTTGGGGATAAAGTACCTTCTTATCTTCCACATACAGTAAGGGAAACTGAGACAAGCGGCAGGGATGCAACTTGGCTACAGACACCAAAGATATCACTGCCCTCTTTTGTGCATGTTTTCATGCCTCCTCGCTTTTCTCCTCCTTCTTTTCTCAGCACTGCAGCTCCCACTTGACGGGGAACCTTCCATTTCCCTTGTCCTACTCTTTCTCCCTGGGAACAGGCAGTTCTGCTGACGGGAACCTCACACCTAGCCACGCACGCTCCCTTCCCGCTTCCTTTCCTGCCTGCATGCTCCCACGCAGCTGTCACGCTGCCTTGCTGGTTCCCCAAGTGAAGCTCTGCCTTGCAGAAGGACGTTGCCAGCAGTGTGACTGCGGAGCGTCCTCTGCTCCACCCCACGAGCTGCTGGACCCTCCCTGGAAATGGTGCTTAGGCCCACATGGACTTCCCACCCCTGTGCAGCAGTCACAGAGGAGGCAACATGCTCTATCCTAGGGACGCAATTACTTTGTGCCAAAAAACAGTAAAAAAAAAGCTACTTTTAGGAATTTGCTTCCCCATTGCACATGGTCCATGACTCATATTTCATTGAAGGTCAAAGATTCCTTTTAGCAGGGACACATGGCATGTCCTGAGGAGGGCTTGGGGAGATGGAGTGGGACTGGGCCCTGGAAAGTGTCTCCCTCATCCACTGGCGCATGAGGGTGTCCTTTACAGTCTCCCTTGGCCTTGGTGGCACCCCTGGCCCTCAGCCCATGGCAGCTTACTCTTCTCAAAGGCTGCTTCTTGGGCTCAAGACACTTGTCAGCCGTCCTCTCTCTGGTGTATTTGCTGCATCGCAAGGGGACTCCTCTTGCCTCCCCGCGTGCCCGTTCAGGGAGTCTGCACAGGGATTGCAGAGGGTGGCGATACGGATGGGACACGGGCGGATGGACAAACCTGCCCATTCTTGCCCATTCTTCTGCACAACCCTCTCCTGCGGCTACTTCCCTCCCGCCCAGGCTCCTTTCCCCTCCCGGTCCCTGATCCTCACCCCAAGGACACAGAGCAGGTGGAAGGTCCCTGTGACCCAGCAGATGGATGCTCTCCGCAGAGCCCCTGCGCTGGGGCTGCTCGTGGGACAGCGCGCGTGACCGATGACTGTTCCTGCAGCTGTGCAGGGCAAAGCCAGATAATCACTGAGCTCCTTTTAGAACATACTGCAGTCCCGGAGATTTTCCTTAGACAAAATGCTAAATTGTGTAGGATTATAGGATCCTGGCCAAAACCAGGGATGAAACTATTTTAAGAAAAGCACATAAAAGAGGGTTTTTTTTTCTTAAAAACAAAACAAAGTCCCCCGCCTTCCCCCTCCAACATGCAATACACAGTTCTATCATACATTTACAACCTCTACATCCACAGAGTCCTGGTGGGGGGAGATGAGGAAAGTGCATCTGTCCATCTGCTCACACTGCTGCTCACATCCCCTTTTGCCTAGAGGCAAACCAGGTGCCTAAATTCTCTGCTGGAAGCTGGGCACGTGCATGAACAAGGCCACTTGCAGCTACACAACTAACCTCTCTGCCGGGTGCACACAACATGCCCAGACCCCTCGCAAGACCTGCCAGTTTGGAGGCACGGGTGGCACAGAAGGATAGCTGGCAGGAAGGAAACGGGAACCTGCAGTACGGAGCTGCTGCTGGGCAAAACCAGCGCCCTGCAGGGACTCACCCGCAGAACATGAAGATGGTGCTGGACGAGGGGTCATGCGGCAGGGGAAGGGTCTGCTGGAGGCAGAGCTGCTCGCAGCCGCCGTTGAAGCCATCGGAGCAGTCGATCCCTTTGGAGTAGTCGTAGCACCCGGTGCCGTCCTTCATGGGCCTCAGGTCCTCGGGACACTGCAGCGAGAGAGGGGACACGGGTCAGTAACGGGTGCAGCCCCATAGGCACCTCAGAGCCCCAGCCCCTGTCTGTCCTCCCAAAGGAATTCTGCTGCCAATCCAAGGAGCGGGGTTTGTCCCAAGCATGACGGAGCAGCCCAGATGGCCACTACCCTGCCCCAACTCACCTAACTTTTAGGGAAAGGCAAAGGATCCCAAGAGGGACCTGTTCTTCTACAAAACTCACTTTCACCAGCCTTACTCAGGAGAAAGCTAAAATTCCCAACACAGCAAGATTACACTTCCATGGAGCCCTGAGGGGCTAGTCATGACAGCCTGCTCTATAACACACTATAGAAACCCTTTACCATTTATTTATCAGCGCCTTTATTTTTCCAGCTATACTTTAATTAATGACTGCAGCAGCTTGGTCTCTACAGTCATTTCCAAACCCGTGTCGAGGAGCAGCCCTTGGTGCTGCCTGGCTATCTGCAAGAGCAGAGGAAGGGCTGCGGGAGGACGGGTCTCTGCTGAGACCAGCCAGGGGACCACGCTGACCCGCAGAAGCTGGGGATTTGGCTCTGGGTTTTAATTTCAACTCCCCAGCTACTTTTCCTCCTCCCAAAAGATAAAAAACAGCAGCCAGGAAATGTCGTCAATAAATTATCACCCAGATTAAAGCACTCTTCTATTCCACCCTAGTTATTTATCCCTTTTCACCAAATGCGCACAAAACAACAACAAAAAGGCCAGGCCTTGAAGAAATAGATAAATCTTGTCTGGGAGCAGCTCACAATTAAAAATGCATTATGGAACTTCTTCAAGATGAGCTAGACTGGAGCTTGTACAGGTAGTGATGAAGGGAGGTTATAAATGGCCTCTGTCAAGCAGAAGAAAGGTTATAAAACCACTATACTTCGTGCTTAAAAAAGAAAATCAATTTTCCATGCGAGCAAAATGCTGCACATATTAATAAAAGTTCAGGAGATCCTGGACCCTGTTCTTGCTGCCACAGGCAGGTGCCCGACGGGAGACCGGCCACCAAGCCTTGCCCACCGACGTCCCTCAGCTCCTGCTGGCGCAGGAGGCGACCTCCCTGCATTGTATATTAGCAACATGTTTGAGGGAGCCCTGGACCACCACGTGCAAGTGATGAAAAGGCCTTTTGTCACGTCCCAGAAAGACAGGGCCACGGCCTGGCATGAGTTTGCTTTTCCCCATAGCAGAAGCGCGGCTGCTGCTTCAGCACAGCCCAGGTGACGTCTTGCGCTCCGTGCTCTGGCCACTTGGCCCTGCTCTGGCCACTCGGCCCTCAGCGCAGCTGCAGGAGCTCAGGCAGCCCTCAAACCTCAGCATCCTCCGTGCAGCTCTGGAGCAGGACAGGGCACAGCGAGAAGGGAAAGCAGACAGGCAGCAGGCTTTTCCAGCGAGAGCAGCGAGGAACAAGATGCAATGGCCCTGGATGCCTCCGCCTTCATGCAGCACGAAAGGCAGAGACCAAAGGGTGCTGGCAGGCAGCGCTGGAGCCAGCAGCCCTCCCTAGGCCCGAAGCAGCGGCAGGCGAGGGAGGAGGAAGCTCTCTAGATGCGTGCGCAGAGTAAACAAGGACGAAGGGCTGCTAGGAACGATCTGTGCATTTCACTGCCGAGCAGGATAATTGCGTTTATAAATCCACATATATAAATAATACTGCATCTACTGCAGTCTCCTTCCGCTCTGCGGGCACCACTGCTAAGAGATGTGAAAATTGGCAGAAATGTATCTCCCAGGAGGACTCCGAGTTGAGCACAAACAGCTCTGCACATGCCCTGGCACCACATCCACTTCTCAGCTCCGGGGCAGCGAGGTGCACGGGCAGCACTTTGCCAAGGTGCGTTGGAGAGCTCTGTGCTTCCAAGTCTGCCCCACTTAGCAGGGCTCTGCACAAGGTCCTCCCGGAGTTCACAGGAGATCTTCCAAGGAAGCCAAGGGATTTTAAGTGAGCAGGAGCCAAAGACTCACAGTTGGAGCTCAGCCAAGGCCTTTCGAGTGTCACCAGTGACCATCATCCTGGACACGTATCCCGAGTCCAACATCTTCCACAGCCCATAGAGCAAGATGATGGCTCTTGTCCTAGGACTGGGTCAGCGGGTCAAAGACCCTCCCTATCTTATCCTCACTCCGACCGAGGAGACCCCATGGGATACAGATCTGCAGTTTGGCTTTTAATCACCAGGATGCACACTTTGTTTCCACTTATAATTATGCATTCTAATACGTGTTAATTATGGAATGCAAATAGCTCAGCATTAAATTTGCAAGAGAAAGCACCCCCTGCTCTCCTCCCCGCACACGGCCGGCTCCAGGGAGCCGTCTCTCCGGCCAGCTGCTGAGCTGCAGGACAAGGTCTCCCGGGACAGGAAGGTTTCAGAGCCCGCACGGAGCAGGGACGGGCGCCCGCCCGGCAACGCGCTCCTCTTCGGAGAGGAGATGACAGGGACGGTGACCCAGGGGAAGCAGCCAGCTCTGCAATTAGTGACAGCCAGCAAAACAAACAGGCGCACGGCAGCGGAGGCAGGAATAAATTCCATCCCCTTGGGCTGCAAGTTCTGCCTGCGCTTCCCAGCAGTATCCGCGTCACTCAAAGATGGGATGGAGCGAGCGGATGGAGCGACTACTGGGTGCAATTAGGTTTCGCTGAAGACAAGGATCTCCCTGCCCTGCTGCTGGGGGTTTGCAACCAGGATGTCCCATAAACAGGTCAGAACCGAGGGACACCTAAAGCCCCTTTGGGGGCTACAGGGTTCTTGCCCACAGACACAGCACACCTGGAATTACCTAGAGAGAAAAGAAAAAAGGCACATGCTAATCCTGACGCTATGGGCTGCACTGAAGGGTTGGGCCAGACTCTCAGATGGACTTAAAAAAACAGCATTTGCTCAGTATTTTCTGGGCTTTTATAGAGAAGCATATCTGTTATTGCTGACATTGATTCGTCTGGCTCAGGCAGCAGAGAACCAATAATTACTGTGAGTTTTAATCAATCCCACATCAATTCAGCCGCAGTTCAATTTGTGATCTACCTTGGCAGTGACACAGGATGGGGGTGTGTGTCTGAAAATGATTAGAAAATCAATAGGTAACTCGGCCAATAATTCTGTCTGGGCAATCACGGGTGACACATTCCTCTCCGATCCATCCACAGCGGCTGCTTCGTGCATGGTGAGAACCAGCAGGATACGGCACCACCGCAGCAGCAGCCAACTAACCCTGTGCACCATGCAGAAGGAAAAAAATAAAGAGGTATTTATACATTTTGTCCAGAGTGGCAAAGAGATGCTACAACCACTAGCCAGCTTTTTCAGAGCAGCACACTGTGGTTTGCCATGATGAATGTGGCCCATGGACACTGACAGCCAAGGGAACTGGGCTGAAACTCTTGGAGCATCGTCCATTGAAGGATCTAGCTGGTAAGCAGCAAATGAATTCATATCCCAGGCTGGGAAGTGGTTTTGGGACTTAAGCAAGTGTGCTGAGAGGAAAGCAGAGGTAGGGAGAGACTAAAGGCTGCTGTTCTGCTCTGAAAAGCCATGGAGAGAATACCCCCAAACAAATAAGAGTGCTACCATCTTGCAAACCTACTCGCAGGGTATTCTCTCTGCAAACTGTTCTCAGGAGCAGGAAGAAAGCTCACCTTCCTGCCCATCAGCACCGACACGGGGGATGCCGCAGGCTGCGCCTGGGGCACGGCTCCTGAGCAGCAACCGCGGCGCCGCTCCGCGCCCGGGCTCACGCTCGGCCTCGTGGGCGACGCAGGGCGCGTGGGAGCAGAGGGGTCTGCGTGTTTACCATGACGGTCAGCAAAAAGGACACTGAATACGCACAAGAAACAGATACGCTGAATACGAAAATGCTATTTTTACTTGGTTTTCTGAGAACTGTCTTCCATCTCCCTCTAAATGATATCCAAGGTCACAGAAACCAGGAGAGGAACCCGGAGCCCTGCCATCCCCAGTCCCTGCCACTAGCCCCCAGAAGCCCGTGAGAAGCTTCCTCATCAAGACACGGGACTGTTGCTGGGTCCGAGCTGGCCGTGCCCGCAGCAGCCAGCGCTCCTGGTCCCACCAGAGCAGAGTGTCTCCAGCAAGACTCGCCACCCCAGCAAACCCAACCCCATGAAGCTCGTTTTGAAGATAAAGTTCAACTGAAAGCGTTGCAAGAGGTTCTTCAGAAAACAAGTGTCTGGCCCCATCGCTGTTTGCATCAGTGACACAGGCCCCTTCTTCCCGTGGTGCTTACAAGGCTCATTAGCAACGAGGCGGGTGCTGGGGTCACTGGAGGCAGCAAGGAACCAGCCTCATTACTGAGCCGCAGCCCCGGCGAGGGGAAACCAGCTCGGCCTTGCAGCTGCCCAACAGGGCTTTGCAGCTCCGCTTCTCCATCCTGTTATTAAGTCTCTTTTAAAAAGATTTTTAATAGTGTTTCTGCAGAGAGTAAACTGCCCTTTATTCTTCTGCTGTTTTCTCAACATCAGCAGCCTTTTTGCCTGGGATCAGAGGCCAGATTTCCCCTCATGCCGGAGCTGAGGCTGAGCCATGGGATGGGCCTGGGGGCTCCCAGCTCCTCCAGGTGGCCAGGAGGGAGCTGTCACTCATGTCTGTGTCCCCAGTGCCACCCCAAGCACCATGGGGTGACCGCGGTCATGTTCCTGAGCGAGGCTACTGCTGCCACGTGGCCACCAAGCCAACAGGTGACCCTGCTGGACGTGCACGGGCAGCAGCGATGGTACCAAACCACTGCAATGCATCAGCACTTGCTTCTCTGAAGCCAAAATCAAGGCAGCTTGAGGAGATGCTGTGGCTAAACCCTGTCCTGCAAGAAGGACTGAGCTCTGGAGGGTGCAAACAGCCAAGAGCAGCATCTGTGGGACACCATGAGGAGAAGAGGGCTGGTGCCAGTGAGACCCTCAGGGAAACCCCATCTAGAAAGCCAACTCTGGAGCAACATGGGTTTATCATTTAAATTGGCTATAAGCCCTCTATCCAGAGCAGGCAGAGACCTCCACTCCTCAGTGTCTCCATCTAGATAGTTATGCCTCCTGCTTATAAACTTGGCCAGCTCCTTCCTAAGTTAAAGGCAGGAGCCACGTGCTTCCATCCAACACCATCTTGCAGCACGAACAGCAGAAGCGAAGTCCAAAGCTGGGACTCCCCGTGCAGCCTCCCCTTGGGCCGCTGTCCCAGCCCGGCATGAGCTGCCACCCCTCGGGGACGCGCGCGCCAGCCCCGCTGCTGCCACCCCAACAGCCCCACAGGAACCCGCCACCCCTCGCACATGGTCACCCTGTCCTGCTCCTTCTGCTCTGCATCATCCCCACCAAGGCAGGAACGTATCATTTGGCAACTCAGGCAACAGCTGCTTTTGCACCGGCAGCTCGGAATTTTTCTCCCTCAAACCCCATTTTCAGCACAGGTAGGTACCTGGGTGGAAAAGATAAAACAAGCCACAGTCTCTTTGGGACAGGAGCTTTTTGCTAGGGTTCTGTGCAGCGCCTAACTGTTCTCTACACCAGAGGTTTCTAATTTCAATCATAATGTGCATAAATAGTAATCTTCTGCTTCAAGGAGCCACTAAACTTTAAAGGGATTAGAGAAGAACGGCTTCCTCCCCACCTCCCTCCTCATGGGCATGTCTCCGTGATTAGCTGGGTGCTTCGCAAGGCAGGGATGGATGAGTTTTGTTTTTCAATACACAATTGTCTGCCAGAGAATGCAGGTTTGATGAAGCTTAAGTGCTTCATGGGATTCCATCAGCTACATCTAAAATTCATTGGGAAACTATGAAAGCATTTAATTTTGACAGCTTGAAATGCTTTGGTTTCCACTGCTTCATTTTGTTTTTGGTGTAGCATAACCTAACTGGGATATCCTAATACATAACATGAAACTCTAGATTATAATATTGGGATTAAACATTTCACCCTGCATAATAAGGTAGGATGTTTTGAACCAACATATTTTGGTATTTGCCCTTGCAGAGGGGATTTCTGCTTGACCCTTTGGTCTGCACAGGGATGCCCAAATGTCCCATTTCCCCATGGAAAATTCTCCTTTTCACCTGCTTCCTTTTGATCTTCCCTCCCTGCTCTCCTTGGTCCCCAAGGAGTCCCCAGGTGACCTGTGTTGGAAGGAGAACAGAGGCACAGGCCCCCGGCCTTCTTCATTTCAAATCCCATTTCTATACGGAACGGTTACAGTCCTAAATTAAGCCATTTCTCTGCAGCAGCTAAGGAATAGCCCATCGGTTTGATGTGCAAGAGGAGGATTAGCTCCAGTAAGGCTTACGCACCTGTGTGGACCGTGCCGAATTTCTCATCCTTCCATATCTAAAAAGACTAGGCCGGACACAGCACCGGTGACAGTGTGGGTCACAACTCAACGGAGAGACCATCTCGTAGATGCTCTCCCTGCCACACGCGGGGCAGACGAGCTCTGCTACCCTGCGCGTTGAGCTGTGATCATGAAGAGCTGTTTACATTGCGCTTGCAGCCAAGCCATGTCCTCCTTGCTCCAGTCAGGAGGAAACTGTACCAGAAGAATCTCAGCCCCAGAGCAACAAAGTGCTGCTGGAGTCAGGGTTAACCTCGGCACACAACAGCGGTGCCCAGTCCTGGGGCGTCTGAGCTCAGGGGGAGCTCTTGCCCCTTACGAACACGTCTCCTGAGGAGGGACAGACCCAGGACATGACAGGTGCCCTTGCCAACTTGCCCAGCTCCACCCTCTGCACCGTGGGCCCCTGCCTGCAACGAGCACTTTGCTGATATCCGCAGGGCGCCCGGGAAGCAGGGAACCGAGCCGGAGGGGGCGCGCGGATCTCTGCG
>NW_010585672.1:85349-101214 GCF_000705375.1 Tinamus guttatus | reverse complement strand
CCCGCACCGCTCCGCTCCCTCGGCCGGGCCTGGGCCGTGCGTGGTGCTGCCGTCCCGCATCGCTCCGCTCCCTCGGCCGGGCCTGGGCCGCACCTGCCTCTCCCCACTCAGAGGGCACTGCACAGTTCCTGCCAGCACGTTTCCACCGGGAGGTGGAAATTCACAACCACATTCCACATTTTTGAGTGCAATAGCTGAAAGAGCCGGATCCTGGCCTTGCCCAGGGGCCTCTGAATGGACACCTGGGCCACCAGCACCTGGAGCCACTGGCCGTTCAGCGTCGCTTTATTCCTCTGCAGCAAACACGCTCCCTCTCCCGGTATCACCTATGCTCTCACCTATTGCACTTCTTCCTTTTCTCTTTCCCCTCACGTCTTTCTACCTGCTGCCAACCCCGTTTTCCTCTAATGCGGCCAGCACTGAACTCATGAGCGAGGGCGCTGAACTCCTCATCGAGTTCTGGAGCAAACCACTCTGAGGTATTAATGGGATTGGGAGAAGCCAGCGCTCTAAGAGCCGCCTCGCTTTGCTCTGTGCTGCCTTTTGCTTTGCCTGCCCTCCCGCAGGCTGCAAAGTTCTTCATCAGCGCGAATTGCAAACGCTCAGCCCCAGTTATCCCGGTAAAACTCCCGTTACGCCTGCACAGGGACACGCAGGCCCGTTCCCAAGGATGCCAACCTGCTCCGCACCCAGGATGGGGAATGAGGGCATCTCCCATCACTCGTTTCACCCCAGTGCTCGGTGACAGGTCTCCTGCTTATGGCGGCCCCACACTCCAGCTCTGCACACATGGGGTGTCACCTGCTTCTAACCCAGGATGGGAGAACTAAGAGATAAGGATTAAAGGTGGTTGGTACTGCTGGGCGTCCAACGGGAGGTGCTTTCCAAGTTCTCCTTGGTGCTTTTAGCGCTTCACATGCTCATGGCACAAGTCCAGTTGAGTTTAAAAAGCTAAAACCCCCCAATTATGATGAATGTGCACTAAATGGTCACCTGAGAAAAGTGATCTCCAATTTAAAAGCAATGGAATATATTTTCTCGGGGATTTAAATCTTATTTTTTTCCCCTTGCCAGCAACAAGAGCCCATTCTTTCCACAGCCTCTCCTCTCTCCACCGCTCTGTTTACAGCGCCTGCAACAAATGAAGCAATCATCTCCGCGGTACAAAGACGCGATTTATCGCCAGCGCGAGCACATCTGCACGTTGAGGAAAGCCAGGGCCCGCGGAAAAGCAGCCCCGGATTCAGCTTCTCGGGAAGCACCATCCCGTGGGCAGAGCGTCTCACGGGCAAACCTCGGCACGCTGCAGTTCCCGTCCTGGACTGCTTCTCCTGACACCACATGTGAAGAAGCACATACATGGACTGCATTTGTCATTTTTTTATAGAAAAAATGAGTTTATGCAATGTGCCCGCTGCATTTGCAGGCAGTTCTCAGCCATACTAGTGGGGGCCGTGGGTATAAAAGACATTGGGCACTGAGGCTGCAGTCCTAACCTGGGAGGAATCGTCCCCACTTTGGTGACGCTGCAGACTTCATTTCACTGACACTGTGCTCCCTGTGAGCTGCTTACTAGAAACTTTCCCGATATTCTCACTGTAATACCTACTATCATAAACACCTGCAAAAAAAGCTCTCCCAAAATCCTGAGGTTTAAAGCGTGAAAAAAAAAACCCAAAACAAAATAATGAGAAGCCTTCAATAATTTCCTCGGGATTCAATAACAGCCGCTACATGAGTGCGTTTTGAAGCTTACCGTGGCAACCAGAAGGACCAGAAATTTAATTAAAGCAAAACAAAACAGACCAAACGCGGTGGAATAAAAGCCGGCTCGCGAAGCCAACGCTGCCGCACGCGGCTCCCCGGGGACGCCGGGGTCTGCGGAGGAAGGCGCCGGTGCCGGCTGCACGCCAGGACCCCCCTCTCGCCACGTGTGACAGACACGAGCTCTGTATTTTTGCCCTTTTTTTTTTTTTTTTTTTTACTCTTTGCAATTTTTCAAATTTCATGATTGTTTCAAGCTTCAGCCTCTTGCCCCCCGAGCGAGCCAAACGCAAACAAAATGCCCCACATCCGCGGCGGCTCGGTCTCCTAGGCAACCCTGGCGAGAGGAGGATGAGGAAAAAGGCTCACGAGCCGCAACGAGCCAATCCAGTCGATCCAGCGGGCGCCGCCGCGCGCCCAGCGTCACCGGGGCTGATTCCTATAGGAAGGGACGGGATTTTCCCTGCTCTGGGAGTGTCCTGTGCTGACAAAATTATTTCTCCTTCTTCCACATTACTTCGGAGCTCCAGGTTGCTGCTGATCTCCATCTGTCCTGGGGAAGTGGGCCAGGCAGGAGCTCAGAGGCCTCTCGGCACCATACACGTAGCCAAGGATAGAAATATCCATCTCACTTAACTTTGTTAAGTTCGGCTATTCAGGTTCTTACATTAGCTTAATGACAAAGCAGCCAAAGCTGCCCGAGTCCAGCCCACAGGTCGTATCTTCCTTCCCCTTTGCCTCCTGTGCAGGTCTGCTCCAATTTTCACTTTGTTATGATGGGGTTCCTAAGGGCCAATAAGCCAAAAGCAGGTGCAAAACAGTTTCAAAACCTTAAGAAATTCAATGATGAACAATCAGCACATTTGGTCTGCTAGGAATAGAAACCTCAGGGTCACGAAGGGGGCACAGAAGAACCGGGCACAGCCACTTGGTCACTCCAAACAACAGCAATTCCAGCCAAACCCTTCAGGCAAGGGTTCTAGGCAGCTTCCAAAACTAAAAATTTAAATAATATTAGCAGAAAAGCGCGTGCTTGTTCAACAAGTAATTGGTAGCATTAACATGTATTAATTGATAGTAATTGAACACTAATTAACTCACGGACTAATGTGTTTATCTAGCAAAATGTATCACACTAATGGTGTGGGGGTTATCAGCAGAGCCAAGCATAATTAAAAACACACAAATGAAAACCATCAAGTGATTTCTCTTTGCTAATTAATATTTTTGCACGTTCAATTCGACGAGCAATCCCTCCCATTCGCTCTCTCCAAACCCTCCTCCCAATATCCATCCGGGGCGGGCACCCGCCACAGCACACATGGAGAAAAAGTAAAGGAAATAACAAAGGTTATAAAGCCGTATGCCGAAAACTTTTAAAAATGGGAGAAGCAGGGTTACCTAGGCAACCTGAGTGCAGCCGTGTAATTAGGTATTTGATGAAGCTCTTGCAAGAGCACCTATGGGGGGTCGGGAAGAGCTCTCCCCGCTGCACCCCGGGGGCCGCTGCTCTGCTGCGGGCGGGCGCCTCAAGGGGCCTGGAATAGGAGCTTGGTGTTTCGGCGTCCTGAGCACCTACCAGCACCTGCACACAACTCAGTTTGCAGCTTCTCAGGAGCTCGTTGGCTCTTCGTTGGAGGCTGCGCGGCGCCTCCTTCCCCGCGCTGCTCTGTGGCACCAGAGCTCCCTTCCTCCGGGCCGCTTGTTCCTCGCTCCGCGCTAGCGAACAGGAGCATCTCCCAAGCCGGAGCAGCATCCCCTCGCCATCGCCCTGCCGGCAGCCCCCATTTTGCAGAGGGGAAGCTCAGGCTTTGGGACAGTAATGTAAAAAACACCCAAAACACCATGCATGCCCCCTTCGAGGCTGGATTCTTCACTGGGGTTACCATTAAAGGACACTTTCTCTTTTCCAAGCACAGCTCTTTCTGACTTCAGCGGAAGCTCTTGCTGCTCCTCGTTAACGCAGAGCATTCCCAGAGCCGGTGTGCTGCCCATCCGGCCCCGTCCTTCCACCCTCAGCACCCGGTGCCTTCGCGCTGCGTCGCTGCCGAACCGCTGCCCGCGCTCGCTGCCAACACCAACAGCACCGCGGCGGCTCTCGCTTTTCAAGGGAGCGTTTAAGCTACATGAGTTAGGGTGGTTCTTACTTGTAAAAGAGAGATCCTTGCAAAACGTCTGCCTCAATCCTCTACAGGAGTTTGGCCTGGAGGGAGAAAAGGAAATCTTGGGAAAATGAGCGAGCAAGCAGGAGCCCACACCAAGGCAATAGAAGGCCTGGGACATCCCGCCCGATGCCGATGAAGGCTGAAAACATCGGGAGATGGGTCAGGATCCTGTCAGCAGGCAGTGAGAGCGGCTCAAAGTGAGACAGAGCAAACAGGGCATCTGTTGCCCCTTGAATGGAAAAAAAAAAATCATTAAACTTGATGCAGGGTGATGAACTCTCCACATCTGATCCCCAACTCACTCCTATGTTTCTGCCGAGGCTCCAAGGCAGGACACTTCAGTAACCAGTTTCTCCCCTCTCTGCCTTTCAAAATAACTAGCAGTAACAAACCAGGCTTTCAGGCTGCAGCTCTCGCAGGAGGCAGCGGCGGGGAGGGCAGGGCAAAGCCCACGGTGAGGTGGAGGAGCCCGGGGAAGCCGAGGGAAATGCCGGTCTGGAAGGACCCGCATCCCAGCCCGAGGGCGAGCGGCGCTCCGCAAAAGGGTCTACGAGCTGGGCGATCTGAGCTGCCACCTCTCCCACGGGGCAGCGTCCACCTTAAGCCATCGTGAGCATTTGGCAGTCGTGAGCTTGGACACCCCGGACTGGGCCAACATGTCGCTCAGATCTGAGCGGCTCCATAGGCACTAATGAGTCCCTGGGTTTTCCTTCCCTGAGGTTTCTTTTACAGCCTTCGAGAGTATTTTGGGAACGTTTCCTATTCTGATGGGCTCTTCTGAATTTGGCTTCATAGCAACTCACGCCCGAGGGCCACTGCAGAAAGTCCAACCAGCAGGAAATGGGCTCGAGGACGTGGTTCTGCGTGTCCCGGAGTTTACAGCACACAGACACAGCCGGAGCAGCCCAAACTCGGCCACCTCTCATTACACAGTGATTAGGGGTTTTTTCAAGATCCACATAAAGTGCTCAGGTTCAGCGGTGATAAGCACTTTAGAAATGCCAATAGAATTAGATTAGATAAATAGGAAATGGGCAGGAGTGCAGGATCAGACATTTCTGTCCTGCTTTTTCACAGTTGCTGAGCACCTGCTGCTCCTATCGATTCGGAGGCTGCTTAAGCACTCGGAAATGGGGCTGCGAGCGATTACAGGCGGTCGGGCTCCCGGGGCAGCAGGGCAATCGCTGCCGCCCCACGTGGCTCCAAATAGTGTTTCCTCCTTGGGCTGAGCAAGGGGGAAAATGTGCAGACAGGAAATCCGTGCTCAGAAGAGCTCATCTTCCCTGAGACGCTCCTGGTAAAGCCGGGGCACCGCCGGGTTTTGCAACAAAGTCGGAGCCCGCTGAAATCCCCCACAAAAGTGTCACATTTGTGCCATTTTCAGCGCCCACCTCAGGGTTCACGGGACCCCATCTGCCTCCTCTCCTCCCCATCGCCCTGCCGGGAGCTGGAATTTTGCATCTCGGAGAAGGCACCGCGCGAGCAGGGGCCCTGCTGCTACAGGCAGAGCTGCACACAGGGTCCTGGAGGGCACCCAAACCAAACCCGGGGCCGTTCTGCAAACCAAGTCCATGAGCCCTATTCTGCAAAATGCCAGCTCAGCTGGGCCAGTTACATATCTATACATACACGCATAGCTTTGTTGCTATATATAGCACCTTCTATCAGAAACACTCAATGATTTTATAAAGCTGGCTAAATGTCCACAGACAGAGGAACCGAGGCACAACTAGACTATTTTGGACTTTTTCCCCCTAGAAATAGTCCTTCAAGTTAGAATCCAATTAATTTTATACTGAGGGAGAGATTTGCACAGGCATTTTACATCCATAGGGGCGATTTTTCACAAGGGCCTGGCTCTTATCTAGATACCCAGTATGGACCACATTTTCCATGTGCCCAGCATTCCTTAGCAGCTACCAGGAGCCCAGCCCAGGCTGTCGGAAGGGCCGTGCAGTCCCTGGGCGCCGAGTCCTGCTGAGGACTCCGGCTCCACCGGCCCAGTTCCCAGGCTGAGGAGCACCCCGACGTGCCCTTGACTTTGCTGGCGCCGTCTCACACGTGGGGGTAGCTCAGTTCAGTGCAGTTCGTCACTGCTGAATCTTTCCCGACTCACAGTATCTTGCGAGACCCCCGGAGGAGACCCAAGCTCTTTGCGGACAGCGCACAAGTGTTTCCTCCTCACGTCCTCTCTAGAGGAGATCCACAGATCCTGGAGCCCATGGTGGCTCAAAATCACTGATCTGGACAACGCCTGTGAGGAATCCCCTTCAGACCCCAAGGAAGACACAGGGCCTCATATACACATGAAAGCTGAGGACGGGAATGGTTCACCAACAAGCTGCCTCTGCAGAGACCTGCACAGACCACGGGAGCCACGTGCTGAGCTGACCCGCAGGCTTCCTGCAGGCTCTTCAACTCGGGGGTAATTGCTGCACATTTTGAGCCTTGCCTGCAGCCATATCGTACAGTGAATGCTGCTGAGCTGTGTCCAGGGCCAGGTGTGTTCAAAAAATAATCAGCATTAAAATATATATATATATAGAAATCTGGAACGGAATTGTGTTGCATCCATTTTTGTTCCTGTTCAACCAAATTGGCTGCCATCGAGGCAAATGGCAGATGAAGAAAACATTGACTTTCTGCTTGGGTCAATAAACATGATAAATTGAATGGAGAGTTGAACATGGTAAAGGGAACATCATTATTTACCTGGAAGAAGAGAGAGGGTTAAAGGCAGAGGGCGGCTGAACCGGACAGCAAGTCCATATTTCACGGCAGGGACAGCTTCCCTGCCTCACTTGGTAGCCCCGTGCCGGGAGGTGGGAAACGTGCCCGTCTGCTAAGGACGTTCCTGGAGGTGGGACGAGGCTGTGTGGCTTTGCATGATGCACCTTTAAAACAGAAGACTGCAAACCCAAACCCATGCATGGGACTGGGGTGGAGTGTGTGAATGTAATTTAACATCTGCCAGCGCCAGCGGCATCTTCACTGCACCAGGCAGCCGCTGCGGGGCGGCTGCAAAAGGCTGAGATCCGACTTCTCCGGGCTCGGAACTGCCTGGGGAGAAAAGGCCCTGGAGCAAAACCATCTCCCGCAGTGACAGCCCCAGCAGTTTTTGCCGTGGCCTCTCCCTTGAGGAGCAGGCTGGGCAGCGAAGCGAGGAGCCCGCGAGCGCCCAGCAGAGCTGGGGGAGTCACCTCTGCTGGCTCCTCCAGGGCTCAAAACTGCATTTCCCGTCCCAGCCCCTGCCCCTCGGGCTAACAGCATTTGAGCACTTGATCCATGAGCCAGTTCTGACCAACTCTTGAGGTTAGAAGGTGGCTTGAGATCTCCTATGCCAGGGAATGCCACCTGTGATGGTCTCTCTAGGCTCCCTTGAAGCTCTCTGGGGAGAGGTTGTTTCAGCCATCCACCCAGAAGTCAGTGATTTCACCAAGAGTCCCTGATGTGCAGGTGCCCTCAACAGCAAGGACGAGATCTCTGTTGCTTAAAAAAGGCAGCCTAGGTTACTACTTCAGACCTAGATCTAAGTATGATCTAAGTCCTCCTACATGTAACCAGATCAGGCCCATCTATGTATATAATAGAGAAGAAAAAGCCCATACTGACCTTCCTCATGGAAGGGTAGGTCTTGAACCTAGCTATGTAATTAGATAGCAAGGAATGACATGGCAGAGACACATTATTAATGCCCCTAATGTGGGAAAAAATCTTAGATTGTAATTAGACAGCAAGGAGTGACATGGCAGAGACACATTATTAATGCCCCTTATGGGGGAAAAATCTCAGATTCTGTAGTGCCACCACAGAACCTACCATGAGACACAGGTCTATGCATTGCCCAAATCCCAGTGCTCACAACAAGATCCATTCCGCCTGCCATCCTCCTGTTCTAATGGTCCATGCTGCTTAAAATGAAGAGGGCTGAGCAAACTTCCGAGGTCTCCCGGTAGCCCTGGAAGCAGACGGTCAGAGCAGACACATCTTTGGAAAATCTGCCTCATTATGTTGCTATCTTTATTTACAAACCTACCCCCTCAGTGACAACCCACAAACTGAAGGACCTCGAAAGAACAGAAATCACATCAAAGCAAGAGCAACAACACGCTTGCACACAAACCACTTGCACACCACTAATTCCAAGGTTTACTCAGAGATCCTATGAATTTACTCTGGTACCAAGAAGCCCACGACACACATGCTGCCTCACTATTATAAGGTCTCAGGTGAACCTTCATGCTACTGTATTTTTATGCAGAATATGAAATAAATGCATCTTCTATAGGCAGAAGGAACTCTGTGCGCTGATACACAGAGTATCCAGAGTCAGGTATCTCCAAGTATCCCATGTCAAAGGAATCCACAAGAGCTGCATCATGGCCGAGGTGCCAACGGAGGGCCTGAGCCTACGGTTGGCAGTGGAGAGCGGATGGGCATGGGATGAGGACATCCCTTCCTTTGTGTCACCCGGATCTCAATCACCAGGATGGTTTTTGCTGCCAGAGCAATCGTGAAGGATGCTCAGTTTGAACTGCAGGTCGTGGGAGAAGACGCTGGTGTGTGGGACATGGTCATCAGTGCCCCTGCCTGATTAGATGTGTCACAACAGATCAGGTGGAAGTTTGCCTGGGAACTGCTCTCTGGCTTCACATTTAGCAATGCAAACGTGATTGCAGGAGAGGAGAGTGGGAAAAATGATGAAAAGAATTTACACCTTGCAGGACCACCCTCATCTTTCCCCTACCCATCATATTCCACTAGCCACTTTAATTTCAGTGTCTGTTTTAATTAGAAAGCCTAAATAGAAAAGCTTCCATGTTAATCCAGGGTCTGATCCCACAGAGCCGAGGGGATGGGAAGGGAACTGCATGGAATACAATATGTTTCATTTGAAAGGTACCAGAGACATAAATGTAAAATCCTTTGTCGGCAGCGAAACGGCGGCAGTGGGAACCTGCTCAGTACAAAACGGGCATTTGTACCAGCACAAAACACTCACCCATTTCGGGAAGTTACGGAACGAACACAAAGGAGATTAGAAATGTTCCTGAGGAAGGAAAGCCAAAGACACTAGCGGCAGGATAAAGAAGAGCAGGTGGGAGCCGCAGCGCGGGGCGCGCGGAGGGACACGGCCCTTGCAGCACGGCCGGCGGCTCCGCGCAAGCGACCGGCACCGCTCAGAGCTGGGGCTGCTGCCGCGCTGCGGACACCTCTATGGGGCTGCATACACCTCCGTGGGGCTGCAAACACCTCCCCGGGGCTGCAAACACCTCCATGGCGCTGCAGAGCCCTTCCCGGGGCAGCGAGCCACGGACAAAAGTGTTCACGGGGGGAACGATCGCTGCAGCTCTACCTGCGCTGCAGAAACACGCGAGAAATGCTCCTGCGCACCGGCAGAGGGGCTTAGGATCAAACCCAAACCCAGGCGCGTTTCTGGGGTTGTTCTACAGCGTGGGCCGCGCCGTGACCCATCTCGCTCTGCAGGCGCGTGAGGAGCTCTGCTGACCCGGCACTGAGTGCAAGGAGACTGCCCAACGCCTCGCAAAGAAACACTCACCCAAAATACAGGCCAGGACTCGCACACGTGAGGGCCAAAACACTGATTTATCGGCCAACAGGCAATAACGGAGGAAAGCTCCTGGAAGCTGCTGCAAATGGGGTCCTTCGAAGCTGTGTCAAAGGAAGAGCTTTTGGATACAGAGCTCACTGGAGAAGCAAATTTGGGGATTTACAAGGACAAAAACAGTCTGTGGTTCTGCTTTTACCATTTCACTGAAGCAGACTTCTGCATGCAATTTTTAAAGAGTGGGGATCAGAGGAAAGACAACTTCTTTCTCCAATTTTTCATCGTGATGGAAGCAGCATTGCAAACCTCAAACACTGGCCAATTGCTGCCCTTGGGGAAGTGGACCGGTATATAGGATTTGGCCTAATTCACATCTGAAGAGCCTCCCTCTTTCAAATTCCACTTCAGAAATAGTCCTCTATCTATCCAAACCCAAACTCAGTTTAAGAAGTGAAGATGACCTTAAAACTCCTAAGGGCCTGCTGTGCAATAGGAGATGAGGAGAGAACATTACCTAGAAATAAAGCACAGAGTGGGAGCTGGCATTTCTGGATTTACTGCAAACTCTGATGTGGAATTACTGCATGACCGCGGGCTAATCACAAGATATGTCAGTGCTTCAGCCTCCTTGTCTGCAAAACGGGGACAACAACAGTTACCTACCTCCCACAGTGCTGTGCAGTTAATTAATGCTGCTTTGAGATGTGAAGATGAAAAGCGGCAGATAGCTGCAAAATAGTGGTTTGTTATTATTATGAATGAAGTCTCCACTTGCTCCATTAGAGTGAGCCGGAAAGCAGCGCTACTGTAGACACTGTGAATTTGCCACTGCTGCCATTCACGGGAACGGAAGAGCTTTGAAAGCGCCAGGGGGGAAAAGGAAACAAGCGGAGTGGAGAGAACAAACAAACAGGAGTTTCACAACGGCAGGTGCTTTGTACCCTGAGGCAAATGCTCTCCCAGGGCTGCAAGGAGAGCAGACAGGAGCGTCTCCTCCACCTCGTCCGTCCCTGCGTCCCTGCGCTTGGCCCTCGCGGCTGACACGACTTGGGGTGAGGAACAGCGGGATGGACAGGACCACGAGGCCACCTCAAAAGCAAATCCAGATGGCACGGCCACTACGGGAGGGGATTAACTATATTGGCCTCTTTTGGGAAAACTGTAAGGCGGGAGATGGAAGTTGCCTACGGGTGGCCATGCAGCAAGCTGGCCACAGCACAACGTGCTTCACCTGCGCGAAGGCAGGGACGGAGCAGGGGCCTCTGGCTCTGGCTGTGCCAGCTGTGCCCAGCTGTTGGCACCGTCCCAACCAGGCCCCGTCCCCACGTGTGCTGGCAGGGGCACCATGCGAGTGCTCCTAACGCAGGCCAGAGCAGCCGACCGATGGCGGTGATAACTCGGGAGGGAGGGGATGCTCCGGCTGCTTCGAAGCCCTGCAGAAATTTCCACGGTGCCTGGGCACCCCTTGGGCTTCCTGCCCCTGCAGACTGTCCTCAGGCTTCCGTGAGCTCCAGAACTCCACGGGGCAGGTCCACAGCCAGAACTCAACCCCAAACCCAGCCTGGGAGCTGTTGGCACACGCTCCTTCTCCCCCACAGATGTTGTTTGAGCAGACGGCACTAGACTAGAAATGAAGGCTCAGCTCCTGGCTCAAACACAGATTACTTCAGTTTTATTTCACCTTTACATTCCCTGCAATATTTAACACAGGCCAGTATTATTTCCATTGCTCCACCCTGCTCTTCAGACTGCAAGATCCCTGAGACGGAAAACTCCTGTGATATATATGGACATATAGATGTATATATAGAGCTCTCGAGCACGTGGCATTGCCGTTCCTTGCCCCCAGTGCCAGCCTCTCTACGCTTTGGCAGTACCACCCGTTCCCCTGGAATGGCCCACGGCTCCCTCACCCCTGCCCGGCTCCCCTGTCCATCTCCAGTGTGCCCGGCCGAGCAAGGAGGCCGGCGGTTCGGAGTGGCAATGCCGCTCCTGAAAGCCACCTTTCATGTTTAATTCAGAGGCTAGTTTAGTTAATCTATTTTTTAATAATTCATCCCTTCCATCTTAATTTTGGTAGTTGTTGAAAATCCCTAATAAAACATTTAGGGGCTCTTTTACAGAAGCAATGGCATGATTTACTTGATGGAATCCAGTCTTTGATGTCCTGTCCTATTTCCCTCCCTCCTACCGTGCTTCAATCCTGTTTATCCCTGGGCTGGAGGTAAGAGGTTCTTGTTGAGTTTTGTAGCTCTTAGACACTTGGTCAGCGTTAATAATTCAGCTGCCCTGCACGGTTTGGACAACTCATGTAGCCCACGAGCTTCTTCCTTTCATCACCAGCTCCCTCTGCCATCGCAGATCTCGGCAGCGGCGCGAGGGGACCCGGCCAGGCTCCCCGACCAACGCGTGGCTGAGGCGTGAGCAAAATACTGCAGGTGCCAACTACATTGTTCAAAGAATATACACCCTTTTATAGCACTTATATTTCATTCTCTACTGCTGGAATGGAGAAACATGCTGGGTTTTTGCATCCATAATTGGGGAAGAACAGATGGTAGAGGCACAGTTGGAAGTAATACAGCCATTAAAATAATCTATATGGCTCATAATTCTCCAGCATGTGAGAAAGAGAATTGAGCCAGTCTTTGCCAGAGTGCCTGGCTGGCCGTTCACCATGCTGCAGTATGGGCGGGTGCATCTTCTGCAGTCGCTGGGATGCTCAGATGTTGGGCTGGTTTCTCTACCCTCGATGGCCTTTACGTTTCCTTCCTTGCAGGATTCTCTGCTGGAAGTGCCGTGAGGAAGCACCAGCCCCACCACAGCTGCCTGCCCTAGCTATGGCTGTGATTCCCCCCGGCACCATGCACATTTTGAGCTGCTTCCCACCCTGCTGCCGTGCCCGGACGGTCACTCAGCCGGGGAGCTCATCCCCGCGAGCAGACGTGCGCAGGACCAGGAGCCCGCGGCCTTGGTGTCTGCTCTTCTCCTGCTTACGAGGCAAAGCCACAAGGATGGTGACCCGCTGCTCTCCCATGCAGCTACTGAGACACAAAAAAGTTACAGTTCAGGTTTTTGAGGAATTCTCATCACCTGGCTGAGCATTTACTGCATTTTTCTAATAGACTCAGGTGCCTACTTAACCATACATTAAATCAGAAACACAAGTCTAGATTTGGTTTCATGTTGGTTTGGCTCTACTGTGTAGACATGCCATAGAAAAGGTCCTCACTTTATCAGTATAAATTGGAAAAAAGTATCTGAAATCTCCAAAACCACCCTGGAAGGAGTAATCATTTCCAGCCTCAAAGCAGAGGCCAGCCTCCCCCTGGTCCCGTTGGCTCTGTGCGTTCCATGAAAACCTCCCTCAGGCTGAATACAATTTTCCCAGGCAGAAAACTTCTTGTTCAGCCTAAAATTTTTGCTTCCACCAAGCATGCAACCAAGCGCCTCCCCAAATATTTACCCTCTGCCTTGGACACACTGGGGCCAGCAGGACATTACCTTGACAACTAGCTTTGCTTTATGGAGCTGTAAATATGTTTTTAATAGGCTGGCGGCAAGAGAGATGTTTTTCAGGCTTGACAACATCCAGAAGTAACTGAGATTCATTTCAGAAGAAGAGACAGAGTAGAGAAAGGGGAAACAGAAGCCTGAAGCCTACAGAATATAAAATCTAGAAATCGACTGCCAAAAAAGCCCATGCACAGCTGTCTTTTGGCTCTCAGGAAGAGATTTAAACCTTAAACAACATCAGGCTGAAGTAGACTGCACAGAGGAAATCACTCTGGGCAATGTTCATGCTCAGAAAGGAGCTTTTCTTACTCTTTTGTGGTAGACAGCCCGGTCTTTGCAGCTGCATAGCTCTCCTCCACTCCTCTGGCCTCCGGGCCCCATCTTAGCAGTAAGAGCCCATCCAAAAGAGGGGTATTTAGGGAAGAGGAGATGCTGGTGCCTGCAAGCTTCGTGCACCCCGAGCGCTCCAGTGCAGCAGGGACTTCCCCGGTACCCCACAGTGACGGCGCCTGTGCCTTCAAAGAGGCCCGTGCTACTTCCGAAGGATCTCGGAGCTTTCAGGAAAGCAACTGTCCACCTCTGGAACGAGACCGGGGGAGCTCATTGCTCCCTGCTATTTCTCATGGGACAAGGACGAAACAGAGCCTGCGGGTAGCTTGGTCTCCATTGCAGAGAGGGCTGCGAGGGCTTCCCCAGCCTCCCGGGGGGACCCGCATCCCGTGCCGGAAGGAACCGGGCCGGGAGCAGGGAAGGGAGCTCCCATCACCAAGAGGCTCCTGGGCCGACTCCCGGCTCCCTCTCACCCTCCTTCACGTGCCACAACATTAAGCCCAATATGCCTTCGTTAGGCCCAGCACTGCTCTCTGACGCCTAATTTGACTAACCCTTTAGTGACTAATTTAATTACCCCGGCCCACAAACTGACAGACAGCTGTTAAAAATGGTTATTGCATTATTAATACGCACCAGTAATTTCCCATTAAAACTATACTGTTAATAATTTTTTTTCCTGTATTTCTTCCCTCTTAATTAGTCTATTTAAAACTTTGAAGGAATATTCTCTTTATGGTAAATGGGAGCGTCGAGCAAATTACATTTTTGATTGAATACTTCTGTGATAGGCCAGCAAATAAGACCGTTGAGTTGTTAATTATTGTCAGAGTTCCACACGATGCCTGCTAATGAGGCAGTCAATCTTCCCTGCCATTCCCAGAATATTAATGGGAGCCTTTGGTATCGATTTTGTCACTGGGAGAAGCCAGGAAAGCCTCCTTCTCGGGTAGCTTGGAGCGCTGCAGGGCATGGAGGGAGCTGAGCTGTGGGCTCAGCTCAAACAGGCAGCTCCAAGGGGCTTGGCGAGGTGAGGGGGCCTCCTCCTCCTCACGCTGAGGATCTTGCCCAGCTTTTGCCAGCCAGGATGGACACAGAGACACAAAGGGGAACGTTAAATCAGTAGGCAACACAACAACCACATGCTGCAGGTTAGCTCTCCTAACAGCTATTAATCCAGAGAAGGCAGAAGACCCCCAGGACGGACTGAACTTGGTTTACGCTCAGGAGATTTGTCATCCCTGGGATGACAAATTTCTATTGTGCTTGGACGTTCGTGCACCGAACGTGCTGGCTGGCACGGCCACATCGAGGACCAACCCTTGCATGAACGAGTGTAGATCTACAACAGCTGGCGCTGGCTGCCTGTTTCAGCAACAGTCTCACATGCTTCTTCCTATCACCGTTTCACTCTCCTGGGTGCCTCTGGGTCCACCTGTTGACTCTTAGCTATATCAGAGCCATTTCTTATCTTTCTTTGATAAGAGAATTATGGTTTTTTTGCTAGGAAAGGAAACCACCTAATCTGTCTGAACTCCAACATATAATCTGCTGCAGCAATGCAGGAAACTTATTAGCCAATGTGCCATGGATAAGGATTCACACGAGAATCCTTGTGTGTAAGAAGTTGTCTGGCTGCAGACAGACATTGACCTGTGCTGGAGAATGGGGAGAGTTTCAGTAATATTTCTCAGCCTGCTTGAGGATTGATCTTGATGGATATTTTTACTAATGCTCCCATCGGGAAAAGGAGTTTTGAGTGAGGGCTGAAGGACTTGATGTGTCTTCCTGTCTTAGGGCTCCACTGCATAACTCATATTTATTTTTTTTGGGGTAGGGAAGGCCATTTTGTTCTTTGCCTGGAATAACAAGGATGTGATTCCCAATGTCCAAGTCCCCTCCTGGTACACAGCATCCTGGCCACACTGGAGATAACGCTACTAAAGTAGTCCCCAATTTACTGGGGAACTGGCTAATGCCACACATGAAGTCTGTGGTAATACTGGTTTTCCTGGGCTGAGCTTCCTCTGTTTCTTCTCTAGATAGATTTGGATTTCGAAGACAAAATGCCCTCTCCACCACGCTGAGCCTCTCGGTGCTCTGCCCTGCTGGGACGCGTGGAGCAGATCCGAGCGCGCCGCGCGTCTGCGCTGAGCACGGCGGTGAGGACCTCAGCAGCTCGGCACGGACAGTGGGATTTGCCGGACTAAACGGCACGATTCAGGCTCACGAGGAAACTCCTGCAGCCCTCGCACCCAAGGAGACAGCTGTGAAGAGCGCGGGCACCCATGGGGCCTAACGCTGCGCTTGCTCTGGCGGGAGCGCGCGACGGTGTCGGCACAGGGAAGCACAGCAGCAATCCTGCCTCTCCCGGGCTGCTTCCCATGCCGTCGGGTGGAAAGCTCCACTTGGAGCTGCTAAATAGGTCACACAGTGTTTCATGCTCCAGTTTACATCTCTCGATTCGATCTCAGGAAGCATCTGTGTAGGAGGCCTAGCGCAGAGACCTGCACAGCCAACA
>NW_010585672.1:32641-52844 GCF_000705375.1 Tinamus guttatus | reverse complement strand
CACACTGAGAAGGAAATAACTGCACCAGAGGCTTCCCTGCCCGGCCGCACACATTCCAGGGCCCGGCACCCCCGCGCCGGGATGCACGGCCGCCGCAGTGCTTCACCTTCACAGTGGGGCAGACCAGCTGGAAAAGGGAAACTGAGGCAGGACACTCCCACCTTGCCGGGCCTCAGGGAGGAGCAGGCATTCTAAACCAACGCACAGCTCAGCAGCACCCGAAGTGCTTCTCGAGTCTCCAAACTCCAGCTTTCCAATCACATTTGCTTTGTTTGATTTTCTTTTTTTTCAACTCATTTTCATGCTAACTCATTGGGTTGCATCAGGCTGGGGACCCCGTTGTCCAGAGGACCTCAGGAACGGGTTCTGGAGAGCCCCACGCAGATGCACTCCATGCCTGGCCTCCGGGCCGGCTCCCCACAAAATGCCTCCGAGAGGCTCCCTCTGCAAAGCAGCAGTCTCTTCTCCTCGGCACCGCTTCATCAGGCAAATTTTGGCAAGCCACAGAAATAATCGAGCCAAATCCAAGGGCTGCCTGTATCACAGTATCATTCACTTTGCTTGACACCAGGAAAAACCTACGCCTGTAGATTTTACATAGCACCAGCGAGTGTTAATTATTTATATGGATATATCTCAATATTCAGACATCGCACAGGGACTACAAGGAACAACAGAGCAACCTACAGAGCCAGCCGCTTTTTGTAGGCAGGAGGTATTACACAAAAAGCCTGGTTTTGTCACTCACAGAAGCTTACGGTATCTTCCAAACCCGCCTCACAAAAGGCTTCTCTGCAACTGCTACCTCGACGTTTCCTGACAGGAGGACAGCTCTGCGGCAGGCCAGGCTGGCACGGGGGGATCCCCATCCTCGCCTGACGCCCGCGACAGGCCGGGACACGTGGCGGCTGCGCGGGGACACAGCGTGGGGACGGGCCCGCAAAGCCTCTGCGGCGGCTCTCACCTCCCTGCCTGTCCTTGGGGATTCCTTGAGGAAGAGGAGGACAGTGAAACCCAAGTAAGGCGGTAGCTCAAACACCAGCAGGCCCTGCCTCAGGCCGGGGGTCGCAGCTCCCCGGGCAGCTCTGGTGGCACCAGGCCAGGGTGCTCAAGGTGCTCAGACCACCGAATCAGGTCAGTAACAGCCCCGTGCGCAGGCCGAACTGCGAGCTATACAGCAGAAGGAAACGAAAATGGGCAATAGAGGGGATTTTGAAACCTGGTGGCCTCAAGGGGTCCAGGAGCTCTCACTCAGCACCGGCCTCAAGCACTTTTACCTTCAGTATCCTCCGCTGACGCGGTGACTGTGACAAATTCTGATCCCCTGGCCACCTCTCTGCTTCATCAAGAGGTCCCCACCACAAAGGTGGCCCTGTTCTTCTCCCTTCCCCACACGTCTGCAGCTCAGGTTGGAGCAGTTTGAAGCAGCTCCTCCCCAGTGTATCCAACCCAACACCTGGCACCAGCACCAAAGTTTACAGCCTCCCTTCAGAGCCGACTCCCTTCACTGAGGTTTGGGAGGCAGGTTCATGCCACCCGGAAACCATCCGGAGAGCATGGAAATGCCAGACAGGGAGCAAGGACGTGTTTGTGCTAGTGCAGGGGCTGGAAAGGAGCAGCTTGATGACCAAGTGGAGCTGCCTGCATCCCTGCTCCCAACCAGGGGGACTTGTTTAGCTTTGGAGACCAACCCAGCCATTTCCCCCTTGTTCCCTCTCCTCAGCAAAGTGAGATTTAGAAAGTTTCTGTGTGAAAACTGAAGGGGAAACACAACAAGCAAGTCAGTGCCCGGGTGCTTCACTTTATAATCCAATCACTTCCAGTTTCAGAACTCCTGGTGCCAGAGCAGGGAATACACGTGCAGGCTGAGCCCTTGTCACCGCCTGTGTTTCATGGACAGGCGGGATGCCCAGCAAGAGCCTCCTCTGCAGGGGATGCTCCTGCTGCCATTTGCAGGACAGCAAAAGCACCTGAGAAGTCCTTCCCCTGCGGCCACCTTGAAGATACAAAACAATTATTTATGAAGTACCTTTTATGCTTTCCTTAGGCACATGTCATCAAAACCATCCCACTCCTACGTCTCCCATGCCCTTCACCTTGGCATGCTCCTTTTTTTCCCCTCCCTATTCTTTACCCCTATGGCCAGCACAATTCAGAACCTCCCCAGGACAAAATCTTGTCCCCTACTGGGGCACACTGAGCCCACCACGATGAAACCCTGCTTTTGGTTGGTGCTGCTCATAAAAACAAATAAATAAGGAAAAAAAAAAGGCAAAGAAAGGAAGGAAGAAAAAGCTACAATCAGGATAATTGGACACAGCCAGATATACAATAGACTAGAGAACACTGAATTTTACCATTATAAATCACCTTTCAAATTGAGGTCTTAAAGTGCTTTGCAAACATTAAGTTGTAAATCCCTCCCGAGCGAGGCGAGCATTATCCCCGTTTCACATGGGCCTGGCTCGCAGACAGGAGGATGGCCCCTTTCCTGGCACCCTGCAGCACAGGGGCCCAGGCAGACGCCGGGAGCCCCAACATGCCCCATCCTGTCCCCACTAGCCCCACGAGCTGCTGCTTTCTGCCTAAGAGCGAAGGGGACACAGGAGCTTGAAGCAGCAAAGAGCCTGCTCGAGATGCCTGAATTGGAGCTTGGCTGCATGAGGAAAGGGACAATGTGCTACAAGTCTCATGCAAGCACCTTCCCAACCCCACCAGGCTCCATCTCGCACTCATATCCATCACATCTCTAATTATTGACCTCCAGAACGGCCCGAAATTGGCTCTGACCAACTGAACCAAAACAAGGAGACTTCTGCTCCAAGGGAAATTGGATTTCCCGTTGAGCTCTTTATTGCTCGTGGCCAGCTCACGGCCAGGTTTGAAGGGAAGCTATTAGAAAAGCAGATCCTTCCCTCGCTCTTTAAACACAGCGACATTTCTCTCGTTTTCCATCCCATCGCCTGCTCTTCAGACCACTAACACTCCAGCGTAAGCACTTCTGCAGTGTGTTTAAGCACCCACCTGGAGACGAACAGCTCAGCGCCAGGCCTCTAAAAAACACAGGCAAACGTAGGAATCACAACCCATTGCTAACTAAACAAACCCCACCAGGCTCCTCGGGGATCCAGATGTGAGACAAAACGAGGAGCCACAAGGGGATCCGAAGCCATCTCGCAGCTGATGACTGCCTGGACTGACTGACGATGCCGGAGACGGGAGCTTTGTCAGGGTGAGCCCGGCACCCTCTGCCCCCCTCTTTGCAAGCTCATGGCTTCTGAGATGCTTAAATTGCAAATCTTCAAACTGAGTTCAACTCAACAGGCTGGTATCAAACTCACTTTAACCAAGAGGAGGAAGCCAAGGAAGGAAATGTGCAAGCGGACAGATGCCAGGACTGAGGAATCCCCCAGATACGGCCACCGAGTTTGGGTACCGGGTCCAGAGCAGCGGCGCAAGGAGGACGTGCCACGAGGAACCCGCGGGGAAGGCCAGGAGCGACGGGAAGCACCGAGCGGGAGCAGCGCGTCCCTGGGCATGGAGCAGACGGCCAGGGAACAACAGCGGGAAGAAATGACTTTTGTGGATCAGGGAGAAACCACCTCTCCCCCCAGCCTCAGATGAGGCACTGTGAGAGCAAAGGCGAGAGCGGCAGAAACTGTTCACTTTTAGGGGAGAATTGCACCTGAGATTTTTACTGCTGCTCATCCAATTAATCACATCTTAATTAGACTGGGACACAAGAGAAATTCAGGAATAAAAACCTACTTTCAAAGCCTCTGACCCCATACAAGTAGCCAGAGCCATGGTCAAAGGCTCCTGCCATCACCAGCTTTCAGACAGGGGATTTCTCCCCCCTTAATCTTTGCTGCCAATTAGGTTGGCTCTGGTCTCCCCAAGAACATGCAGGTCCCTTTGCAGACAGCTTAAAAACAGCTCGAAAGCACCAAATTCCCCCAAAGATTCTGCACCTGCTGCAAGATGAAGATAAATTCAAAGCCACTGGTGCGCACGTGCTGCGAACAGCCCCTCCAAACACACTGTGTCTCCTCTGAAATATCATTGCCTCGCACAGCTAATTATTTGCTGCTTTGTACGCCTCTCCCTACCCGCAAAAAGAAGCGGGGGAAGGAAAAAAAAAACAAACAAGCCCCAGCTCATTTCTTTTTGGCATTGGCGGCGTTACCTCAATTTTAAAAAAAGGTACGCTCTGAACATGTATGGATTTACAAGCAATACAAATATCTTGTGCTCTTGGTAATATGATGTTTCTAAATCAGGCTCATAAATATATGCTTGGGAGATTAGTCTATAAAAAAGACTAAACTTTAATTACCTCCTCTTTATCAGCACGCAGCCCGTAGCGTGAGCCGTATGTGGGTGTTAAACGCCAAGCGCTTTGCAATCCGCCCCCTCCCGGGATAACAGCACAACCCGCAACGTTGCAAGGCCATTTGGATATTAAAACGTATTCCCGCTGCCCAGGAAGGACGAGGATGGAGAGGGCGATGCGGAGGAACAGCTTGAACTGCTTAGCAACGCGCCGGGCGCCCGCGCCGCATCCCAACGCACCGTGCTCCGGAGCCCGGGCTCGCATCGGGAAGGGGGCCCGGGCTCGCTCCCGGGAGGGCCGTTTCTGAGCCCTCCGCTGCTTCCCGCATGTCAGAAGAGCTCTGCGCTCCCAGTGACGCTGCTTCGTAACGCGGGGCAGCGGCGCGTCTGGGACCTCCGCGGGCAGCGGCGCATCCAGGCCCCCCTGGCCCACAGAGGCTCCTCAAGGCGTTCAGCCAGCAGGAACTCGTGTCACAGTAATCAAAGGGCACCTGGGATGGCAGCAGCAGCTCAGGGCTGCTCTCAGTGCAGAGCGCTGCCCAGTCCCCACCTTCCACCCCTTCTCATCCTGGCTCCGCAAGGTCCTCCTGGCACCGCTGGCAGGGACGGTCCCCCCTTCTGCACCCCCTAGCCACCCACAGCCCCCTCACAGTCAGCCGTGGCTCTCCCAGCCCATGGAGGGCACCTCACCAGCCTCCACTGCGCTCTGCAGACCCCAGGAGCGGGCAGGGATGCTCTGAGCCGCAGCAAACCAGCACTAGAGCCGGCCAAGCCACCCTCGAGCAGGCAGCTTCTCCATCACTGCCTAGGACAACCTGTGAGACTCGAGGCGAGCCGCGTACACAGCCTGGATCCGGGTTTCCACATCCCCTCCAGCCCCATTATTCCCGAAATGCCAGGACACAAGCCTTGGGCACAGGGCTGTCTCCAGCTCGGCCCCTCCGCCAGCAGCTCAGGGCAGTCCGACAGCTCACACCGAACCAGAGTCACACCAGGAACATCTACGAATTAGCCATTAGCCAACACGCCCTTTGCTACAGCACGGGAGCGGTTGCAGAAAAGATTACCCTGCGTATGCAGGGGGGTTGGACTAGATGATCTCTAGAGGTCCTTTCCAACTCTAAGCATTCTATGATTCTATGATTCTGTGATAACCCCAGGGGAGAGAAGGAGAGAGCTAAAGGCGCCGCGGTACCGCGGCCGCTGTCGTGGGGAGGGCGGTGGGACGCGCACCCGGCTCACGGAGGTCGAGGACTCGGCGCCCGATCTCCCCCGCCGCACAGAACCTGCGCCGCTCGGCCTGCAGAGCCCTCAGTCGCTCCCTAACAGCCGGCACTGCCGCTGCCGATGTGCATCTGGAGCCACAACGACTCCCGCGTTAAATACATGCATTTGGTTCATATTTATTCCCTCTCCAGCACTGCTACCCGTCCCTGTCTCCAAAACACAGCGCCTGCAGCTCAGGGCAGCACGCTGCAAGCACCCGGCCTCCGGAGGAGAGGAAATGTCCTGATGGCCGGGCAGGGAAGGGGACAGCCAAAGGGACAGCAAAGGGGAGGCTGGGACAGCGAGGAGGAGCGAGGTGCTGCTCCGTGCCGCCGGGACACGGGGATGTGACCCTGGCAGCCGCCGCAGAGCAGAATTTGTACAAAGCCCATTTGTTCTCTGGCCGCTTATGCTGCTGCTTTTTTGCATTTCTCTTGGCATGGACAATTAAAATCAATGAAGTCAGTTTTGCTTTCATGTTCTCAGGACCAACTCGGTGGAGATACAATCACCTTAAAGAAACAGCCATATATTTCAAGGCAGAGATTGCCGGCGTTGGAATTTGCTCTCCAGCAAATCAATGGAAGCACTTCTCCTGGAATCGCGGCCCAATATTTTGTTTGTTTTAAAACCCAAACGACTCCCAGTTTTGCAGCATACAAACGCAAAGGCCAGTCTGGGCAGAAGGCTTGGTTTTGAGGAGGAAAGCAGGCAGTTTCCGATATGTGTAACGAAAACATAACCCTATAGGAAAAAGAGACAAAGTAATCACTGCTATAAAACGGCTCCCCTGGGGCAAGAGGCCCCGAAATGCTGCCCCCTGCCCTCGTCCCGCCCGAGCCCAGCGCCGCTCCGCTTCCCGGGAAGCCCGAGGCTTGTTACCATGCGGAGGGCGACAGCCGAGCGATTAGTGAAATTTGTTACCCGCACGCGCCCGGCAAAATTAAATTAAAAGTGCTGCTTTGCTGTCAAGATAAGGGCCGAGCCGGAGAGATAATTTTTCACTCTCAAACACTCAATTACTCGCCAGGGCTGTATCAGATACCATCAAAAATAAATAAATAAATAAGTAGACCCTGCAACGCCTCTGGGAACGCATGCAACAGCCGCTATCTCCATCGCGGTCCAGGAGAAGCTGGCAGGGCTGGTTCGGTTGAGGAGGGATGGGGGGCAATGACGGATCTATGCAGGCGCTTCACAAGGAAGAGGCGACTTGTGTTTTTGACGTGACCCGGACACTCGAGGGAGATGAGGGCGCACGGGAGCATGGCTGCCCTGGCCATCGTGTCTCACCGAGCCCAGCTTTCCATGACACCCCCGGCCTCGTGTGCACGGCGAGGCAACAGCCACATGGGCCCCAACCATCCTCTGCCCCGCCTGGGCACGTCCAAGCACCCCATCCCACCCAGCATCCCCACGCGGGGCCTGCGCGCGGAAGACGCTGACAGTCACTGCCACGTTGGCTCTGGCGCCCTTCGTCTCCGGCCCCTAATAGGGAACGAGGGGACGAGCCCACCCGAGCACCACGACAGGGCAGGCTGTGACACGCGGCCCTTCCCGCGCGCCGGTGGAGGCACCACGAACCTTTCCCCAATTTCCTTCCGCACGTCGTTTAGCTCCCCATGAAATAGTAAGTGTCGGCTGCCTCCAGAGACGGGAGAGGATCAAAGCGGAGCTGCCTCGCGTGTAACAGATTCCGAATACCGAATATTCCCTTCTAAAAGGCCTTGTTTTAAACGCCAAACACAGAGGCAGATCAAAGCGCGGCTTCTCGTTTCTCTAACAGCCCTCAGAAGGCTTCGCCGGGCGGCACGACGCACGCGTGTGCCGCTGACACCGATCCAAGGCGGATAATTGGACTTTGCTAATTTGCCAGGAACATCCCGGTGCTCCAGGGAAAGCGACAGGCACCTCGTGACAGGGTCTCCCACCACAAGCAGCCTTGCGCCACGGCTGCCCCTCTCCCTGGTGCTCCTGCGATGGGAGATGGTGCCTGGACCGCAGCACCGCACGGATACAGTGTTGGATGCTTCATTCTCTCTCTTTTAAACGGCTTCAAGAGAGGCCCCGCACCCAGGTCTGTTTTATGGGGGAGCAAGGGCAGCACCAAAGAACCTTTTCCTGCCTCAGTGCCCTCATGTGGAGGCAGCCACAAGGCTCCTGGCCCGTGGGCACAACGTGTTGTCGTTTACCCTTGGCTCATCCCGTAGGGATCATCTCTGAGGAAGCGCTGCGAAAGGGCAGGAACGTTCCCGTGTTACAGAGCGGCTGCTCCAAGGCCCGAAGCGGCTGAAAAGGAGGGAAGGAGGAAGGGAGGCGCGCGCTCCTTCCCTCCCTCACTCGCCAGCGAGCCGTGGAGGCTCATTAGATGCGCTTGGTCCTTGACAAACAGCACCAACCGGAGCCAGGAGGCCCAGGCTGCCCTTGCAAAGAGCCTCAGACAGCCTTGGAATTATGATGATGCTATTTTTCCTCCCTCTTCCCTTTCTGTTTTAATAGGCATGAGGTAGGCAATGCAGAGGAACTTGGAGCTGCTCAGGCAGAGGCACAGTTGAATGTATTTCCCAGGCAGGCAGGGAGAGCAGGAGGCTATGGCAACTGCTCCCAAGAGCAGGAGGGGGACAGACAGGGGGCAAATCAACAGGCAAAAAAGGTTTCTCTAAGGGATTCTGCCTCCCTTTTTTATGATTTTTACTTCTATTACTTTTAGAAAGCTCAGAAACAGGGCCTGACCGAGCATAGCATATGCTGCACAGAAGCAGAAGAATATCAAGGCTTGAAATGTCCCATGATGGGCAACGGGGGACAGGGATCAGTATCTCTAAGAAAGTGGTGGATTCTAACAGGGACTTTAGCACTGATTAAATGTGCACTGACCGATAGCCTGGGAGACAAGAGCCATCATTGCACCTGGGATGCAATCCCTATCCTGCTCTGATCCAGCTCTCTGCTGCTGGGAAGGAAGTTCCTGCATTCCCTGGTTTTCAGAGAGGACCGGGAAAGAAGAGAGTCAGCTCTCAAGCAGAGCACTAGTGATTGAGATATAGCGGTCTCTGGAGAGCACAAAAATATTATGAACAGGTTGCATGAAATAGCAAGTCTGGAAAACCTGATGGAGTCAATAACGAGGGCTTTTGGCAAAGAGAAAACTACCCATTCCCTATCCAAGCTGAATGTCTCAAAAGCCTCTGCGTATTTAGCTCCATACAGCCCTCCGTACTGTTTCAGGATTTGCACCTAGTTTATTTGAGAGCGGCACCAATTTCTTTCCTCCCTGTTTTCTTGGGAGCATGGTGATGGTTTCCTTTCCAGAGAGGTAAAACGGGATATTGAGTCCAAACTGAAGCTCAGTACACAGGTGAACCCCCGAGACGCGTGCCAGCAACGCAGGGAGCTTTGCGATCCAGCTGCCGCCAAGAGCTCCCGCGAGCCCAGGAGGTTCGGAGATCACTCTGATCCATCTCGAAGGAGCAGCGGGTGGAGAGCTGGCGCAGGCTCTGGCACAGCACTGTAACCAGCAGCAGGGATCCCGCACTAAAGGTTGGTATTAGGTGCTTTTCCCATCTCAAATCCAGGCTCCGGTTTCTAGCCGAGGCTGGGCCAAACCCAACAGGCAGAAAATGAACAAGGCTCCAAGGGAATTTCTCTTTTGCTTTACTTCCTTTGTGTCCTACCAACTTCTCCAAAGAGTTTCCAAAGCCAGGAGAACTTTAACCAAAAGGGATCATACAGAGCTAAAAGATGGGAAGACATTCTGGGTAGTAGTCTGGAAACCACAGGTGGGCAGCCTATATTCCTAAAGAGAATTATCTCTTTAAGTATTTGAGTATTGAAAAACAAATGCCAATAACTCTGATGTTCCTGAAATACTCGGACAGGCAAATACATCATATGACACAGTTTTCTCCCTCAGTCAATATTTACCTGTGGGAATGTCCCTCTAATTTACCTCGCCAAGCACATCCTCAGGCTGAAATTTGCAGCCTTTCTTCTACAGGGAACAAATAAAACCTATGACCACTTAAATAGTTCGCTTCAACAATGCACAAAGTAAATATTATCCTGCATGCCACCTAAGTGGAAACTTCTCATCACGTCTGCTGTGATCAGTGCCTTGACAGTATCAGTAACTATGCTCAATCCTGCAAATCCTCGTCTAAGGAGAGAAATCACGAGGAATCTCTCTCTCCTTGGATCCGATAACTACCTCACAGCACCTGCAATGACACAAAACCATCACCAAATCAATATGGGAACATCATTGTAAGAATTAACTGTATCTGACGATGCGTCCTTCTCTATTAGAATTATGATCTTGTCCAATTATGGATCTTTGCTGTACTTGTAATTATGAGCTTGGTACTGTGACTTCCCACTAAGCTATTGCTTTCCTTCCACAAGGGAGAGAAGAGTCAATGAAAGGATAATGGAAAATTCCTTTCAAGGACACAGTGACAGCAAAATTTAGCTAGACAGGAGGCAAAATACAGGGGGAACTTCAGGCAAAACTCAATCCTTGCTTAACCAGAACTAAAGATGAAGAAAGCAGGCTCTTATAGCATTAGTCAAAGCCTTGTGTGATCTAACGGACCCAGCTTTGTGCAGCTACGCAAAGGAGCTCTTCTTACTGAAGCCCCCTTCAAACCCAGCCATTAAAGCCGCCCAGGTAAACTCCTTATTCAAAGACAATAAAGGAATTCCTCCCATTTATCTATCCCTTTATATTTACTATACAAGGAAGCATAAAGGAACAACTCCAAGCCAACGCATACGCCAGTAAAAATATTTTTGTGCTAGATAAGCAGCAAAAGTGTGTGTTGGGAGAGAATACCTGACCTAAGGGAGAAGCATGTAGACAGCAGGAAAGTGAAATTTTATCTGCTTACCCTTATAAAACAACTTTCCACATCTTGAGAGTACACCATCTCCCCACCTCCTTATTCTAATCCATTAGCTGAAGAAAACAAACTTCAGCAACTTTTACAAAGTACCCAAGGTTCTCCACAAAGTCCAGTATTTCAGAGCAACTCACTGAAAAGAGGTCATTTCTGAAATCTTTCCCTTGTGCCACTGACTTTTCAGGACCATTTCTTTTATTATTACTTGCAACAGAACAAATTTCTTCCTTCTCTTTCCAAATGGACATCACAAATCATTTTATCCTCAACAAGGCTCTGCTAATACCACTACAGGTAACTTCAACTCTTGAAATCTCTCCCCGCTTTCCATTAAAAGCTCGTTTTCAGCTCAGGGAGAATTTCTCTTGGTTCTAAAACACATGGAGAAAAAAAAAAAGTTTGCTGCCTTTTCAAAGGAATAAATGCAATATGCCTGTGAGTGTGTGTTTATTCCTATGTGCAATCATCAAGGCGATCATAGGTGTTGAGGTAATTTCACATTGAAATAAACACATTGTGAGCATTTATCCGAATGCCTAATCACTGAAATAAATGTAGCTGCATTTGCTGTGGTGGGTGCAGGCATCTATCCGCAACGCCGCGCTCTGCTTGTGCTTGGCTTAATAAGGAAAACAAATGGAAGGAGCAGACCCACTGTGCCATTCTTAAATTGCTTCCCAATGTTGTTAATTCTTAGCAGTGGCTTTCCAAATGCAGCAATAGCAACAGCAGAGATGCTGTGGTCCAGACCAGCCATGGGAGTGGTCTGAAGGTCCTGAACAAAACAAGTTGGTGTTACGTGACTAATGCAAATGTGGACATTAATTTCAAACTGTGGATGATATCTCATTTTCTCAGCTCTTCTAAGTCACAAAAAGCCTGGAGGGACTTTTGTCTGCAAGTCCCTGCCCCAACCCTCATTTTGCATTTGTTCTTTTTAATTGCCTTTGTGCCGAGAGGAAGCACGGGAAATTTCAGGGAGGCAGAAGCTTCGCACAGGAAATAAAGGGGAAAAAAAAGAAAAGGCCCAGTCTTGCTTAGCTTAAGGAACTGCCAGGGCGATCATCGCTTACGGGATGGAGGAAAGTGATTTGCGAATGACTGCTTGAGCTACCTACATGTTTAACGTGACTAACACAGGAAACCAGCAGAGAAACGAAGAAATTCAGCGACGTCACTGGGAAATGCTACTAGCAGCGCCCGTTGGGATGCCTTTACCAGAAGGTTTGGCATTTTGGTGCTTACCTACTGCTGTCACAGCACCCGTCACCGAGGAGCACAGTGAAGGTGCAGACCCCACCGCGACCATCCGCTCTGGTCTCGTTTGCCTCTCCGGCACTGGCACGAGTTATGGCACTGTTACCTTTGCTTCGCCTCCTGCTCCGATACTGCTCCGTGTAGAAGGTGAGCTGGGTCTCGTCGTCTGCCTCCGAGCCGGAGTTTCCTTTGGCACGTCCAAAGCCGATACCACCTGCAAGCAATCAAGGAGAAATAAACCCAATCAGCAGCGTCACAGCTTGGGCATGGGGTGGCTGGAAGCGCCGCAGTGAGGCCAGTGGCCTCATCCCGCTTCCAGGATCTTGTGGGGTCACCAAGAGTGATTCATGGGACAGGCAACAACCAGCTCCTGATCTCCTTCTCTTTGGTACTTGGAGCCAGGGAAGGACTCCCTGCACGAGTGCAACTCGTCTGCCCTAGCAGACCCCACCATCACCTCCGTGCGTTAGCGCTTCAGCACTGAGGAGTGACAGATATTAAAAAAAAAGCCATTCACAACCTAATTGGCAGAAGCCTTTCAACTCCTATAGAAAGCTTAAAGAAATGAGGCCTCCAGGGGTTGACAGTGGCCCTTTAAACTGCCATTAAAATATTTTACTGTTTTAAAAAGACCCTTTATTCTAGGCAGAAGTACAATTTCCACATTTCTTGGCAGCGGAACAGGGGAGTGCTGCCTTCTGCCCTGCAAAATCCTGCATCACCCTGGTGAGCGATGGGTGCAAAGAGGCGCCAGGCGCTCCGCAGGGCCTTTGCAGACGGATGGGCTCCGGCCCCGGCCGTGTCCTGCCCCAGCAGGAGCCTCCCGGGAGGGTTTTGGGCTCCCTTGGGCAGCGAGGCCTGGCTGCAGCTTGGCAGTGCTGCTCATCCCACTCGCTGCCAGGCAGGGAAGAGCCGGCACCAGCCCTGCATCGAGCGGCCGCTGGAGACGGGGCCTGCGGCTCAGCTCTTGCTACCAAGCGGGATTAAGGGCACTAAAGTGTGGCCATTAATTACCTGATGCTACTTGAGCACTTCCATTAAGGTCCTAAAGAGACAGCAAGCGGCCGGGACTGGCGATGGGTTATGAGCGCTCAAGAAGGGCTTCACGCACAGCCCTGAGCTCCCGACCGCACCGTTTTGGGGCTAGGGGACCCAGGCATCCTCATGCCTGCACCCCAAGGACTGCTTGGTGCAGAACGCAGCAGGGTCCTCGTCAGAGTCCCAGAGCCACACCATGATTCCCTCAGACGCCCACGCTAGCACCACCATGAAACAGCAGTCGTTCCCGGGAAGGGGAGATTTTCATGGAAAAGCTGCCTCATTTGCAAAAACAGTCTGCAAGAAAACTCCATGGGGAGGGGGGACAACCAGGCAGAGCTGGACACAGCACACAGGCAGCAACACACGAAGGCTCTGCGGATATTACAAGCACCGACGGCAGCGGCTGGGGACAATCTCTGCACCTGAACCGAAGCAGCTGCCTCCTGGTTCTGAAACCAGGTGAGACTCTGGGCCCTTATGCACCAGAAAACCTGAAATGCCAAAGAACACTAGCAAAAGACCTGAAATGCTGAAGAACCCAAATGAAAACGCATTTTGACATGTGGTTTTCCTTCTGCAAGCCACGCGGCACCTGGAGCAGCATCGAGAAGCCCCAGGAAACTCCCATTTTCCTCCCGTTCAGAGAGCAAGGACAGGAAGGGCAGAGATCGCTGCCCTCCGGCCCGCGCAGGGGCCTGCGCCCGGCCTTGGCCCCGGGCTGCCCATGGGCTGCTCTGCCGGCCACGTCCCAGCCCCCGGCAGCCACTTTTGCGTTTGTTTGCTGGTTGCGTCTCTGTGATGGATGATGCTGACATGTTAAATTACTCAGGCTGGATGTCTTCAGAGAGCTGGTGACAGCGATATTGCATTTTCTGATTACCTAGAACTATGCAGGATGTATAAATACAGAAGCCGGGAGACCCCAGCACGGGTCCCAGCCCGCAGCGGAAGCGGCTCCTCCGACACGACTCGGCGGCGAAGGTCGCATGACAGAAGGCAGTGAGGGAAACCGTTCCCCCTTTGCGCCATCAGGGACACTGGGTTTTACCTTCCCGTGGTGCCTCCGGCTTTCCCAGCCCGCAGCGTCCAGGCGAGGCGGCAGTGCTGACCCTCACCAGGCCACGGGCCTTCCCGGAGCAAACGGCTGCTTCGCTGGCCCTCACCCAAGTGTCACTCTGAAACTATGGTGCTCGGCACCAGCTCTGTGTCCTGGCCCTCATCCTGCAGGCTGGGGATGCTCGGGATGAGGAGGGGACCCCGCGAGGGTCCACGGGGCCTTATCTGTGCACAGGAGGCCAGTGGAGGAAGAGGAGTGCTCAAGATGAAGAGGAGCACGCTCCTGTCAGCGCGTCTTTTATTTCTCTTAGAAGCGGTGCTGGGAGGGAAGTGCTGAGGAACAACAGAGAGATTCTAATCACTGCAACCAATTACTGAGAAGGGCAGAGCACTTAACAGATACGGAGGGGGATGGAGAGGCCGTCTGACCCAGACGCTGCCGTTCGGATGGTCGGTGCCGATCTCGCCGAGCCAGCGTGGAGGCTCCCAAATCAGAGCCAGCTCCCAACGTCCTCCTCGTGTCCCCGCTGTCCCGCATGCACCATCCGCAGGACCCCGGCGCTGCTACTCGCTATGAACTCAGAAGGTCCCTTCCTTTGGCTTTCCCTGAGTATCACACAAGCCGTTCTTGAAGGTGTCGTGGTGCTCAGCTTCCGAAGCGCCAGCAGCAGAGCAACCTATGCCAATAGGACCTCCAAAGGCTGACCTCTCCCTGGGCATCACCATCCATTAGAACACGTGGCAGGAACACCCAGGTGCTCTCCCGGGGTGTTGCACCGTGCCCACCACGCGCTCTCCGTACCCTTCGCATCCTCCTCTGCAGCCCAGTCTCCTCACTCAACAAGCTCTGCCTTCCCCTCAAAGAGGGAAGCGACACTGTGCTCGAACGCCGCGCATTAACCCAAATGCTCAATCTGTTTACATTTACCGAGACTTTGTAGAAGGAATTCCATCTCTGCATGGGCAGCATGTCTCCACAGCGGCTCTTAGAGAGGTGCACCTTCTGGGATAGCAAAGTTGTGCTTGCAGCTTAGCTCAGGCCAACGGATTAGAGCAAGCCTTGCAGAGACCAGCGCGCTATGAAAGGGTCTCCTGCCCAGGCCGGCACGCGGGTCCTCCTGCGCCGCAGAGCGCCCGCTCTGCTGCAGCCCCAGCAGCGAGCCAGATGTCTCAATAAAGGTGCTCTCGTCTCTAATCCTGTTTGCAGATTTACAAGCTCATTAATCCATTCAAACAGATCGCAGCTCAGCCACGCACCGGGGCAGGGTTCTCACTGTTGTTTTCGAGTCGGAAGTTAATTTAGACGGCGAACAAGGCAGGGATCCAAGGCAAACATGTTTCCTGATCACATAATTAAAGATCATATCATTAACGCACATGCACACCACAGCCAAGTAGGGCTGTGTAGGCAACCTCGATTTGGGCATTTGGGGCATTTCACTTTGCAGCTGTAACACCATTCCCGCATAGTTTGTGGGCTTAGATACCTAGGGCTTCTATAGGAAAGTCAACATAAAGAAATCCAAGAATTCCCTCCCATGGTACTGCACAGCCACTCGGAGGATGGTGGGAATTACCCACCCCAGGGCAAAGAACCCGGCCCACAGGCCATCAAGAGCCACCAAGGGTGACCGGCGTTGGGGGAGATGAGACGCAAACTTCTCCCAGGGCTTCGTGAGCACCTGCTGGACACACGGGAAGGACGAGCCTGGGCTCTCCAGTCGCTCATCCACGTTCAGGTCGCGCATTGGCTCTCTCCAATCTCTGCCCACTTTTCCACCCATGCCGGCCACCCTTCCCAATCCAGACGGATGCTCTGTCTTCCCCAAAGCCTTTTTGGCTGCCCAAATCTGTGTGTATTTTATAAAGACACGCTTCTGTCATTAAAAAAAAACAAACCAACCAACCTGACATTTTAAATCCCTTTTCCAAAGCAAGAAGGTTAAAGAGCTTCTCAGTGAAACAATTATGGGCAAAAACAAATCAAAACCACATTGAAGAAATAAGTAACAGCAGCTCTCTGGGTGATTTCTGTCTGAGGCCAGGCTCAGTTCGGATGCTGGATATTGCAAAAGTGAAATCTGCTAATGAGCGGGAAGGGGGAGCCGTTAGTCGACACGCTGGGCTGTGCGGCACTGCAGCCCGCAGGCCCGTCCATGCCCCACATCCCTGTGCCCTCCCTTCCCGCTGCTCCACAGCCACCTTGCTGCCCCAGAGCAAAGTGCTGCGGGCCACAACGGAGGGGCCCTGTCTCCAGGGGACAGCGGCTCCGCAGAGCTGCTCCGCTCCCCGCTGCGGTGGCTCCTGGCATGGGGAGGGGGTGACAGCACGGAACAGGGAGAGAAGAGCACGTGGGATCCTTGTTTCCCTGGCCGGGGTGGCCAGCGAGTCCCGGTGAGCATCACCTCGCTTGCAAAGCAGGCAGCCTCAAAAGGTACCTCAATGGGGCCGACCAGGAGATTTCCCAGCGTCCGGGGAACAGACAAGCAAGGCCCGAAGCCCCATGCAGCTCCCAGGCTCCATGCGATGCCTTGGGGAAGGGCCGCTCAGCAGCTCGTGGCCTCTGCTCATCACCGCATCGTATCAACCCCAGCATGTCCCTTGGCTTTATGTTTGTGCCCAAAATAAGCAGGCCACAACCCAAAGACAGCCAGGTCACAAGCTCCAGGGCCATTCCTGCCTCTGCCTCTGTGGGAGCAGCCTTTGGGAGCTCACCCATATCCATGCCCCTGTCCGTCGCTCCTGCTCAAGGTCCCTCCCGTGTCACCTGCTGCTAGAGGACTCAGCTCCTGTGTCACAGCTGTCCCCGGTACCTGCACCCTCTGCTCTGCAGCTTCCTATGGAAATCAAGACGATGGCAGCTCCTCCGCCGCCATTCCCATCCCGGCAGTGCAGGGAGGTCTCTGCAATACAGACTGACATGGGTGACACTACTGTATAATTAGCTAAGTGGAAATTTTCTGTTTAAATTAATTTACCCCCAAAAGCACAACAGTTAATAGAAAACTCATCTACCAAACTCAGCCAGAAAACAAGGAAATCAGAAACAACCGGAGGGGAAGGGAAGATACAAACATTTGCTTTTGAAATGCATCCAGTCAACCCCCCAAAATCGCCAAAGAAAAGCAGCAAAGCAGGATTTTTTTTAATGAAACATTCTGCTCTAGTTTTTGATTTCAGCAGCAGTACGCACACAAAAGAAGCCTTTGCCGTTGATTAAAATTTTTCCTTGTCATTGATCTTACTTTTTCCTTCTGCCTGTGCCCAAAGACACAAACGGGAGAAGGGAGGCGCTGCAAGAGGAGGCCGGATGCGGCCCCTCCGCGGCAGCAGCCGGGCCCACCAGCAGCTCCGTGTCCTCCTCCCTGGGCTCCTATAATTTGGGGTGTTTTGGGGGAAAACCAAGGCAAACCTTTCCCAACAGCCAGGGTGTTTTTAATCGCCTGCCCCAGGAGAGGGCACCAGACACCCCTCTCTGAACAGCAACGGCCCCACAGGCCTGGGCGCCAGCCCTGCGCCCCATGCAAGACAGGGCGGCCCTGAGGCACCGCGCAGCCCCGCTGGTCACCTCAGAGCACCCTCGGTCCCTCCCTGCCCACCGCCTCCCGCCACGCTCCCAGCCGGACCCGCTTCCCGCCTCAGCTCCGCTCGGACAGGCCGGGATGCTGCTGGAGGCGGCCACGTTTGAACCCGGAGCCGGCTACATACACTTTGGCAACCAGGAGGGCCAAACCAGGAGGGAATAGTGATTATGAAGACCTCTCCCAGGAAGCCAAAAAAAGAAGTCTCTTTGTAGAGCGATAGTTCCCCGGGGATCATAATTCCCCATGGCCCTGCTGCTGCCTCTGCAATCTCCTTGGGATGCTCCGTCCACACAAGCCCTAGGCAGTCAGCAGTGCCAAGTCTCCCCTGGAAACCATCTCAACCTGCAGAGCTGGGAGCATTTCCCAAGCCAAGGAGAAGAGCAAGAGCTCCCCAAATTGAGTGAAACACCAGGAACTCACCGATCTGCCCAAGTCCTCATCCCATCTCCAAGCGCAGGCATCAGCTCCCTTGCAAGGAGAAGGTCCCTCAGTGTTGGCCACATGAAACGTGGACCCACTTGGCCAGACCTCCAGCTCCATTAAGACCTTGGCAGAGAAATCCTCCTTCCATCCACCCTTCCCACACCCAGCCTCTTATTACCTTGTCTCTCCTTGTATTATTTATAAGCTCTAAATGTGCTTCACTCAATAAAAGTGTTTGGGGAGAAAGTTTATATGTAAAAGGCATTACACAAAATAAAGTTATATGGTACTGTAAATGGAGGGTTTTTTGATTTTTTTTTTTTTTAACGTAGATCTTCTCGGCAAAATATGACCTTTCCCAGAGCTGTTAGAAACACTTAGTGCAGAATCACATTTAATGACAGGCAATAGGCAGCAGTTTAAATGCACTTAGAGCGGGGAAGGGCAGCCAGGTAGAGCTGATTTGTTTTTGTTGGGTTGGGCTGTTGGGCTGTTTGTTTTTTGGTTTTGCTTTGGTTTTTTTTCCTTCTTTTTTTGTAATACAAGGCTCTCCGAGCCCTTTTGGAGCCTTTTGCACAGGAGGAAATTCTTCTGCTGTTAGCAGTTCCTGCAGAGAGAGCACTCCAGCTGTATGACTCTGATGAGGTTAAACATTAATTAAATTGAAGCGCGAAAAAATAATTACACACATGCATCCGTCAGGCCGACTTGTCACTACCCTGTAACAAAGTTGGATGCAAACTCCATCAGTGGAACTGTCATGTGGCTGTTAAGGGAAAATAAATGCATCCCAAACGGACAATTTCATTTAGGGGGAGAAAAAAAATTGGATTGCAAAGGATTAATGAGGCGAAGGGTTTGTGTTTGCAATTGGATGTAAAATGCAAACATAGTAAGTTGTGATATCATCATTTAACCTTAATGTTCGATAGCGTTCCAATCGCTCGCACGCCAGAGGGACAATTAAACACAAGCCATAAAAACAAAACTTCCAAAACGGGAAAGCAAAAGAGAAGTGCATGGAAAAGACATCCCTGATTCAGCAGCAGCACCCAGCCAAGATTGTCACAAGTGAACAGAAATATAAATTGTGAGAAAAAGAGATAGCGATAGGGCCGTGGGGAGCATTTTATTGGAGCTGCTAGAACTGGCTTGATTTTCAGAGCTGCTCAGTGATTTCTGACAAGGGAGACTTTTAAAAAAAATTTTTCTCAGGAGTCTCAAGTGAGGACTCCCAGAAATAGAGACACTCAAAGCAGAGTCCCTGTTTGAAATTCATGGTGTACAGTACACCATTAACACTTAAGGCCACACAAAGGTCCCCACTGTGTCTGAAAGCATTTGCAATTATGAGTGTTAAGAGTTTCAGTGAGCAACAGAGACCCAGGGAAAATACGAGTGGGCACTGAGACTGAACTGGCAAAGCCCGTGTTTCTTCTTCACACCTGCAGGCAAGAAAGCACCTGCCCCGCACCAGTGCCCCCAGGGTTATGGATTGGATTCGCACCAGAACCAAAAAGCAACACGTTTATCCAAGGCTCCTCCGGGTCCTGGGAAATGAAGGCTCCCTGCTTCTTGCGGTACCTTTGGGTCCACTGTAACCAGCTCCGGAACAGAAAGGGAGACCTGCAGGGCTCCTGCCCAAGCCGGCCCAGCAACCTGGCACCCTCCTCCCGGCCTCCCCCATCGCCTGCCCTCCTCCACGTCCTGCCTGGGAGCCTCCTCCCCAAAGCCAGGGGCAGGAGAACCTGCCCTGCGCAGCCAGGTTCAGGGCTCAAATGGGAATCCTGCATCCAAAAGCCCCAGTGAGACAGACACTTGCAGGGAAGCAAGGTACAACAGTGCAGAGCATCATGCAAGAGGCTTTGGAGCATCTCCAGAGAAGGAGACTCCACCACCTCTTCGGGGACCCTGGACCTGCTGGTCTTTCCCTGCGGTTCTCAGCAGCGCTGCCCAGGGCACGGCCACCATCGCTCCAAAGGGGCAGCCCTGACAGGAGTTCACTGACCGCAGGACCTAACGGGGCTTCTCTGCAGCTGCAGGGAAACGGAGACGTCCTCCGAAGCAGCGCAGAAATGAGCAAGAGCGAGGAGAGGCATCAGAGGTGGGAAGCTCTGGCAGACAGGGGCTTCCAGGCATCTTGCCCAGGGGTGAGCCGGTGACACCGAGGCTGGCGGTGGAGCGGGTCTCCTGGGCTCAGCTGGGAGGCTTAATCGACTTCAGTGACCAGAGAGCCGTCTGCCTTCAGGCAGTCCAAAACAGAATGCAAATAAAAAGGAAAAAAAAAAAAAACAAAAAAAAAAAAAAAACACCTGATGCAGGGAATCGGGGAACTTCCTCAGCAAC
>NW_010585672.1:13404-32625 GCF_000705375.1 Tinamus guttatus | reverse complement strand
TGAAACCCAGATATGTGCATTTGAATAACTGTTTCAAAACAAACCAAATAATTTAAACCAGTTAAAGAGTCAGAACATTTTCTTCACACTAAGTGAATTATTTATGGGCAGAGCTATAATAAAAAAGTCCTCTCCAGGCCTGTATTGCAGGAAAATGTATCCAGAATAAAAGATCACATTTCAGACTCATAAATAAATGAAAAACAAAACCAACAGTAAACAGAGAGGAAACTATTTCCTCCCTGGCTTCCCGACGCTGCAGTGCACTAGGTAGCCCGGCGCAGAGCCCTGGCAGGAGGCTGCAGGGCCACCCCAGCACAGCTCCCAGCACAGCTCTCCAATGAGAGCCCAACCGAAAACCTGGACCCAAACTCTGCTCAACCCGCCTAGCTCACAAAAACCACCCTTTTTCTCAGCGGCAGCGGTGGGAGGCTATTCTTCTCTTGGGAAGCAACCCAGGAACCAAATCCTGCTCACGGGGCTATTCCAGCCAACCTCCTCCTCTTGCTCCAGAGATTTGGGAATAGCTAGTGGGACTACAAATACAAGCGTACAGTCCCCAAGATACTTGTGTGTGTCCAACCTCTGCAGCCCCAGATTGCTGTTCTCACCTCCTGTGTGGCCACAACATAAAAAAAAAGCACCCAAACTAAGCACCAGCAAAGCGAAGGGAGGCCCCAGAGATGTGAGTTACAGCCCAAATAAAATTTACTCCTTCCCCTTGCACAGAAATCACATTTTGTTCTCATGATACTGGAACAGAGCCAGAGGTGCAGGGACCACAGACAAGTTCCTGGGGAGGACAGGAGGTGACAGCGCTCCCGGCCGCCTTGCCCAGACCTCCCCAAGGAGGCAGGATTTTCCCTTGTTCATCCCGACACAAGGAGGCCTATAGTCCCCCTCCGATTATGCGAGGTGACAGAGGTCCTCGGCGGAGCGATCCGGACACGAGGAGCTCCTGCCTTAGCCCCTGGCCACCTCTCTCCCCTGGCCGCGTCGCGCACAACCGCGGGGGCAGCTTTACCTCGGGGCCGGCTCCGGCGCTTCCGCTTCCGTCTCCCCAGGGCCGGGCTGCGCAGCGCGGGCTGCAGCTGCCCGATCTCGATGGGCGTGTTGGTGCGGAAGCTCTCCTTGAACTTCTGCATGAGGGACTCCACCGTCTCCTGCGTCACCTCGGGAGCTGCAACACCGGCAAAGGGACTGCGGTTAGGAGGTGTCGGGGCACCCGTGAACCCCCCACCCTTCCAGCCACCGTCACTCTTGTGAAGAGCAGCGTGATCCAGAGTCCAGGGCACACGGTAGAGCTCTGTCAATCTGGACTGCTGCAAGAAGCCACCTCCGGAGTCCAGCTGACACTTTCCAACTCTTACTGCAGCAACAGAATTGAGTGAATGGCGAGTTTAGGAAAGTTTCATTTTCCACTCCACTTTCTAACGCTTGCAATTATTCCTTACCTATTCCTAAACGCAAATGCAGGCGCAAATAGAAGTGCCATGGCTGAAGAGTTCAAAACTCACAGGCCATCGCTAGCCCCAGGAAGCCCGAATGGCACTGGGCTGGCTTAGGATCCTGCTTAATGCTGCGGTGGGAGGTTGCAGTCAAACCCACGGCTTAGCAGGCCTTGCAGGTGAACACATCCTCCATGGCAAGCAAATTCCAGAGCCGCGCAAGGGTACACACGGCTCCCAGCTTCGAGCTAGGTGAACAACCCGCAGAGCTGAACCGGGCACGAATTAACATGTTCAGCTGAATAAGGAGGTCCCTTTGGCCCTCTCACTTGGGCCTTCCATAGGCCTTCACCTCTATGCAGAGTGATGGCACCCGAGCTCCCAGAACAGCTTGTTTCAGTGCCACGCAGCAGATCGCACTCCTCAGCATTTAAGCAATTCCCATCCTTGCTCTCAGACACCCACCTAGCTAGTAATGCTGAAAAGAAAAAACAACAAAAAAGAACTGAGCTGTCCTACCAATTTTGCCACCCACCAGCACAACAGGCAGTTATTGGAAAGAATGAAAACACTAGCAAATGAGAAAGATGAAAATGAGGACCAAAGGTTTGCAGGTAACCTTCCAAAGGCCACCCAGGTCTGCCAGGTTGAAGCAAACAGTTTGACCTCTGCCAGCTCCTCAAATAAGCTCATTAGCAGGATGCGACCTCTGTTCCTGTCTGGTTTATGAGTCATGAAGCCTCTTTCTGCTCAGTTCATGAAGCTGCCCCAGCGCCCCATGGCGTCGGTGCCCATTTGGGGCTGGCAGCCCTGTGGACATCCCGCAGGGCTGTCACCAGCCCTGTGGACATCCCGCAGCCCCTCACACACAGGAGATCCTTGTCCCCTCCAGCTCCCTGCAGGGCTTTCCCTGACACCCCTGGCAGATGCTCCAGGGTTTAAGAGCTAACGCACTCACCCGCTGCATCTCCTCAGCCCAGAGACGCATTTGATATGTATTTTAGTTGGGGATACTTGGACTCCTGGTGGGCTCGGCACATACCACTGCCTCAGCCCGTGGATGCCAATTCCCTTAGCAGCAGGTGGCAGAGCTCATTTAGTAACAACGGGGGCATTTGTAACCCCAGACAAGGACACGATGTAAATGAGGAGGGGCCAGATGAGATGGAGAGGGCTCCACAACTTGCCCATGCTGAAGAGAGAAGCAGCCCCCGCAGGAGGAGCAGCAGCACCGCCAGATCAATGAGTGGAGTCGCAGCCCCTTCCCCAAACCAAAGGCCTGGAGTGAAGGAGGGAGGAAGGAGAGAAGACAGAGGAGGGCATGAGCAACGGGAGCAGGCAGTGATACCAAGGGAGCGCGTGGCTGCGCTGTGAGCGCGAGTGCGTCGCCCTCTGCGTGCCCCGGGGCCAGAGGCGCTGCCAGCGCCAAAAGCCTTCCACCTATGGAGGGAACGGGCCCAGTCGCCCTCCCGGGACACCCACTGCAAGCGAGATGCCGTGCCTGAACCCGGACCCGCTTGGAACAGAGCTAGTTACAAATGGGCCCATCGAAGTCCTCAAGTCCTGGCTTTGGACTGACACCATGTGCTTTTCCAGCTGGACACTCTGGATGAGGGGTTGCACCGGAGAAGAGCGGCTGCTCCCCATCTGTGTCAGGACATGCCCTGGGGGACCAGATATATCGTGTCCTCCGTTATTCAACATCGGGGTCCCCAAGCACCACAGCTCACAAGAACAGGAGAGCTCTGGGGCTGCGGATTTGCAGCCAGCACTGCAGGGTACTGCGGTGCTGGATACCCTGCAGGTGACCCCACAGGGGAAATCAAGTGCAGGAGAGGCCCAGGAGAGGCCTCGGGAGAGCATCTTGCCCCATCTCCTGTCATTCCTGACAGGCCGTGCCAAGCTCAATCCTGCGGCGCTCCTGGAGGGATGCTGCAGGGCCGGCTGCGCTTCAGCCGCTCGCCCCTGCGAGTGCCCTTGGCGGCAGAGCCCAGCGCCCCAGCACAGCGCGTGCGATGGCCAAAACCCTGTCCTGGAAGCAGGGTGGGGAGGAGGCCACCCAAACTGTGCTCCTGAGGCTGCCGGGCTCCGCTCCTTCGCCCGGGACAGGCGTCCAGCCGCTCTTTGGCAGCATCGCAGTCGCTCACGACTCTCTCACCACCTTCAGCAGCTGCACGGGGACAAGAGATTAGCGTAGCAGGGCCTCCCTGCAACCAGATGGCAATTTATTTGAACCTCGGGGCTGCACAATATATAACGTATACAAGTAGAGCAGGGATCTTCGGAACTGCCTGGCTAAAGCTTATTTACTGAAAGGAGGCCAGAACAAGAGTGTGATGGGAGGAGGAGGAGGGGGGCGAGTTTTCAGCTAGCTCTGCAGCGTCGGGAGGTCGCAGCTCCGTCATGTTCCTTGCTCGGCTGACAGGAATAATCAGCGACGTTGTGATCGTACCCCATCTGGTCACCGCGCTCAGCGCATCAATCCAGAGGCATCTGCTTGACTGTTTGTCAGCGCGGCGAATGCCAAGAGCCGGGCGGGGGGGCACTGTCTTGGTGGGGAGATAGTCCCAGCAGTTGTCGGCTATTTGCAGTGTTACAAATATTTACTCAACCTCCAGGAAACAGAGAGAAAACCCGGCGTTCCCAGAGCGCCTGGCAGCTCCCTATCTCCTGTGCATTGGCACCTCCTTGGCCTGTCCGTGCCCCAGCTTGGGAGCAGCATGGGGAAAGCCCTTTCCCGGGTGACCTCGGCTGGTGGAGTTTGACCTGGGCAGCACAGCAGGAAGGAAACCATCACTGCCGAAGCCAGGCTATGGGGACTCAACCTGAATCATCCCTGGGGTCAGGGATTGGAGGGAGCTTTGCCCACTGCCAACTATGTAGGAAGGAAGGAAGAGGATCCCAACACACAGCAAGGAGGCACAGCATCAGCAGAGAAGTAGGTCCCTACTGAACCTGAAGACATCCACCACACCTGCACAGCAGATACTGCCCTCCATAGGCTCCTGCACCTTGTCTTCTCACCCAGCAACGTCCATAGGCAACAACCACCTGAGTTTTTAGAGCCAGAGATAAGAAAACCACCCACTCTGCTGGCTACCATGTGCAGAGGCCACCGTACACAACCACATGACACACGCGGGCGGCGGCGGCCGCACGTGTCCTGCTGGAGGCTGACGAGACGCTCACGTGCTGGGGGCAGCATTCGCGTCGCCCCGTGAAGTTTTAATTGCTCGGAGGAGGACGGGAACGCGGCGGCGCGAGGCTTCAATCACACAGCGCTTCAGCTCTGCCCTGCGAACCCGCGTGGGATGCGTGGGATGGCAGCGCTGAGCACAGGCTGCGGGGCCACCGCCACCGCTTTGTCACTGGTTCCTCCTTACGCCTGTCAGCGTTGGCCAAGTGAGACACGCTTTGCGACGTGACGCAACTGCCCTCTCTGAGCAAAGTCTGCCCAACCGTCTTCTATCCTATCCTATCCCGTTTCCAAGGTAAAGGAGATAAATTCACCAGGACTATTTAGCTCACATCTCCGTCACTGCTTTGGGGAGCTTTTAAAAGCACAGCAGAGGTGGTGAGATCCACCCAAAGGTTTGGCACATCACTAGTGTCTCATCGTATCTGTGGCAAACACTCCCCTTCCAAGTGAGGGGGTTTGGCAGCATAAGACCATCCTAAAACAAGCTGAAACACAGGCAATATCAGGCTATCCAGCCTCTGCAAATCAACTTCCATCTCCGTTAGTGATTTCAGTACAACAGCTGAAGGTCAATGTACCTTTGTGGAGCACATGACATGTTCTCATTGTACACCCGCCTGCTGTCCACCCCCATACTCTGTTCTGAAAGCGATTTGCTCTCCTTATGGCTCCCCTATTTGTTTGCATGTCTCCCACAAAACAATTCATACCAATAGCCATTCTTCTAGTTGCTGGCACGAACTGCATGGGAAAATATGTTGTTTGGATGAAAATTAAAAAAAACAAGTCATCAACAGAACAGCATGAGTGATGTTTGGGTAAAAATACATTGCAACTGTGATAAAACGCAGAAGCATCCGCTTGGCCTTTAGTGGGATTTCCACAGAGGCAGTGGAGGTGCTCCCGAGCTTACCCTGTCCCAACGCTGCTGTGTCCCACAGCCATGTTCCTCCGAGGGCCAAAGCCAACCCCTGCCCACTGCTCATCCCAGAGGAGGAGGTGGGATTGTTTCCCTCCCAAGCTCTGCCATAGTCCCATCCACTTGGCCTGAATCTGCTGGAAAGAAGGACAAGGCAGGTGGCCATGCGAGCATCTGATATCCCTTGGGAATGGACCTCACAATCCTGCTGAGACATCTGAGGGTCTTTGGACGCTGCCTCAGAGGCCCCAAAGGAGAAGTCCTGGTGCGTGTTGGAGAACTGCCCTCAGCCGAAGGCAACGCTCGTGTGCTGGCAGGGCCCCAGCAGCCACTGAGCACCAAAGAGCCTTGCTAGATGCTGCACCAAACCCGGGCAGGGCAGGAGAAGAGCAGGCAGCTTCCCAAAAACAGATCCAGGGCCTCGCATTTCCACTGAGCGGGCTGGGAGTGCTGCATGGGGCCACAGCTCCTTTTTGGCAGTATATTAAAATAGAGCTGCAGGACTTACGGTCTGCAAAGCGGACAGCTTCCCGGAGCCTGCCGTTCTTCAGCATTTGGCTTGAAGTCTCAGACCATGGAGCCATGAGGGTCCTTACTTTAAGCAATGTTTATGTTCTCCTAAGTGCAGGGAGAACACTGGAAATGCCAGCTTGTATTAGAGTTTCCTACACTAGACACCAAAAAAAAAAACACAATAAAACCCCACCTTTTTCTTTTCTAGCACTTGATTTTCAGGCATCAGACCCCAATTTGGTTCCCCGAATTTACCAATGGTTTAAATGCTGCCAGAGTTTTGGAGGGGAGACTGCACAGAGCACTAGCAGAGAAGCTCAAGAACTGCTCACCTGAATGCACCAAAATCAAAATCTTTCACAGAAACACATCAAACTCAATTACAAATTAAATGGAAAAGTTGGAATGCAATTAGAAACCAAGGTCATTGGGATTTTTCCTTCTTATTTGGCTTTTGTATGCATTTATGATGGCCCCTATGGCCATGTGTACAATCCAGTCCCTTGTTTGAGGCACAACCTCCCCTCCCAGACCATCCCCCTTGCTCTTCCTGACTGCATCCAGTATTTTTCAGATAATCTCTTTCTACACACGGGGCACGGGTGCTCTCCTGTGAATCACTGATGCTGATGGTAAAGGTCTAATGCATCATTACATCCGCAACACACTATGTAAACGTACATGCGCACCAGCTATGTGTTGAATAGCTTAAGTTTAATACGCCGTAATTGCTTTATGTGAATCAAACCCCTGAGACTCAATAAGGTCATTTTGATGTTTCTGAATCAATATTTTGGAAATTTCCATTCTAGAAAGTATTTCAAGATATTGACTTTTCTCTCCTACTTGGAATGAGCATAAATTTCACAATGCTGGAAGTTTTCCACATGGAGGAAACTCTGTTTTCTCACCAGCTTTAAATAATGGGTGTTTGTTGTTTTTTGAAGCATGAAATAAGCAACAGTGTTTGTTCTGAAACTGGAATGTGGACCGATTTTCAACAGTGCCACTCCAAAGGTACTAAGCTTCAAAAAGCAGAGCGCCTTACTAGCATAAAATTAAATAATTATGCCAATGTCTATGTGACAAAGGTGGGAAAAAATTATACTGCCATTTTACACATATTGGGAAGAAAATACATCTGGAGAGAAATCTCTTCCCACAATCACAGTGAATACAGCAAAAACCCGAGAAACACTGAGAACTTTACTACTCCATCCTGTTCTTTTAGCCACCAAATCCCTCTACTGCCTCTGGCTTCATCAAGACCCTCTGCCCCCATCAGTCACCTGCTCCAACCAGTCCATCTCAAGCAGCACAAGCACCAAGTCCAAACAACTCTTGGAGACTGCTGGGCGCGTTATGGAAACAACTCGGGGTATGTGCATGTACACATCAAAAAGACCCCAGCTAAGCAGAAATAATCACATATACCCACACATCTGAGCCAAACACAAGGGAGCAAGTGTCTCCTGCAATGCAAGCACCTCCAGGTCACCCACCGGGGAAAAGGCAACGAGGGCACCGCGTGCTCTGCCTGAGGTGGCCCTGGCCCCCTCCTCAGCTGTGCCCTGGCCTCCCAGCCCCAGCAAACACTGATCTAGGCAGAATCAGCATCTCCCAGAGAAACTCTCTTACCCAGAAGGGCTTTCAGATTCACCCAAACAGGACTAGAGAAACAAGGTGCATTTTCACAACACGCTTGTATTCCACCTCTGCTATTTCCTCCTTCTCTCTCTCAGCCCTTTTTTGGGGAGAGGAAGGGCGGGGGGGTCTTTAAAATAGAAAATTCATACATTTCATTAAGATAGATCTTAATATATATTAATAGATCATTATATATATTAATAGGTCTCTCTCTTTAAAAATAGATCTTCATGCATAAGAAATTGATTTTAATTGTAAATTGCAGGGGGAGGGTAGAGAGAAGAGAGAGAGAGAGGAGGGGAAAGCTCCATCTGAGATGTCTCCTTTGAGGCAAGCTGAACAAATGTGCTTTCCTCCTTCATATATTCATGAGATGACTGGTTCTCTAGCCCTTCTCCACCACCCTCAGTTCCGGGCTCAGAGCCAGCACACTCCTTATCTGGTACGAGGCAGGAAAAAAAGCATGATAAGATCAGAAGTTTTGCAGTAGTTTAACAAATCTGAAAAAGTCTCCATTGGTTTTTAATAAAGCTAGGAGCATGCGATGGCTACGGGAAGAGCGAGACGCCTGGAGAGGCTGACGCAGAGCGTAGGAGGTGGCAGGAGCTCCCAGACTGGCTCCTGCAGCCAGGAGGGGACGGAATGGGGACAGCCACGCAGGAGCGGAGCCACCACCGCGAGACGGGCAGAGGCTGCAGCCTGCGGCTATTTAGGAGTCGTCCAACAGCGAGATGTGACCACGAGCATGCCTGGAGGTTTGTCCCCATGGGCTTCCTCTTTCCGATGAGGACAAAAAAGTCTTGGGTCAGCAGGAGCTGGAGGAAGCCCATGACACACAGGAATAAGCAGACATTTCCTGCAGCTATTCCCCGCCTACTCCTACCCCTCTTCCCTCCCACCACAACCAACCAGGCACCTTTTAGGCTTGGCAGAGGCTCTGCAAGGAGCCGAGTTCTTCACAACTCCTGCCCGTTCTTCCTGCAGCCTCCTCAGGGAGGGAGAAATCCCAGAGAGCTTCCTCGGGGCTCCCTGCAGAGCTCCTTGGGGTCACTCTCCACCAAGCTGCCACCACCTCTGTTGCTGTGCATGCCCTGAGCTGCCTCCGCTCTGTTTCCAAAGGAGATGCAGCTCTTGTGATTATGTTGCTGTCCCTTCTCTGCACCGAGCTACCTCAGGAGGGACCCATTTCCAATCGCGGGCAAGGCTGCAACCTAAGCACAGTCCTTAAGGGACACTGGAGAATCCACACCGCAGACGGTGACTTTATAAATGCCTTGACTGCAGGAAAGATATCAAAGGGAGCTTCCTAAATACCAAGTAAAGTCAGTCTTTGGATGCAAGCCCACATGGAACCGAGGACCCTGAGTCACGCTGCTAGCATCACTATTTCCTTAAAAAAACCCTGCTAACGCCAACGTAGCCAGCTCGGGCAGGCAAACGTGGCCGTTGCTGCTTTCAGAGCATTCGCAAACCCGCACAAGCTCCCACGGGCTCCCGCAGGCCGCCCCGAGCCGCATGGGAGCTGGGGCTGTCCGAGCGCCCGGAGCACAGCAGGATCTCCTGGCCCCTGCGACCAGCCCGCGGGGCTCAGGGAGCGGGGACTGGGACGGGGGTAGCGAGGCAGCAGGCACAGCCACATGGACAAGCTTTGTTGCCTTTGCAAGCATGACAGAGTGGCTAATTGGGCTAGACCAATCATGCTACGCTGAGTTAGGATAAGCTGTCTCATTTTCTCACTGGTTTCAGTCCACGACAAAGAGACTCAGTCCAGTTTCTCAGATTCTGACCCAGAGTCATTAGGCTGGGTGGTCATAGGCTGCTTTGGCACAGTCCAGTACAGACCAGGCAACCTTCAACCAAAAAGCAAATTCAGGTTCCCAGGCCCTGCTCCGGTCTTCCTAATCCTGGCAGACAGGACAGAAAGGGGTTAATCCCATTAGTAACACCCAGCTCTCTGGTTCTCCTCTGCTTTGGTCCCATGCAAAGCCTCACTATTCCTCCCAACTTCAGGAGAAAATACCTGCAGCTCTCGGCCTTGCTCCAGCCAGAACTGCTGCTAATCAAACTGGCAGGAGCCCCAGGAGAACATCCAGCCTGCAGGAAAGGGGAACTGAAAGGCCAGGACACAAAGCAGGACCCTCCGAAGCCATCACGCGCCCTGACCCTTCTTCATCCTCTCCCCAGTCACGGCACTCAATCACTTCCCAGCTAATTGCCTCCACTCATGTGTGCAAACTAAGCATTTACTGGAAAATGCCACGGAATGTTAATTTCATTTGGAATTGGGTAATTGCAAAGCACTTCCATTTTTTTTTATGATATGAAATGAATAAGCATTGTATTAATGGCACCGTTTCCAACTACGACCACAATCTCAGCCCTATCGACAGGAGCTGTGAGCTGCATCTCATCCCTCATGTTCCCTGCTACTTCTCCTTCCTCCTTTCCCTTCCTCCCTGCTACTTCCCCAGCTTCCTACTTTTTAGTTAAGACAATGCAGTAGGATCATTAACACACAGCAAAAGACCAAACACTGAAGAGAGCATCCAGCAGCTGCTGCCTCCCTGAACAGCTCTATGATGTGAGCACCCTGCAAATCAGCTGGTCACGGCCCTTCTGGGGCTTTTACCTGCTGGGTTTGACCTTCCTGGGAGCTGCTTCTAGCCTAGAAAATCCCTGCGGGATGAAGACATTTCTAGCACACCCTCCTGACACCTCCAGGACATTTGTCCCTTATCACATGTCTCCTCCTGCTGAGAACCACAGCAAGGAAAAACCTTCAGGCACAGGATCTCCATCTACAGCCTGCTCCATCTTTCCCAACTGCAGCACCAAGGGGTACTTGAACTATTGGAGAAGCTGCATCCTGGCATCTCCAGCAGCCCAGCTGAAAGGAAGCTCTTAGCTCATCTTTTTTTAAGACCTGCCATAACTTTTTAGCTTACACAGTGAGGAAACAGAAGCAAGGAAGATGGGCAGGCCCTCGGCAGCAGCTAATGTTTCTCAAGTTATAAAATAATTGAAAAGTTAAATAAAAACACTCTGGAGGAAGCTTCCCTATTTGGTGCTAATGGGCGCATGAGGAATCCCAGCCTAATGTAGCGTGGAGTAGGCAGGAGAGCAGCGATCTCCGAGCGAGGAGGGCCCCGAGCTCCAGCCTCCCCTGCCCATCGCTCCCGTCCTCCCCGGGCACTCAGCACTCCCTGGGAAGGGTCAGGAATAAAAACGGCTGCAAAACAGCAAAGGGAATCCTGCTGTGAAAGGCGGATGAGGGCAGGGATAGGATGGATAGGGACCCACCGTGGTTCCTATCTGGCCAAGCAATCACAGCAAGTGGATGCACCTGGAAGCAGGAGCACTTCATCACTTGGAATGCTGCAGGCAGCTGAGCATTAGTGGCTTCTGGCATCCCTAGGGATGGGAAGGAGTAGGAGAGTGCACAGCAAAGAGCAAGGGCTGCAAGTGGGAGACCTGGCACGGTGACCCCTTTCCACCTTTCTAAACCACCCCCTTGGCACTGGGGTGTATATCTGCACTACTGCCACCAACCCAGCTCCTGTCCCACACACTCCAGCCTCCACACAGAGGCAGAGGTACCAGCTGGCCAGTGGATCTGCTGGTTACACATGAACCTGCCTTTGCCCAGCAGGCACAGGAAGACCCTACTCCCCATTTGTGCATGCAAAGAGGACAAAGAAGCTACGATAACCTGAACAAGGCGGGCAAACCACTAAAAACCCCTCTTGGGTTGTATCCAAAAAGCTTCGCCTGCACAAACACTGCACAGACACCCAGCTAAAGCAGCCCCTTTTTAACCACATTGGAAAAGCCAACTCTAGCAGGTCAGTGCGGGCAGCTGGGTGAAAATCAGCCACCCCGAGCAAAGAACAAGAGCAGTCCCTGGTCTGAGAGCTGATGTGCTGGCTCAAGAGAAGAGCTGGACCTGCAGAAAAGCCTGGAGAACCCAGGTTATGGAAAGCAAAGCACTTCCAAAGCACAAAGGAGCAAAGCTGGGCACCACGCGAGCCAGGGGCCTTTGCGAGCAGGAGCCGCAGGGAGGCGAGTCACTGCCAACCGGCAGCTCCGCGGGGCCTGCGCACAGGATGGATCTCAAGCACCTTGTTAATAAGCTTCCCTCCCGCCGAGTCCTTCAGGTAGGTTGCTGCCTTGTGATAAATGGGGCTGGAAGGTGCCTGCAGACCTAGTGCCTGCACAGGTGCCCCGTCTCGATCTGTCTTCCTTAGGAGCTGGCTGACAAAACTAACGGTCTCGGAGGCGCAGCCGGCTCGAACATGACTGATAGGAGGGGGACACACAAGCAGAGCAAAGCAGCTGTCGCGGCGCTGGCCTCCTTGCTCTCCATCTGTGAGCCCGGGGGCTCGGCCGTGAGGTGCTCTCCAGCAACGGGCAGGCCTCATGCGGGTCAGGGCTGCTCCACGGCACCGAGGAGAGCTGAGGATGGAGCCCCCTCTTCAGCCGCTCCTCACACCCCACCTGGTTTAACCACAATGCCCACAAGTGACAAGTGACACCCAGCCAGCAAGTCAGGGCTGAGAAAACAGAACCATCATCCTGCGTCCCCACGTACATCAGCGCAGTGACAGCCTCAGTCCGAGTGACACCTCTCGGGGGCTGCCTAAGAGATGATCGGCACCTATTTCTTTCCAGCAGAGACTGAAAAATTGCAGGGTTTTTCTCCTTCGCTTCCAGCCACCACCTCTTCAGGGTGACTTCAGGAGTTTCTGCTCCACACGGGCTCCGTTTCGCTGATGAAACGGCATTGGAGGAGCTGAAGAGATCGCAGTCTGCACTGCACAGAAAGAGGCTGCCTGATGCAATGCACTGAGGAGCACACACAGCAGGGAAACCCGGGGAGGACGTTTGAGATCCCTCAGGGTCACCCAAGGAGAATAAAAAGTTTGAAAGTTACCATATTATTTTTTATATTTTAAATCAGGCAAAAACAGCAGGAAAAAAAAAAAACGCTCATCTCAAAGGCAGTCCTGGTCACCAACCGGTCTACAGCCCAGCTCTGCCTTTAATAATGTAGTGCTTTATCAAACATTCATAGTTATGCACAGAGTGATGAACAATGCGAGCCTGGCATCTATAAAAATATAGTTCCTGATGGCTTGTTTTCTTTGGCCAGCCAAAACTTCACAGCTTATCTTCTGTGAGCTTGTGATTTCGCCTGGATGAAAAGCATTTTGGACACCTGGGGAACCTGGGGCTATTGCACACAGAAGTGCCGTGACAACTTGAACAGGCGTCAAGGGGCTGAGACAGCCCCATAAAACCCAACAAACCTCACGTTCAAAGAGCTGCTGCCTTGATGGGCTACAAGTCACGCAGCTTTGGCTGGAAGGGGAGACTACAAGGACTCTCCTCTTTGGGTTCAAGCTACTTGGCTATTCCAGGCTTGGGATGTCGCACAGCATCAGGGTGAGACCAACCCACATCTTGCAAATCAGTGATAAACCAGTGGGACTTGATGAAGCTGCTGTCCCTTTGGGATGCTCAGTGAAATGCTGGTATGTTAAAACATCCCTTTTCCCTTCAATTCCCCGTAGCACCATCAGAAGCCACTTTGCCATCTGCTTCTTCCCTCCTCTGTCTCATGAAATTACCAAGCAGGATACAGCAAAAGCAAAGGAAGGGGAGGAAAAACAACAAAATCCTCACACTGGACAAACCCCAACACGAGAGGATTTTCTCAGCGGCAGCTCTTGGAGCAGGCCACAGAAAGTCCCAGCTGGAGAAGAGATGGTTAAGCCTTAACTAGTCACGAAGCACATAGCAGCATGACACGCTGTGCTCCACGGGCACACCAGCACTGCCAGGAGCCCCAAACACCTCGTGCCCAGGGAGGACGCACAAGCTCCAAGGGAGACACCAGCTTCTCCAGTGGCTTCCCAGGCTGGGAGCCCCTGTGGGTTTGCTTTGGCTGAGCAGGATTGGAGCAGGTAACGCAATGGAGAAGCTCAGGGGAGGCGCACAGGGGAGCCCTGCAGTGCACCAGCCCAAACCAGCATCATTCCCTCTTCTCGGCAGAGGAAAAGCCTCATGCACCTCTTGCCCAGCTGTGAAATTAGGTTGGAACCAGATGGGAAGGTGCAATTTCATGCTCTGCTACTTCCCAAGCAGCTCCTGCCCCTTGCCTGCAATCCCAGTGCTGTCCAAGCAGGCCCCCCAGCTCACACGTGCCTCAAGACCTCCTTGCTCAGCCCCGTAGCAGAGAACGGGCCTGCAATGTCAATGTGCTCCCCTCTCCCGACCTCCCCAAGGAATAAAACCAGCACCGAGGCATCCACAGGGTTGTCCCCATGACAACCCAGACTGGGACCTGATGCAATCGGTTTTCTATGACAGGGCAATCAAAACAAGCCTAAAACTCCAGCTTGGGAGTTCTCCCTTCAGAGCCAGAAAGACAAATCATACATTAATTATGACCAAGTTTATGTCTCTGGAAAGCAAAGTTTTTCCCTCGCATACATATACATTTTCAAAATAGCATATCCATCATAACCTCTGCAATAGGGACCCCTATTCTCTCTATTTTTCTTCAACTATGCACTCAAATCACTTGGACTTGAGCACATTTGAAAAGTCATGCTTAACGGGTCTGATAACTAAAGACACCAGATAAGCACATGCTTAAATGCTTTATTGAATTGGGACTCATTTCTTGTCCAGGAAGGTCTAATTTATTTTGATTTCTTCTAAGCTGAAATTTGCAGTGGGATTTTTGTCAGGCAGGAATCAGTAGACCGCACTGAGCACTTTTCACTGCAGTCACATGAGCTGCACGAATATACATTTTAAAAGGTCTGGTGGAATTATGCAAAAAGTTGGTGGGGATTAGATCTGGGGAAAAGCTGATCAAATACAAAGAGGGCCACGATCCCATTAGGTCACGGAAAAGAAGATAGAGCTCCAAGACACATCAGATACCAACCCGATGCACTGTCCCATTTTAGCTTCCAGCCCCAGCACACGCTAAGCCATCGTTTTATTTATTAAAGGCTCGGGAAGCCTCTGGTTAGTGCTGTGATTCACGGGCGCGCTGCAGCTGCTTGCAGGAGTGCGGGGCGGCTGCAGACGAACCCCCATGAGCAGCCAGGTGCCAGCCCCACCGCGGGGACGGCACCGCGGGGACGGCACCGCGGGGACAGCGCCCTCCGTGCCCCACGGCCGCCCCACGAGCCCTTCTCTTTGCCTCGGGGATGCCCCTCAGCTCGAGCTCAGCAAAATCGGGCTGCTCCTCCCCATGAGGTTCTCGCCGAGATGTCCTCTCCCACCGCTGAGGACGACACCGTGGCCTCGGCCTGCCTGTCACTTAGGCTGTTCCAGGGACATCACCTTTGACGCAGATCTTCTCGTTAGCTCTCACATCCAAGAGCTCATACATTTGTTATGAGTAACAGCTCCAGGACACAGCTTAACTATCCGTCTTCCTGCTCCACATCTCTGTCCCTGAAACACCCTTTTCTTCAGCCTTGACAAATGCTGTTCTAGCAACAACTTTCCTGGCCAACTAATTCAACCCTTCCTCTGTCTGCCCTTTTTCTCTTATTTCAAACATAAGTTATCCATCTTCTCATAAAACTGTAAAAATATTCCTCCTTCAAATTCTCTTTCACTACACTGGCCAGAGAGGGGCTTTCATTACATTAGCCAGAGAAATGGAAGAGCAGTTTGGCTGCCAGGGACCACAGCCCTCGCGTTCCCATGACCTCCCCTTTCCTTGGGCTTCCCCATCTGCTGCTTTTTGCTTCACACGCAGACCAGGAGCTCTGTGAGGACAGACAGGCCCTCTCCTCCTGGCTCCACGCAGCTCCCGGCACGCGGAGGTCACGGTCCCGCGTGCAGCTCGCAGTTGCTGCACCGACGGATGATAATGAATAATAGAGCTTGCTTTCACACCATATGCAGCCAGGATTTAAAGCCACCCAGTATCACTGCTGAGAAAAAGCATCCAGGGACTAAGGAAGAGAAAATGAAGAGATTTACTCAACACAGCAGATTAGAAAAAAATCTGAGGAGTTATGAAGCCAAGAAGACTGCAAGAAGCACAACCATGCTCGGCTAACTCCCTCTGCATGCATCATCCGAACCGCTGGCAATAAGTCATGTCTCCTGTCTAGACTTGGAGGCCAGACCCAGACTGCAGTGTCTGATGAGAGCAGTTCTCTCCCTGAACTTGAAAGAAACAAAAAATATAAAGATGAGTCCTTCGTTACAGAACTTGTATGCCAGATACAAAAATCTGCAAGTCTGATTTCACAGTCCACTATTTTCTACTCTGTTTTCACTACACAAAAGTTCTGGTTCCCATTGATCCTTAGCAGAATATGCCTAGGCAAAATCTTCTCTTCTTGCCTGACAATTGGCTTCACAAAACCAGAAAAATGCCAAGAGGATTTCACTAGCAATGGGTTGTTTGCTTTGTTTTCCAAATACATTAAAACCTATTTGGACAGATAATCCTCCTCCTCTCTCCTCAGGGGACCTAGCTGGTAAAACTGCATTCAAGTTTCCTCCGCTTTCCTTTACTTTAATTGTCCAGCTCCATCTCCATGCAATAATGTGTCCCACGGGTAATGCTGTTGGATCTAACAGTGCTGCCTGCGATGGACTCGGGACCAAATCTTTGGAAATATTTCTTAATGAACAGAAGTGAAGCATTCCTGCTGCTAGAGGACAAAGTGATACGATGATGGATGAGAGCCAAAGACACAACAAGAGCAAAAACAAGTCAGGAATTCCCAAAGGACTGAAGCTTCAGGCCATCTGCTCAGGAAAGGCAAGGGAGGACAGAAGCTGTCAGGAACATCCAGCATCAACTGTCTGGAGGAACAAGACACAGAGAGGCAATGGAGGACACAGACACACGGAGGAACGTGACGGCACCCACAGGACTTTACCAAAACCTTGTAATTGCAGAAGACTTCAAACACACAGGAGCAGCAGAGGCCAAGCCCTGAGGAACCACATCTCACAACAGCACACGCCACATCGAACCTCTCAGACCCACAAAGCAAGACATTATTGGAGAAGCAATCCCAAAACTGCAAGAAGGCTGCACAACCCCCTTTCCCCAGCAGCACCAAGGGACCCTTTTGGCTGATGAGAACTCCCTGTCTCTTGCCTCCACCTGCGCTCAATTTTATTTTTTTTAATAAGATACTACTTTTCTTCCTCATAAACTGTCTTGGATTTTTATTCTGTCTAAACTCATCTGGGCTCTGTGCAATGTCACCAGGTCAGCTTGTGCTCCTGTTGCAATTCTAATTTTGTCAGCTTTCCATTTTCTAGGGAGTTGGGGCATTTTTTTTTTTCCTTCCCGAATCAAAAATGATTTTGCATAACAGTAATAATGTTAATGGCCCTGCACGGTGTGTCCAGATTACAGGCTGCAGCTGGGGAGAAATAAACATCTCATCTTTGCCCTGCTGTTTATCTACCCACAGCAGAGCCTGGTATCAGGTCAGAACCTGTAATTTCATTAACTTTATCACTGAGACGCGCTTGTTGCTAGATGTCATTATTCAGCGCGTTGCTCCTGCTTGTTTGCCCTCAGCTCCGCTTCCGATGCTCCGGCGGAGCCAGGGGGCTGCCTTTCCACAGAGGCACATCCAAGAATCCCGAGGAAAGTTTGGATCAGCGCATTTGTGCTCAGCTCGCCTGGGATTTGCAAAACAGACTTTCTCCGAGCAAGAGCTGCAGAAAAAAATGCATCCACCCACCAAAAGTGCAATCGAGCCCATGCACAAACTTGTGATGAAGTAGGGGAGGCAGCACCCGGGTCCAGCAGAGCTTCCCAGGGCTCCCGCCATGCTGGAGAGCCCCACCACGCAGGAGAAGGCCATGAGCACACAAAGGTGGAGGCAATGCTCCCTCTTCATCAGGTTTGCCATCCCTGGTAATTAATGCTGAGGACTGACACTTGAAAGAGCCTTCTGTGACACCCGCAAGATGACACCGCTTGGAGCCTGCTGACAAGTCCCCACTGATGTCTTCTCACAAAGCTGCACTGCAGGAGCAGCAAGGAGAGCATTCGTAGCTTGCCTGCTTGAGAAGGTCCTCCTTATGGAGAGGGAAGGTGACCTCGTGGGAGGAAACACATGGGGAGCCAGGCAGGCTCCAGAGGGACCGGACCTGGCAAGGCACATACACGTGATGAACATACCTTGCTAAGGACATGCACAGAGCTGCTCTTAAGCAGCACCAGGAACATGTCACTCCTCAAGCAAAGGAACAGAGGTGTCCTACAGCGCTCTGTGATCAGGGCTAGCGATGGCACCACCAGCACCTCTGCCAGGGTGGTTAGACAAGCGCCAGGGCTCAGGACTGGGTGCACCACACGTGTTCAGAGGGAAGACCCCCAGGCATCAAATCCAAGCAGCAGAAAAGCACTCAAGTACAGCACTCCATGTGCCCATAAGCCAAGGACCACTCCATAGTCCTAGACGGCTTTGCACATCCACCTGAGCGCTCCCCTTCTGCCTTCTGAGACAAGGTTACGGTCACGGTTCCTAAATTGCAGGAGCATCCGATGTTCAAAGAGCCTACTGAAAGATCTGAGCATCCCCATAATTTCTGAGTTATTGTGCTGGCTTCATTAAGGCTCTGTCTTCTCTCCTCTACCTCAATTCATGGTGCAAAGCACAAGACAGTGTTTAGGAGAACTGGTGGGACAATTAGCGAACGTAACTCAGAGCTCCTGGCAGCCTGTGGCCAGTCCTGGCTCTGGAAGCTGTTGCAGCCCCAGGTCGGGCAGATTTTTCAGTCAGCACAAAAGGTACTTTATCACCAGTTCCTGAAGTCCTTAGAGAGTTTAATATTCTGCCCTAGATCTTGTTTACTATTATGTTTTGAACTGCACTGAAATGCAGTTACTGCTGTCTTCTCCACTCACATGACTAAATAATTTATAGAAAAGCAAAACAAAAAAGATAATATGAAAGAATAAAAAAAAGGCAGTTCAGTTACATTATTTGAAGGCTTTCATTTGTTCACTCTGAGCGCAGGGTTGGGAAGACATCGCTTAACACCGGCGGACACCAACGCGGCTGCCTAGACCAGGGTGGCCGGGAGACCCCGGGCACCTCTGCGCTTCTCCAAGCAACGAGAACTGGCCCCATCGTGACAACCTGGCTTAGAACAGGGAAGAAAAAGATGCCCTTCATGCATGGGAAAGACCTGTGTGTCAGACACCATGCGGTGAGTGTTGCGGGTGCAGGTTCCTGCTCTGCACACACGGTGCCTCCTCCGGCTCTCGCTGGCGCCGTCCAGCATCGCTCCACAAGCCCCGTCACTGCAAGGTGGAGCTGGTGCCTCCCTTCCTCCCGCCAGTGCAGCGGCTCAGCAATTAGGACTAATGTACTTCACTCTTGTTTATTTGCGCGCGTTTTACTGTACTTTGCAGGTTAACAACGTTAAACGTTTCCTAATGACATTTCCATAAGCAGAGGTGGATGTTCCAGCTTCAGCAG
>NW_010585671.1:29583-46337 GCF_000705375.1 Tinamus guttatus | reverse complement strand
TTTTTTTTTCCAGTTTCCAAAGCATCTGGTACTGGTTGCTATCAACAGCTACTGGCTAGATATGTTTTAATAAACAAAATTCTCATCCTCAGCAGTGAAAGCAGTCCCTCACTGACCATTCATTAGACCATTAGACCATCAGACCAGTGCAGGGCTACAAGGATGATCAGGGGCCGAGAACATCTGGCCTGTGAAGAAAGGCTGAGAGAGCTGACCTGTTCAGCCTGAAGAAGAGAAGGCTGAGAGGGGACCTGATCAGTGTATACAAATACCTCAAGGGAGGGAGTGGGGAGGATGGGACCAGCCTCTTTTCAGTGACGGCCACTGACAGAACTAGAGGTAATGGCCACAAGCTGAAACACCAGAAGTTCCACAGGAACTTAAGGAAATTTTTTTTAGCAGTGAGAGTGACAGAGCACTGGAACGGGCTGCCCAAACAGGTTGTGGAGTCTCCTTCTCCGGAGATCTTCAAAACCCACTTGGACGCAGTCCTGTGCCACATGCTCTAGGTGACCCTGCGTATGCAGGGGGGTTGGACTGGATGACCTCTAGAGGTCCTTTCCAACCTTAAGCATTCTATGATTACCTCAAGACAGTAAATTGAAATCTTGATGCATCCAGTAAACCAACTGCTGTTTACTCACAAGCAGTTGAAACTAAACTATATCTATTACTGCAGGGTATTTTGGCAGCACTCCAGTTTTATCTGTGTAATCCAGCAAAGAGCTGGAGTGATGTCAGCTATTGGTTCAACAGACTGGTTTTCTTACATAAGTAGAGACACCTAACTCCACACCTCACTCAGTTCCACCAGTTCTTTAAGTGATCCAAGTCTGCAGGGAACACTTTTCCCCTGCCACATGCACACAGCTCCAGAAATGCTTTCCAACATCCCACCTTCCAGATATTCTTATGGTTCCACCAGTCTTCTCCTCCCAACGAAGACTAGAGTACTAATCTGCCAGCCCCAATGGCTGATTAAGTGCAGTGAACTCAGCAATCCTCAGTCCCTGCTCCCTTTGAAGGTAGACATCACTGATCACTCTCCCACATAGCCTGGCTTTAGGCAATTCCTCAAACTCAACCCACACCTTCTTTGTTCTCTATTTTCATCTTCCCACCTCTTCACCAGCTACTGCCTCATACAGCCATCAAAGCCCTCTCCTACCTCATTAAAACAACTCACTTGCCCTCTGATCCCCTGACTATTCAACTAAATGATTTCCCCAGCAGAGATGGAACTTGTGGCATCTCTTCCCCATAGTTCACCCGCTGCTTTTTTAAAAAGAATTTCTATACTCTTTACATAAAATGAATGCTTAATTTAACTGTTAACACATTTGACACAATATTAAAATCTAAGGGCAAGATAATTCATTACACTGAATTAAAGAAAAGTAAGAAAAGCATGAGGGCCTACAGCTCTCCAGCAGGAGGTAGCTGTTTGCTTTAGAACATACAATTTGATGGTTAGATTTGCCAAATATATAGGCATTTCTGAATGACACACTGAATGTAAAACTAAATGAGGCATTAAACCACCCACAAGAGCCTGTCATCTTCACATAATCCCACAGAAATATATGACTAAAGCAGATCAGTTTATTTACACACCCAGAACCTCCCAGGTAACTGAACGATGAAGGTCTGTTGGGTAAAGGCCTAAGGCTGACTATTAAAGCAGTTAAATATTCCAAGAGCCTAATTTATGTCATTATTTCTAGAGCTTTGTTTTTCATCATGCAGTTAAGAAGTTGTAGGAATGAAATATTCTATACACATAAACTACTGATTATTTTTTAAAGGTGGTGACACTGAGCCCTTTTACACATCTTGAGGCCCCAGAGATCTCTTTACAAGACAAAATGGTGATGCAACCATAATTTAAGCTCTTAATGTAAGGCAGCAATGGGTATTTAAGACCCACACTTGAAGGAGTCTATCCGTTTTTCAAAAAGCTTGAATTCATTATGAACTTCATTTGACCCATAGGGGAAGAGTAAGTATATAATCTGCAGTAAAGGCTGATATAAATGTGCTCATCTTTCACACTGCTGTTGCTCTTGTCCATCAATAGTGCTAAAAGCTTTTCCTGCAAAACAGGAAAAGGAAGGAGTTCATCCTTAGAGGCAAATATGCATTATTCCAGACTGAGATCCATCCTATCCAGATTCTCCTGGACTTTCAGATAGACTCTGTCTATGTCCATCTGTGTAAAACACATCAGTGCCAGGTTAGTTGGAAAACGCTGTACAGAAGTCCATATTTTCCTCTAGAAGTCCTCTAATTCCATCATTTGAAAAGGCTCCAAAAACAGGATGTATTCATAAGCAGATTGCATCTAAGTTTAAGTATTTCTTTCTTCCAGTTTCAATGTTCTGTGGAAGTTTGCTATTTGGGGCAAACTGCTGTGAAGAAACAGCTTTTTCCATTATTCTTTGAGGTACTTATCTCTGGTATCACTGTTTTCCTATTGCAGATTTTCTGGAGGTGGTTTTGGCCCCAACCCACCTCTGTTTTGCTGATCCACACACTTGCCTTTTATCTCTGACTGCTGCATTGTTTCTGATGGTTATGCCCATACTTGCTGGGTTTGATCGTAGCCATGAGAGGTGACCATTGAAATAGACCATTGCTGCCCCTGAAGATCAGAAGACAATCAGATCATCCAGGACTAAGACTTGGTACTTGTGCCATCGGGTCTTCTGTGCAACACCAATAGTGCCAAAAAACCTGAGTACCAGCTGGAGTTCTCTCCACCACTGGGAGTTTTGGAAAGAGCGCGTGTGTGTACATGTGTAATTTCTGATATACAATAAGGAATCAGCTCATGCTACTGCCTCATGAGGAACATTTGTAATGTCTCTTTCCTCTACCCTGGTTGAAGCTTTACAAAGAGGTTATAGGAAGGTGAGACTAAGTCTAAGGCTCTAATCATCTCTCAGACTTTCTTGAAACAGATCAGTCAGCAGTTATTTGGGAGGAAGGGAGAGGAAGAACAACGGGCACACTTGCTTACACAAGTGACTCATGTCCCATTTTTCTCAGGGAAGCATTCATGGCTTTTCTTTGAAGATTACCTTCATTTTTTTTCTCTGTTCTGCTCTTACAGAATGGACAGCACTCAAAGCATTAACTCAGCTCTTTTTGCTTGAAAATTCACTGAACAAGACAAGGAAGTCTTGAGGTCTATACTCAGCACTTAGGGGATGGAGAATCATCTCCAGCATCCATCGTTGTTCCGAAACCTTCCTCGTCTTATGAAAAAAATGAAGTTTTGAAACCATTGCTAGGAATATTTTTCTCTCCTATCAAATTCCCACTTACTGTACTTGCGTATGTGTGTTTTGTGTGTTCTGCTTCTGAAACAAAAACAAATCTTAATAGAAAACTGTGTTGTCCATAAATGTCCTTTCAGATTTATTTGCTGCAAAGGAATGACTAATTTTCAAAAGGTCATGTACAAACAATACATTATTTTTCTCATATGTTCCATTTTCATTTCTAAATCAAAATCCAGATTGATTCTCTCTCTCTCCCCAGATGTCAGTATTTGAAAATAAAATATATTACTTGATCTTTTCCAGTCAATGGTTCACATCTATTATTCCATTCTTAAGAAATCCATAATTCTGAAAATTCAAACTATATCATCAAAATATAGCCACAGTAGTAAGCCTGCTAGCCACAGAGAGAACTCTCAGTAAATAAATATATTTGAGATAATGTAAGAGGTACTTAATGTATTAATGGCCACACATTTCAGTGATGATTAACAACAATGCTTGCACTGATCAATGGGAAGTGCATACAGAATCTAGGATATGAAAAAATCTGCAGTAATAAAGATGACAAATAATGGAATAACATTTCCTTCTTTCCTTCCTTTCACTTTTACTAAACGAAACATTCACAGTGATTGAGTAGAAGTGATAAAATGTGGGATGATTAAAATTTGATATATGTCTAAAATCAGTTTTAATAAAGTATAAGAGTAATTGTTATTATACCGTATATAATTATAGATCATGTGTATAGTTATATTTAAGTATGTACTTATGTATATATAAGAAACTGATTGTTTAACCTAGCTATAGGTCATGTAAGCTAGCTATAGTATACAAGCTTATATATATAATACATACATAAAGGGCTACAGCAAGCCATTTATAACTATGAATAATGCTTTCTATGAGTGAATTTATAAAATCATTGATAAAATAGACTATTCAAACCTGTCATATATATTTACAACTTGTGTATTAACCTGCCTTAAGTGATTCTTAATATGCCATGTTACAGAGACTGATCAAAATAATAATCACGTATTTTATATGTAGGTAAAAACCCAGATGCTCATCTGAAACAACTGAAGTACAGAACATAGACTAGTCACTGCCACTCAACAAAATAAGCCTTTGCTTTTGGGGCAAATAAGCACTGAACTGGTTTCAAAACCAATGAAGCTAGAAAAAGGCACAAACTGAAAGTAAGTTAGCAGAAAAATAGCTGTATAGAGTTTATCAGCAATACGTATCTATGGCACAGAACCTGACAGTCTGGAAAGATAAGACCAGTGCACATTCACACACACACGCACACACACACACACACAAGTAATTGAGTATATCAAATGAATTTGCAAAATGCAGGAGTAGATAGTGATTTCTACTAACAGAGAAAAAAAATAAATATTATAAATAAGTTATATTGAAAAAAAAGTTAAATGTAATAAATAGGCTATTTTACAATAAATATCTAGCTGCTAAAGTCCTTGACTCAGTTTTATTGATTACTTCTGTGAAACTAGGGACATCACTTTAGAGAGAGGTGTCAGAGGCTGGCTGTAGCTCAGGTAACATTATTGTGATTCACATGCTATATATTTTTTAGTAAACAATACTTTTTCTTTCACATTAGATGGCATGACATGAAATGCATGCAGCAAAGAATACTTCTGGAAGAAAAATATACAATGAATTAAATAGAATAAAACAAATGCCTAATTGCTAAGTTTTTCACAATATTTTAACATGATGATTGTCAGTATCTTTATTGCTATAAGTCATTTCTCAGTTGGTGGATACAAACAGTTTTTTGGTATCAGAAAAATATACAAGCTTGAATATTTTGATACTTTTTCAATTTAAAAAATCATTTTTCAGATGAAGTGATCTTTGTGTCTATATTCCCTTAATCTTACTTAAAAATACATGCTTATTTTAAAGATTTCACATTGCTTTAAATACTTTCAAGAATTTTAAGCAGATTTAATCTACTCAATATAAAAAAATAGGCAAAAATACTAAAATCTCATTATTACTGTCTTATCAAAGGAGAGTTGATTTTTTTCTATATATGTATTTTTTGTCTAATGATCTAACCAATTCACAACTATAATAATTAGGCATTTAAAATTAGGTATCAAAGCATAAAAAGATTGAGATGGAAGCAGAAGTAGCAGAAGAGAGGAAAACAAAACAACCATGGAAGAAAGGACAAGCTTAACACAACACTTGTTCAGGAACGTCCTGCTAAAAATGCCATACATTTCAGAGACTTCTTTTTATCTGCTTTTAAAAAGATTATTGACCTGAATCAGGTATTTACCAGAGCTTCCATAGAAACCTGAAGACCTACCAGCAACACCAAAAGTAAACACATCAGTGAGACAACACTTTGGAAGTCATCTCCTAATATTATTCACTGCTTATAAAACCTTTCCTCTCCATGGGCCTACCTCTAGGCATTTTTCTCACTGACTGCTTCTGCTTTTCAATTGTTTGACCTGTTTATGAGAACATTTTGGCGAAGTGCTCAAGCAATAAAATTGTATAACCATCTGCCATCCTGATAGTAAGATGATCTCGATCATCCTAGTGTTATTTATTCTGGAGTGTGCAGAGTGCTGTGGCTTTAGTAGGATATTCAGGGTTGCTGTGTTCATAGTGCCTGGGCTTTAGAAGTGCCCTGTGAGTGGTTTTTATGGCTTACATGCAGGATGCAGCTCGCAAAGTCTTGGGATGAGGGAGGGCAAAAGGTAAGATGATGAAAGATGTGATTGGAGTAGCTTTTCTTTCTTTGTCTGACATGAAAATCTGGAGCCCAAAATAAGATTGTGCCCAAGTTGTATAACTGATTGGTACAAAGGCAAATTGATATAAAAAGTGTTTTTCAGATGATATGAGGAGTGAGAGACTGAAGCTCAGAGTCAAAAAATACCAATTTGATTAAAGGCTTAGAAATAAGGAAGAAAGCACGGGGCAAGGGAGGGGAGGAAAGGAATGGGGGAAAAAAAGAAAGACAAAAAAGAATGAGCATGCATGAGGGGAAGGAACAGATCAGTTGCTGAGATTGCTTTTCTCCTTAAAAAATGAGAAACAAAGAAGAAATTGGGAGTTACTTATATTTTTCTGTATAGTCTAGTGATAGATGAAGTGACTTTTTAGGAAAGAAGGAGCAGCCATTTGTCACCTCAACAAAGACAGGAATTTTAATCTGCAGGTTTTATTCTCCAAGAACAATATCTTTTCACTAGAGACTGAAGAACTGAGCAGTTGCTTTGGTTATTTTTTCTGTCAAGCACACCTGGGAAAACTGAATAGTAATACACACATTTGTATTCTTCTACCAATTTATAACCACAGGGAAAAAAATACTTCTACCTGACATGATATTGCCTGCATTGAAACTTTTGGACTGTCTGGGAAATTGAATTTATTAATGCATCAGTTTTTATTTGCACTTCTCAGGAATTTTAATGAACCAGCTGTGAACTAATCCTGCATATACTTGAAATATAGTAGTACTTAGAGGCATGGAAACAGGATCTATCCACAGTCTGTTTTCAGTTAGAGGAATATGCAAAATACCAGGTGTATTTTTGTTGTTGTTGTTTTTTAGAGCTGACTTTTTTCTCTCTTTCGTTGATGAAGATTGAAGGAAGGACTGAGATTTATCACAGTAGTGCTGCTTTTTGCGAAGAATTAGCCCTGTGTGCCAACTAAGGCACATCAGCAGCCTCCCATTTTTAATGTTACAACCTGGAATTGAGCTGGAGAGACTTGGAGAGACTAATGTGCTCTCAGAAGTAAGGAGGTATTTGGATTCTGGCAGTTGGAAATACACAGAGGATAGCAGCAATTCAGAAGAAAATCCAGCCGTAACAGGGATTGGGTAACTAGTGACCTGTGCTACCTGCAAGTGAGAAAATAAAGCTAAAAAAAATAAAGAGGTGAAAGCCCCAAGGCAGGTCTGGATCCTCTGAAGCTAAGAATTTGAGTTACTTTGGATGTTAGTGTTCAGAGCTGTGTAAAAACAAGCTGCAGGGTGGGAATGTCTTGCATGGGGTGAATCATTCCAGGATGTTTGCATACAGCTTGAGGCCTTATTAAATTTGTGCTTATAACAATAACAGGAATGTCTGGACAGAAAGACAGCAGGGTAAAAAACAGAACACAAAGGACATAAATATTATAATAGCACATTGTACAATAAAATTTGGCGTAATATTTCAGCTTCACATTAATAACACTTCTGCAAGGTGTTTTCTGCCAGATATTGTACCCTGAATAAAGCTGAGATTTAAAAATCACTTTGGGTAGGCAAGGGATGGATATGTCTTAGACCTGTCTTAGGGGCCTGACATCTCTTACTCAGTCTAGTCCTATGTTTGCACATAACAGGCTTGATTCTGTGTGTAGGCGGTGGAAGACAAACACAAATGTCATACTGTTTTTCTGTATTTTGACAAGGGCCTTGGGTAAAATTATATGCTAACATTTTCTCTTGCACATAAACGGGCAAGATAAATGTTCTGCCATTTATAACAAAGAGCCCAGGCAGCTGGTCTATCTTGAGAACAGAGCTACAACTAAGGAATTAATTAAGTTGGAACTACTTTTGCATACCTCTGCTGCTAGGAGATATCTGTAAGTGCCCAGCAAAGTGTTCATCCTCACCCCAACAGGGCCAAAGGCAGTAACAGAGGTGGCGGGAGCATCCACTACACATGTCAATGTGGAGCCTTGCTGTCTCCAGAGGCATCACTATGCGTATGTCCCTAAGTGGATCTGCTTCTAAAGGGCCTTAATGCCTTGTCCTTGTAATACCGATGGGAAGTGTTACGTATTACAACTTTGTTGTCTTGCTCTGGGTGAAAGATAGTAAAGTAAACTGAGAGAAAAGTAAGACAGATTGTGATTCTGAAGGATTTATACCTTAGGCCAATGAATAACTCATACACAGCAGAAAGGAGAAACAGATACTAGTGTTTCCAGATTAAATCTTTTCTGTGCAGCTTTTTGTTTGTTGTTTATTTTCTGCTGAAGAAGAAAATAACCATGCAAATTTCCTCTTATTACAGAAACTAATGCTTTTTTAATTATGTAAGGCTGACTGTAAGATTTTCTGGAAACTGTTACACAGTTTGCATGAGTCATAGATTTCAATCAATACAAATTTGACATCCATGAGCAACAAACATATTTGCTTTAGCCTGTTCCTGGGAGAGACACTGTTTGGGAGGTTTCTTATATAACTTGGCACATAACACATAGACAATTCGTGATGACACTTAAATTGTACAGAACTCCAGTTGAAGTATGCTCCAGTCAAAACATACTACTCATGATTTAAATGAAGAAACTCCTGACATATCTGGAGATATGGAGATCTACAGTCTTCTCTTAAAGAATGTTGTCCAGATACTACAGTACTCCTTTGCGGTCTAAACCATGATGTATCTAAACCATGCTTGAGTCAAAAATATTAGTGAAAATACATTCATCAGATTATGATTTTTCCTTAAAAATTGGTATGTTAAGGTATACCAGTGTATGATGTACTCGGTGTGTTTTGCATCCTTCATATTTTCTTTATTTATGTGGAACTCTCCCATTGTGCTGCAAGTCTTCTTGAGTTGCATCAGCTGTTTAGATGGTACACAGTAGTGCTCAAGTTTCAGTATAAAAGAAAATGCTCAAACACCTGTGAAGAGATTATTCCATTTCTTTTTCGTGATCATAGTTTAGTCAGGGTTGAACTTGTGAAGCTTCTAGGTTTCTTTGCCTTTATTTCCAGCCTCAGAAGCGGTTTCCAAAAGATGCATTTATTGCTCCACCTAGTGACGGTAACAAATATCTCCATGGACATCAGCGGTTTGGGAGTCCAGGAGCCAACTGTAGCTCATGGGGCTCCACTGCTGGGAAGGGTGGAGAGGATGTTTAGCTGTTTAGCTACCTTGAGCTGAGAGAATCCACAAAGGAGGATGTTTTATTTTTCCAGACATCGCTTCTGGATGGCATAGGAAGTGTCTGCACAGCGGATAAGCTGATGAAGGGATGAATCCAGTGCCCCTGTGTGAAGCTGAAACTAGCTGATGGGATGTCCTGTGTGGAACAGGAGCAACCCTGGAGTTTTTAAGAGACAGGAAGTGTTTCCTGAGCAATAGAAAGCACTTACAGTGTGCGAGTGTTTCCTGGCCTGACTAGCTCTCTCAGCTTATTCCAGAGACTTTTCCTGGGCCTCCAGAATAGCCCCAGCTTTGTTAGAAAGGACGCTTCTTCCTAAGAGTTACAGCTGTAAGCTCTGCTTCTCTGACCGCTGCTGAACTGCTACGTTTGTAGTTTCTTCAATTATATGGCCACTCTCCTGACTAATAATAGTTAATTCAAAGCCTGCCACTGTATGTGTCTCATTAGGATTGTTGTCTATTGAATGGTTAAATCTGTAAGAACCTAAAGGTCTGGTCTCCCAAAAGATGGACTTTTGACTCTTTCTGGGGCCCTGGTTTCCTCAAGCAAAGGATGATGGCTAATTAAAACCTGATGAGCTCCTCCATGAACTGCAGTTCCAGCATTTCCAGAATATCGCTTTTTCTGCAGGCAAAAATCTGAGAAGCTGTGCCAAATCTAGGAGAAATAGAATTTTCTTCATATGCTGCTTTTTGCTGTTGTTGTTCAAGAACAGTATGCAAAATTCAGTTTCACTGTGGTGATTCCAAATGCATAGATGCACCCAAGAAAATAAAATTTAGCTTCAAGAAAGAAATATATTTAAAAATGGGTGCTCTTTCACATTAAGATGGTAACATGGACGAGGTAGCTGAACAATTAACTGATGAAGCCCTACTTTGTTCTCTCACAATTATTGCATGCCAAGAAATCTGAATTCAGATTGTTTTTTCTGGTTCAATACTAACGCTGTTGCATAAACCATCTGACCTAGTGTCCTCCACTTTAGAAAGGCTTCTCTAGTCATCCTGATTCTTTTAAACATACATTTCTGTCAAATGCAAATAGTGAAATTTTCTAGAACCTTTGAGAATATTTTAAGCATTTGCTTTTCAAATAAGCATAGGTAACAGAGATCAAGTATCAAAATGGAACGCAAGCAGCATATCTTAATTTTATGCCAAAGAGAAAGTCTTTTCAAGACTATTTTAAAGTCTGAGTCTGATGAATTATGGCATATTTCTGGAACACTTTCCATCTGAGTTAGTTACCCAACCCTCAATCTGCACATAGGTACAAATATAATCATCACCAATTTCCAGTGCATTAGATGACAACTAATGCTATATTTCAAAAGCAAAGATCCTGTTCAAGCAAGTCTAGGTGTCCTCCATCTCAAAGCAGTGGTGGATAAATGCAGTTTTAAAAATCTTTTATTTTTACAACCTCAAATGTATATATACACATACATGCATGCATATATATATAAAAGGCGTATGTTGCGAACAGACTCAAGTGACTTGCATGTTTCAGAAAGGAGAATAAAAAGAGATATCTGTTGCTGCAGTGCTGAGAGATGCCAATTCTATTCCATTTCTTGACATATAAGGAAATCAGTACTGATGGATTTCAGAATAATAATGGAAATAAAGTGTCATTTTAAACAGTAGTTTAAATTCTTAGTATAGGAGAAACCTCCACAACACTATGCTCAAACGCACACTTTAAAATGCTGCTTTTGTCCCAGGAAATTAATGCAAATTGGTTTTCTAATTGTAGTAAATAGTGAATGTCATCAAATGTTTCAAAGATCATGTAAAACTGATAAAAAAATTCAGAAAAAAACTGTCTAAAATTATCTTTTCCAAGACAATTTACACATCTTGATGTGTAAATATCTTGAGAACTATTCTGTATCAAATCTCTGGATGTTGCCAGTTCTCTTTCCAGTCTCATTTCGACAATGTCCTGTTTAAGGTCAAGTAAGTGAAAAAGTCTATTAGTAGTATTTTAAAATATAAAAGCGGATGAAGTTGTAGAAATCTATTTTAACAGATAACAAATTCAAATTGTTGGTGCGCAGAATGTGAGTATTTGGCTGAAAAGAAGCGACAAAATAAAAATTGCACTGTGATGACTAGGAATTCCCATAAATAGGTTTCCTCTCCGAAGCACTGAATGACCCAGCAGAGGCCAGAATTAGCCACAGCTCATATTACAGAGCAACATAAAATCAGGCCTCCCAATTGAACTTACACTGAGCCAAGAGGCAGTCCTCGCCTCCCACCTCTGTGCTGCTGCTGCTCACACTCCTCATTCCTACGGCTGCAGAGGAGGAACGAGTTCCCTCTCCTTTCTGCCTCTTTCAGGTGAGTTTCCACCAGCAAACATAACTTGGATTTGCCACGTCATTAATCCTTGCCTCTTCCTGAGATTCACAAACCACGAAAGCATTACCAGTCTTGACTGTCTTTGCTTCTGAGGATGGAAATCTGCCCTGATGTAAGCAAGCTGGCAATATACAAATCCTGATATCCTTAAGGGGATGCGAGTCCTGAGGACTCGCTGCATTTGTTCTAGCTGAGGTCCTGGCTGGTGAAGCGTTTGCATGAGTACATTCACAACAGAAACAGGGTGAGAGGAATCCCTTCTCCATGGGTATCTTTGGGTGTCAACATGTGGTAAAGCGAGACAGAGTAATTAGGCAGAAAATTATTTGATCTAGAAGGAACTTGCAGAGAAAGATGCAGTGGGTATTTTTAATACGTTAAAGCATAGATATGACCTTCTATAAGAATCTGATATGAGAAATGAGATGAAAATGTTTCATTGGGCCAGGCAAAAGGCATGAAAGAAAATAGGATTGCTGTTTGACAGAATACAGTTTGGATAGAAACACTTTTTTTTCTGTGAAGAATTTCTCCTTGACAAATTACATGTTGCAAAACCAATTTGCCATGTAGTTGTCAGGTATCACATGACAAAACCGAGAGGCCAAGAATAAGCAAACTGTCCTTTAAAACTCACCAACGTATGTTGTAATAAAAACTAAATCCTTTGACTCAAATTTCGTTTTACCCACCCAGGCTTGAATAGAGTAGTTGATGAAGAATTCTTCAACAATGCTATAGAGTGACAGTTTCTTGGAGAAGGCTTTTATTTATTTTACAGTCTCTCTTCTACGGTCCTGAATGAATATTATGTAATCATATAGGCAAAAATTAACTGTCTGAAGGTGGTTGGTTACAGCCCACATAAACCAGCAATAGCCATATAGGATGTAAATGAAACAGTAAATTGTATCTTATTTGAGGGAAATTTTAATTTCAGATCAGATGTGACCCACAAACACAAAATCTATGAACTTGAACCAGAACCTGAACTGGAATTCAATTCAGCATAGAGCATCTGCCATGGGGATATATGCTGGTTTATAACTTCAGCCCTTCTCAGATGAAGCACAAAATGCCTTTTTAGGCGGAAACATAGGCAACAAGATCTAGTTAACTCAGCCATATTCAATTCAGTTCAATTCAATTTCACCAGTTCTCTCCTTTCTTTAGACAATTACCTTTCTGGATACCTCCTTCTTAGCTGGATATGAACTCAAAGTTTCCTTTTTTTTTAATCCTTTTTGGAAAAAGTGGAAAATTGGAAAAGCACCAGCAGTAAAAAGAATTTTAAAGGTATTTTAAACAGAATACCTATATCTGTTTGAACAGTAGTTCTTCCATATAGCTTTGGAGATATGTGTGTGGTGAGGGGAGAAAGACATGGAAGAAAGCTCTACAGGACCACTGAGTAGTGTGGGGACTGGGCAGGGATGAGAGTGATAGGGTGTGAATCTCCCTCTTAAGTATTTGGATAGCACAGATGTTTCCAGGCTCTGTTAATGCTTTCCTTCTGGGGTCTCAGCTTCTCTGGAAAGCTATTGTCTCATTTTGTGATTAATAAACCAGTGTGACAGAGGTGCAAATGATCTTGCACATCAAGGGCTTTAGCTAGGGACCAGTGTGCTGTGATCCCTGAATGAAGTGAGAAGCAGATGCCTTATATCTAACTGAGCACGAGGGAGGTAGAGGAGGAGGAAAAGCCCTTTCATTTGGCTTTAAATCCCTCTACTCTTAGGAAATACCTATAATTCCCTAGCAAATTTTGTGGCATCCCCCTGTGCAGCTGAAAGATGCAGACACGATGGATACTTTGGAGGAACCGTTAGAGTTTTCTTTAGGAGCCTTACCTCTAAGAACATGTGTTGTGGTGCCTTTCAAGACAAAGGCAGTTATTGGAGAGAGGGAAAGGAAACCATAGAGGGGACAAAAACATGGCAAAGACAATTTGTAGATGTGGTCAAATCAATAACTCATTTGGCATAGAGAAGAAAGAAACAGAACTTAGAAAACATACATCAAGTTCCTGCCTTTTCTAAGAAAGCTTTATCAAAGGCAGAAAGTAACCTTACAAAATTTCCCTTACAGGACATTAACTTTTAAAGTGTAGTATGTCAAGTTGTTTCACATATGAAAATCTGTACTTTTCAGAGAGCTGTCGAAAAGATTTGACTTTCAAGGACAAAAATGTGTTTTGAAATGAAAAGGCTTCAGCTTGTCTTTGGAAAAGTACAGTTTGGGAGAAGGGGACCTTGCTCGAAAGAGACAAAATGGAAAATTATGCTCAGCTTCACTGAAGCTGTGCAGAGATTTATGTCACTTATTTTCAACTTTGAAACACAAGCACAAATAGAAGAAATAAAATCAAGAAAGGATTAGGTAAAATCAGTTGTGCTCAAGTTTCTCCAAGGTACTTATCAGATTACCAACTAAGTCATTTTTTTTTTATTGAGAGGTGGTAGCATGCACAGTGTGTTCAAGTTAAGGTTGTCTAGGTATATTTATTTATAAAATACAAATGTCTTATTTGCATTAAAATTTAGTTGCACTATAACACTGTCTGTATTTTTATCACTTCTGTTTTCTTTCCTTAGGTTTTGCTATACCTGATTTTCACTAAGTCCACTAATCCAATTCAAAACAAGGCCATCTCCATATCCACATTCAAGTTGAAGACAAATCATGCCACTCGAGATTGTGGCTTTTTTTTAAATCTCTATTTTAATTTTTTACAATACATTTTATATGTGCAGGAAAAACTTAAATATATATATTGCCCTATGATCCTTTTAGCAAGTCTTACAAGCATTTCCTCGAAGCTGAAGAGTGCTAAACCATCATCATGTTCAGCTGCTATATCATACTTCTTCATGACTTTTCACAAACTCCATGTAGGTTTAAATTTTCAGTGCTGCTATGTGCTACTATCAAGTCACAGACCATACTCAGCCCTTTTGTGCAGAATACGTTTTGATTTCATAGTGATACAGTATTAATGCTTTCAGAGTGTAAGAATGAAGAAGGCTTAAAAGCATCCTTGCTCTAGCACTCATCCAAATTCCAGCAGCTTAGAGGTTTTGAGACAGCTATATGATTTTATAGTTGTGCTATAATAAAATACAATAAGATTACAAAAAAAAAAGACAAAAAGAAAAGAAAAATCAATCTGAGCTTATGTTACTTTCGTATTCCCTGTCTGTATGCTACACAACCTACATACTATAGGGAAAAACATTTCCCTTTGTCTGTTTTTCAGGTGTGATATCTCATAATTTGATCAGATATTTTTGACTTTTCATACTGTAAGAATCAATAAATAATCTTCCCTTTGCACTTTCTCCATGGCATCTATCGGATATTTCTAATTCCAGGTGATTGCCAGAGTTGCATTCTGTTTTATCTCTTCTTGTACGGAAAAACCCATAACTCTGATAATCCTTTTGTCCTTTCCAGTACACCCATAGTTTTTCGGATTGCAAGACCAAAACTATCCACAGTGATCAGTAGGTGGATGTATTCTGTTTTATGTTGCCTTTGAGAAAAAATACCTATATTTGATCAATACTGACCTTTTGATCCTATAATAATTCCTAGTCCACCCATTCTATCCCCCACCAACACATGAGAAGCAAAGAAGTCAAGTTACTACACATCATTGGATATGTCTAATGAGGACAGTTGTCAGAGAAAAGTTTACTTTTCTATTGGGATGTTGTGTGCTTGAGGATGACTGCTGGAAACTTTCTCTCACTAAAAGGCAATTCCTCCAGTATGACTGAGCTCTGGCACAGCCCAGCTGGATTTCTTCTGAGGTCAGTCCCATCAGGACTTTCCAGAACACTTCTAGGGGGCTATTCCTGTCTCCTTCTTATTTAATACTTAGAACACGTCTGAAATTGTAGCTAGTCCAAGATGATATCCTGAAGTTCTTGCAATTAGACTTTTTCATGATTTCTTCTGCATTTAATTAGTGATCAAAAGGCCAGCTTGCTTCAGCAGAGATTGCAGATGCACATATGTTTGAGAAATGGTGACAATTCTGCAGCGAGATATCACTATTTATCTTGTTGATCTCCACAGCAAGCAGTGTTTCAACTCAACATATGGTTGGGTGCCTGAGTTGCTGGTGAATGGACATCTGCAGGCTGTGTGAACTAGTGGAGCAGTTTTTACTTGATCCTTTTGGAAGATGGAAATTAACTCTCAGTAAACTACTACAGAGTTGAAAGTGTATTTGAAATTCTCTGTGCTTTTTTTTCCACTGCCATTGATTTTGTGTGTGTGTGTTTTCATCTCTCAAATCAAGGGCAGGTGATACATTCTGGTTGTCTTCTGCATTCAGATAGGTTTTTGCTGGCTTTCAGAAGCAGCTTCTAAATGTGTTTGGCTTTGGAAACTGATGGACTTTCCCTGCTTTTATGCCCTTCTGCTGAGTTGCAACAGTGTAAGTATGTAAATAAAATTTATTTTAAAGTGCTGTTGCATTAAACGATATTCAGCACTTCTGTTTTAAAACATTGAGGCATAAAAGCAATTTGTAAAAGTATCTGCTACTTATGGAAATAAAAAAGGAATCTTTTTTAAAAGCTTATCTTCATCTTGATGGGAGGTAACTTCTAAAACCCAGGCAAGAGAACAATGTATCCTACAGCATAGCAAAGCATCCTACAGCATGGCAGTAGCGAGAAATGTTAGTCTTTCTTAGTTACTTGGCAGAACAAGCAGTTGGTGAAAATGAATTTTGGAACAATAATGAAAATGAAGTGCAATTTTACAGAATAGTTAGCATGAACTGGAGATCTGTGTGCGGTCCCAGCGTCATGATCTCATCGGAATCACAGAGACGTGGTGGGATAGCTCGCATGACTGGAGCGCTGCCATGGAAGGCTATGTGCTCTTTAGGAAGGACAGGCTGGGGAGGTGAGGTGGTGGAGTTGCTCTTTATGTGAGAGAGCAACTGGAATGCATGGAGCTCAACCTGGGAGTCGAGGATGAGCAAGTTGAGAGCTTGTGGGTAAGGATTAGAGGGCAGGCTAATGTGGGAGACACCGTGGTGGGTGTCTGCTACCGGCCACCTGACCAGGACGAGGAGGTTGATGAGGCCTTCTATAGGCAGCTGGATATTGCCTCA
>NW_010585671.1:4845-28279 GCF_000705375.1 Tinamus guttatus | reverse complement strand
GGTGATCAGCGGGGCAGAGGCTAGTTGGAGGCCTGTAGCTAGCGGTGTCCCCCAGGGGTCAGTCCTTGGTCCAGTCCTGTTCAATTTATTCCTCAATGACCTGGATGAAGGCACAGAGTGCTCCCTCAGCAAGTTTGCTGATGACACGAAACTGGGAGGAGTAGCCGATACCCCAGAGGGCTGTGCTGCCATCCAGAGGGACCTGGACAGACTGGACAACTGGGCGGTGAAAAACCTCATGCAATTCAACAAGGCCAAGTGCAAGGTCCTGCACCTGGGGAGGAATAACCCCAGACCACCAGTACAGGCTGGGGACCGAGCTTGTGGAGAGCAGCTCTGCGGAGAAAGACCTGGGTGTCATGGTGGATGACAAGTTGACCATGAGGCAGCAGTGTGCCCTCGTGGCCAAGAAGGCCAATGGGATCCTGGGCTGCATTAAGAAGAGCATCTCCAGCAGGTCGAGGGAGGTGCTCCTGCCCCTCTACTCAGCCCTGGTGAGGCCGCATCTGGAGTATTGTGTCCAGTTCTGGGCTCCACGGTACAAGAGGGATGTGGAGCTGCTGGAGAGAGTCCAGCGGAGGGCTACAAGGATGATCAGGGGCCTGGGACATCTGCCCTATGAGGAGAGGCTGAGGGGGCTGGGCCTGTTCAGCCTGGAGAAGAGAAGTCTGAGAGGGGATCTAATCAGTGTATATAAATACCTCAAGGGAGGGAGTGCAGAGGACGGGGATGGTCTCTTTTCAGTGGTGGCCACTGATAGGACTAGAGGAAATGGCCGGAAACTGAAACATCAAAAATTCCATAGGAACTTAAGGAAAAATTTCTTAACAGTGAGGGTGATAGAGCACTGGAACAGGCTGCCCAGAGAGGTTGTAGAGTCTCCTTCTCTGGAGATCTTCAAAACCTGCTTGGATGCAGTCCTGTGCCACGTGCTCTAGGTGTCCCTGCGTGTGCAGGGGGTTGGACTAGATGATCTCTAGAGGTCCCTTCCAACCCTAAGCATTCTATGATTCTATGATTCTATGATTTTAACTTTTAATGAAACCCCATAGTACTGTCCCCAAACACTCACTGCAATAAGATATGCCATTATTACACTGTGATAATTAATGAAAGTTATTTCAAAAGAATTCAGTGTTATTAAATACTCAAAAGACAATATAAATAGGGAGTCTGTGACAGTCAAATTAAATTACTGTGTCTGGAGCTATTGTCTTCCAAAGATACATCTCCCTCAGTTCACAGATGTTTGAGGAAACTTAAAGTACAAAATCTTTTGTTTAACTATGACAACTAAGTCTTTTCAAAGCTCTCAAATTACTTCAACCTTTTTGCTGAGGCATTTAGCTTTTCTCATCCTTTAGAGCATGGTGAATCAGATGATCACGCGCACTTTTAAAGACAATTAAATGAGAAAAGTGCAGAAGTAGAGATCTGAAGCAGGGATCAGAAGTAGTGGCTGCTGTAAAAATCTATGCCAATGATCGTGGACCATGGCCAAAACAGACGTTGCTAAGGAAAGGAAAGGGAAGGAAAGGGAAGGAAAGGGAAGGAAAGGGAAGGGAAGGGAAGGAAAGGGAAGCGAAGGGAATGGTCTCAGGGAGCATCAAGGGCTGCTCTTGGCACCTTCCTCCACAGGCTCATGCTCTGGGGTTAGTAAGGGAGAAAAAGGGAAATGTGCCTGGGTTCTCCTCATGTCCAGGTGTGCTTTCTCTGGTGTCCTGACAGGAGCCTCTCCAGCACAACAGTTGTCAAGACTGGCTCTTGGCAGGGTTCAATCCTGGCCATCTCTTATTTTAGGGACTGCAGGTAGCCCTAACCATAGTTCTTCCTACCCAGTTTCTGCAGCCAATAATATGAATTGGGGCCTGAAAAACATTCGTGCACCTGTTAAAAACATATATTTGTGGCTAGTGTGGACAGGTCCACAGAAGTGATTGGCAATTCGTGTTCAGCGATGAAGGATTTCATAGCCCCGTGCGCCCTCCAAGGGCTGATCTGTGAGGACACTAGTTACTTAGCACACCAAGCCAAAAGTTTTGACTGTTTTTTTTTTTTTTTAAGAGTGTTTTGTGAAAGGGAAAAAGAAGGAAGGCAGAAGTCAATTTTATGTTTATTCTGAATCTGAAGTGGAGATAAATCTTGTCGAAATACTGCAGTGAAAACATTGCTGTTGTGCCAGACCCTGAGGTCAAGCTATTGCTCTTCTCTTATTTAGAAAAGCAGAGAAGATGGGGATTTATTTGACAACGGATTTTCCATGGCATGTGCTTTTTTTTCTGAAAAGGTTTTCCCATAGGACAAGTAAATTACAGGATGCAAAAAGAAACAGGCCCACACTCTTGTCAAATCTCACAACAGAAGTAGGACTGATTGGATTAAAATTCTTTTCCTTCCACAGTTTTTAAAGAAAGTGCCCCAAACAGCTCAGGTAAACAGAAACTCCCTTGATTTGTATGCAGTTTTATCCTCTTGGCCTGTGTCTGGAGGAGCTAAACAGTCTTCCAAGCCTCTGTCAAGACACAGATCCTTGAGAAAGATTGTTTCTGAAAAAATCATCCTATGAGACAACAGTGAAGCAACAGAGCTGGTGATCAGGGATTCTGAGCAAAGAATTTGACGCTGCTGCAGGGTAGTACTGTCTAGATCTATATCTATACAGACATATCAGTGTATTTTAATTAGGTATATAAATATAGATATCAAATAAGACACAGTAGAATACTGGAACGTTAAAATAGGAAATGTGGAATGTGAAAAAGGAAATCCCATTTACTGCTGGAAAACAGAGAGAGCAACAGGTGAAGTGCAACTCTGTCATGCCTGTGTATGGCAGAACCAGAACTTCAGAGAGGAGCAGAAGAGTTAGTGGTCTCATCAGAGGACCGGCAGGTGTCTTTTCTCTTGCAGTCAGAAAGAGTCTGGCCCAGGAAAACCAACTTTTACGGTTAGAAACCGAAGCATCAAAAGTTCCACAGGAACTTAAGGAAAAATTACTTAACAGTGAGGGTGACAGAGCACTGGAACAGGCTGCCCAGAGAGGTTGTGGAGTCTCCTCTGGAGATCTTCAAAACCCGCTTTGATGCAGTCCTGTGCTGTGTGCTCTAAGTGACCCTGTATGTGCAGGGGGGTTGGACTAGATGACCTCTAGAGGTCCCTTCCAACCCATGCTATGATTCCATGATTCTATGATCTCCTTCCTTCCAGGTTGCTTATCTGGGACCTTCCCATTTCCTCAGTTACTTCCTTTGGCAACAACTGGACCATTTAACCTTCTCTCACCTGCCAGTGGCCACCACAGCCCTACCGATGGTTTATTAAGATTGCAATACACCTTCTAAAATGACAAGGGTTAAAGGATACAGAGAAGAGAGATGTATGCGATGAACATACTTGCCACAATGACATCTCTTTAGTAGAGAAGTCCAAGTAACCTAAGAGGAGGGGGAGGAATGTGTCGTATAGCTATGAATTTTCACAGGGTATATAGATTGTGCAATGCTAAAACAGTTTGCTAGTTTGCAAGTATGTGAGGACTGTCAAAAAGAAATTAAAAATAAGTAATCCAAAAAAAAAGTAATAAAAAAGTAAAGGTAATGAGATTTTATGTTTCTTCTTAATGTTGCTTGTTTTTCTAGCCTGGACTGGTAACAAGTCTGTGCTGAGGCTGTACCTGAAGCATGGTACTGACTAGTATAAGCAAATTGAAAGTACAGTAGTAGTCTTGAGAAGTGATCCTACTCTAAGCAATAGGATGGAAACTGAGTTGTGTTACTCAACTGTACAAACCAAAAAAGCAGCTATCCCCTCTGTGAAAATGGCTAGCTGTGTGTGTCCTTTTATGATAAGGCTTCATTTTTCTCAGTGGTTGTGTGTTCAATGGAGATTTGAATCAGAAAGCCCAAGGTTCTTGGCCCCAGACTAAGGTACCTACCCGAGGATATGCAGTGGGAAGGGTCCTTCTGGCTTCCCAGAAAGAAGAAAAGGGTGCCAGAAGGGTACGCAGAAGAGTGCCAGAAAGAACAGGTGGCTAAAGGACTGGGGGAACAACGGAAGCTGTAGCGAATGTGAGCGGTGACGAAATGTGAAATTGGGAAGAGGGAAGTGTGCCTGGTAGGGACTGCGGCTTCAGCTGTTATTTCCAGGGCTGTCTGAACTGTAGCAGGTAGGCCCAGTGCCAGGCAGGAGCATATCCTTTGGCTGGGTGGCCTGAGAAGAGGGAGAGCCTGTTAGCAAGACTCTCCAAGATCATTATTTCCTCTTCCATTCTGAGCTAAGGGAGTGGGGTGCAAGGAGACTGGGTTGGAGTAGTGCCCCCTAAAGCTACATATGGAACTGGATGATAAAAGGAATTGTGAAGAAGAGGATTTGTTTCTTGTGGCTGAGTTTCAGAAAAGGGCTAGACCAAGTGTGTGGTGGGACTGCAGCCACAGCACCAGGCTGACTTGGAAACTGCTCCTGCAGGAGACAGGCCTGCAGGAGCGTGAGGAGAAGTCACATTGGTCACAGCCTCAGTTTAAAGGAGGATGCATTATGTCAGGGGCTGTCCTAGGACACCTGAGTCCCAACAGAAGAGTCTGAAAGAAATGTTCTGGTCAGCTTCAGGGACAGTAGAGGGGCTGGTAGGTGGCAGAGCCAGCATGAGCGAGTTTTGCAAGGGCACCATCATCGCTTTCCCTGTGACACGGGCACGGAAGCATGTGCTTCTGCTCCCAGAGTAGTGGTGAGGGCTTTAATGGGGTCTTTTGAGAGAGAAAATCACTGCAGCTACCCAAGAGGAAAAGATGGGTTGCCGATTTGCCCACAAGAAGGTCTCTTGAAGAGAGGTTGCTGGATGCTGTTTGCTGACAGCAGAGCTGCTGGGTGAGCAATTCCTCGCAGCGCCCCATTTCTCATCACCCAGGAGGCTAGGAGGAGCAAGGAGCAAAGATGACTTGCGGTGCCCAGAACAGCACTCTTCTTGATGTATCCTCAATGGAAATTGGGATTTCCCTGCTAAATTCTATGTATCATCATTTTCAAATATTTTATTTGTGAAACAAATACAGGAATAATGAGTAACTATTACTTTTTTTTTCCTGTGGCATTGTATCCACAATTGCACTTTTTCTCCACTTTTGTTTCCTATCTCATAAGCACAAAATCGTGCGTAGGTAGGACTCCAGTTTCCTAGGTAGTTTCCCAGGTGACTGCGGAGTTGGTCACCTCTCACCTCACTGAGGGATGTGTGCAAGGGTACTCCTTCCATTCCACATAGGGCGACTGTAGCCCCTTAGAGTTTAGAACAAATGTCTCTTGTTTAGAAGATTAAAACAGCACTGGGGATTTGGAGCAGCTTTGCATCTTGATTGAAGACTCCCAATTTTAACAACATGTGCCTGGAAGGCCTCTGTGACTTTACTCAGATGCTGGGCATGAAGTCATGTTTCGCCTGCACGCACTTTGGTCCTGGATCCTTGGCACCAAGATCCATCCCTCCTTTTACAGACCACGGTGGCTGCATCTTGGGTCTACAGAGAAATGCTGGATAAGGAACTGCCAGCATCTCCACAGGGAGAGCAGCAAGGAAGGGAGAACAAGACAGACAGGCATTTCATACTGATGCAAATATGAGTTTGACTTTCATAGTCTGAAATCAATAATTTCTGCCTTTCACAGTGAAACACACAGGGAAAGTAAGAAATTTAAAATAGCCTAGCCAGACAAGTAAAAAACTTACGCTTTGTTCTACAGATTTTCAGAAAATATGTTGAAGAGCTATTGTGGTAGAATCCAATTTTTAAGAATTACATCAATTCTCCACTTGCATATCAGCCTGTATCTTTAGAAACTTAAAACTCAGCTTATATATGTAAAACCACATGTATATATGCATACATGTATGTATATATGTTTAAACTGAAAATTTGCACTAGGCCTTTCACCCTTGCAGTGCTAAGCTATCAAAATGTTTATGCATGTTCACATTTAGAAAACACATAAAAAAAGATTTTCTTTAAAACATGGTCACATTTGGTCCCACACTCAAGTTAATTTTCCATTATTTTCATTTTTGGAACTTGTGGGGAGTTATCCTATTTCATCTGCACGGTACATTTTAGAGCAAACACTCTTTGCGAGGCGAGTTCTTTGTGGCTGGAAATTGTATAAAAGGTTAAAAAGGCCAGTTAACCTGTTGTCCTTCTCTTTGCCAGGGATGAACACAGTTTAATCACACTGTGAAGCTGGAAAGGTATTTGCAGCCTTCCAAGCAGAAGGAAACAAGAGGAAACAGCAGGCAGCAGCGCAGTTCGCTCTCCATCTAGTGGGAGACACAGCAATTGCTGCCATTATGTTAGTGAAGGCTCTGCCTCAGGCAGTGCTTGCACCTGGGACAGGACACACGTGTATGGGACTCCCTCCAAGAGCAACAGAGACCTCCTGCTGCTGCCTCGAGTTAGTTACGTTGTGAAGGTAAAGAGACATCAAAAGCTTTTGAAGCATCTACTTCTGATTTTGCAGAATCACTGTAAAAGATTCCTCTCTTGCTTCTAGAAGTCACTTCTGGTTGAAACAGGCAAGTAGTAGAGGTTCTGTCCCATCAAGGCTGCACTTGAGGTAAAAGTATGTAAGGCAGTGAATGCTCTAAATTGAGATGCCTACAAAAAACTTTTTTTTTCTTTTTCCTACAAAAACCAGCATCCATGTCTCTTGGTCAGTATACATTTCCAAGACGAAAGCTATAGGCAGGGAATAGCATGACTACGCTATGAAAAAAATGCAGTAAGAAAAACTAAGAAAGAAGAAGACCAGCAGGCCTTGGGCTTCCTATTGAGCTATTTTTTCCAGGCAGGAAGAAAGCTTTCACTGGAAGCTTTTTTGGCGGAAGAGAGAGAGGGAGGGAGGAAGATCTCTGAGCCAGTACCACTTTCAGTAACTACCCACTCACTCACATGAAAAACTACTTTGAAGAGTGACCTGTCTTACAGAGGTTATCAAACTGCATGATCCAAGTGCGCCATTCTGTCCTAGCAACTAAAGTGAAAATTGGGTTAGTTTTCCTCAAATAAGCACAACTAGTTTACTCTCCTGCTTTAGTCAGCTTGACATCAGTGCATGAATGCCTAAAGAAGGATTATGTCATCGACTAACTTAAAATGACAATTTCATATGCAGAAGGGAGGTAACAACCAGGTGACTGCAAATGCCACCTACCTAAATTCTACTGTAATTCATTGCAATAAAAGACTTAAAATTAGATATGGCTTATAAATTAGATATGGCTTATGGCTTCCCCTCTGTCAAAAAATTGATTCTATTTAAAATATTTCTTCACAGAAATTAATACTTGAAAATTAAAATCAAGTGCTAGTGGTTGAATGTCATTTTAAGTCTGACATCCTGAAATCATGCTAACCATCCCCTCCACTCTTTTTTTTAATGAAAGCTTGTCACCTTTTTCAGAACAATTTGCAGCACTGAACACTGAAAAGTTTTTTTTTTTAAAGAAAATTAAATTACATATTGCAAACAGTGCCTGAGATACCCAAAGGATTTTTTTGAAGTATCTTCAGATTTAATACATTAATACTTCCATATGTAATTTGTCTACATACTACTTTAGGATACTTGCTATTCCACCAACTATATCCGGCTTAGAAAAGGAGGTACGGAGACAAATTCGCTGAAAGGTTGGAAAGGCAGTTAGAAAGACTATGGGGCTTTATTTTCTTGAAGACAGAGGCAAAAACTGGCTTGGTATTTTAGTAAGACCTTTCTGTGTGCAACACATCTGGCTATTGCCACCTAAGACGCCAAAGACATAATTTCTTGGCAATAGCAGCGCACAGAGCCCAAAACTATCATCTAATCAGCCTCATGCCCCATGCCCCTAGTTCTAACTTCCCTCTGGAAAAAAAGTGCTAAGCTTCACTTGTAACCTAGTCCTGCTTGTCATGCTGAGCATGGTTTTGTGGGGCCTGTCTCCTCCCCTGAATTTTGATTCAATGTACCAACAATTTTGGCTACTTCTGTTTTAACCATGTCAGAATCAGAGCAAATCCCATGGGCTGTGCTTACGCCTTGCAGTGCAGATGTGCCCAGGAGCTCCACGATGGACTAGAAGAAGCTCCAGCAGGTGAGCTGCAGCTCCTCGAGTTGGGCACACTGATCCGAGCCCCAACAGCCCAGACAGAAACAGACTCTGATTCTGCAGCTAACACAATCCCTACTAGCAGAGCATCCATACCCAGCAGAGTGCATCATTTACTGCAACAACATTACACAAGCAGGACTACCTGACCTTAAAAAATACCAATACCCAGCACTGTACAGTAGGGATATTGCCTGAATCACCAATGAAGTTCCGAGGCAAAAAAAGACAATATGCAATTGAGTACAAACATAAATGCTACTCAGATGCTACTCAGTGGATAAAGCAGGAAGCTATAAACTGCTCCAAAGAAAGGAGAGGAGAACACCTCATCCTCTCCAGCACTGCAGTTAGCAAAAGTCACTATGCAAGTCACTGTGAGCCTAATGTCTTAATGGATTTAAAAATGGTTAAAAAAAAAAAAAAAAAAGCAGACACCATGCATAACCCAGGAAAACATCTGTTTTATGTGCAATATATTTCAAAAACCTCTATTAAAAAAGTGAATCACATAAAAGAAATCCATTTACTTTTTAAAGTTTTCATTTTTACAGAGACCTAAGGACATCAGGTGAAAAAATAGATTTTATGGACAAAAAAATCTCTCTCCACTAATTATAATAAATAAAACAGTTAAAAATAATAATCACAATTAATGGTGACAAGCACAGATGACAGTTCAAACACAGCTGACCTGCACAAAGCAATGCAACTTAGAACTAGCCCTTGGTCAGCTTGGCTTCTAGTGTTTCTTGCTGAAATGTCTTCCCCTTCCAACCATAGCTAGTGAACAGTTTAAACGAATCCACTGGGGCAATAGGTGGAGAAAGGTCACACGAAAGATGAACTGCTTGAGTAATCTAAGTGCACATCCAGAGCGCCATACACTGAACGTAGCAAATCGAGAACCTTCTCCTGAATGACATCAACCTGCTCTGAAGGGCAATAGTCATCCACACTGGATCTGTAACAAGAATTTGAAGAAAGTGTGAGGGAGAACAAACATCATAACCACCTTTTATATTCTTGTAATGCTTTGTATCTAGGGGCTTGAATTAACTTTCAAGTTTCAGCGAGTTCTGCCTCTCAGGGCCTCTTCAAGGCAGGCTACAGTGTTCACCCTCACTACTAGAAAAGGTAAGAGTTTGCTTAAAGTTGAACAGAAAGTTTGCAGAAAATCAGAAATGTGACCTATTCATTCCTCAAGTTCTGCTCTCTTTACGACTCTGACATAAAACTTGGCAGTCAAAATTCAAGCAAATTCTTTAACTATAGCACTGGTGAAAAGTTAGCTTGAATTCATCTGCTACTAGTAAAACTGAAAGAGAAAACTTGAAAAAAAAATCTGTGATCACTTTCATATCTTTTTTTTTTTACAGTAACTATGAATGAACTGCAAACAGAAACTGTTAAAAACTGACTTCTTGGATTTCACATTTTTTTAAAGACTTACAGAGGAAATATTGGATCATTTATGTAACAGTGGCCGATATCCCTGTAGCAGGTGCAAGGAGTACGTCTTTTTAATGTTGTTTTACTTTAGGTATTAGTCATGTTATTTCTTTTAGCCAGTCCCATGTAAGATGCTGCTATTGCACTTTAAAGGCACACTCAGTATTTTTCAAGCGACAAATTACAATGATTTGTCAACAGATACACTGTAGTCTTGGAAGTACATCTCTCCCCTGTCTTGAACTCCATCCTCTTCTCCCAAATAATAATTCCCTTACAGTGCTGAGAACACAAATGTTTTCTATGTAAGGCTTTATTAGAGTTTTCTACAATACCAAACCCATTTAACCCTTTCCCCTTCCATCAAAGCTTCACTAAAAAGAGAAATCCTATCTCCAATCAATCCTAGACAAGGAGTATGGAGTAATTTCAGCCCATGCAGGCTTGCCCAAGCCAGCTTTGTTCTAACTAGCTCAAAAAATAAAAACAGTGGAGATGTGTCAGTATGAACAGCACACTTTACAACAGTTTATGATAATTCAACTAATGTTATATTCATTGAGTTGGTTTGCCTTACAAGCACAGTCTAAGTGATTTAAAATGAAAACATGCAAATATTCTTACCGAGCAACTGTTACAAGTGTTGGTTTAGGCATATTTTTTAGCAGAACTTTAATGGATCTTATGAGGCCTTCTATCTCCTCTTCAGTGCTAACATGGTGGGGAAGCTCAATATAATCGCAGGTGAGACCAGCCTGATGGACCTATATGTAAATTAAACATTTAATAAATATTTTAATGATTTTAATTTCATTTGACTAGTTACTGACACAACGTGTCTGTGCCACTGTAAGTTACTTTCTCTAGTCCAGTAATTGATACATGTTCAAACATTTTTAATGATTTTTTTAGGTTGTATATATTTGTATGATATTTTCAGTTATCTCCATTAAAATGTAACTCTTCTATCAATTCAGAATTTGCTGCAGTCCTTGAAGATGCTATGTCTGATCTTTCAGAAATAGGTACCTTATCTTAAATTCTGTAAGCCATAGCAGGAGACCTAGGTTAAATAAAGCCTTACTTTACAGAAAGCACCTTGAGATTTTACAACCCTGAAAGATCATACTAATGCTGCCTAAACAGACAAAGCAGAACTTTAGAAGCTTAAATAAAAAAGGTTGGCCTAAGTAACAGGATATGAATAATAAACTGAAGTAAAACCACCAAACCCCAACAAAGAATCAAGAAGCAAGTCTAAGCAACAACACAGGCTTTTCCTCTCCATGTTGAGGCTATGCTTTTAAAAGCTGTGCTCCCCTGCCTAGTGACCTACCATTTCATAGTCTGGGCTCTCCATCCTGGTTTTCAGACTGTGAACGAGTTGAAGAAGTGGCTTCATTCTGCAGTTAAAAACAAAATCCTTTATGTAAACAGTTGCAAACACTCAGATTTAACCATCAGTTCCCAGAAGCAAAGGCAAAAGTTTCTGAAAACAAGCATCAGGGCCTAAAACTTGAAAATAATCCTTTCCCTCAACACCATCTTGCACCTAAAGAAAACGGAAAGCAGCAGTGCTATTGTGCAGCTTCACCAGGTCTTTATCAGAGAGCCTCCACACTGGCAGCTGTCTCAATCAAGCCCTTCTTGCAGATCCTCCAGGCAGCCCTGAAGAAGCTCCAAGTTGGATCAACTAGACAAGAAACACTTTCCGTCTGACCTGTGCAGCAATGACAGTAACTGCTGCATTTCGTGGGGAAAATGAGTGACTTTACTATCATGGGATCATGTGCTCAGTTTATTTTTAGCTAAAAATGTTAGTTGTAACAGATGTGGCAGAGATGCATTCTTGACACCATTACTCAGATCTCAGGCACAACGTGTATGTTCTAACCAGGTGCTGTTCTCACAGGGTTGCAGGATTCATTCCTCATGAGGTCAGGCAGGAACAGGGAAGAGCAGCACAGAAGCATTTATTTCACATTGTCCTTTTCCATGTCCTCCTAGAATCTGAGTGTTCTACTCTATACAGGCCGCTAAGTGTTGAGTCACCAAACCTGCCTCTGGCCACAGAGAACAGAACTTGCACCATGCTGCGCAAGGTCCACCTCGGAAAGTTTACCATGACAATGAGGACAGCAGACTTGGTTTTCCTTTGTTTGCTTTGCCTGGCTCATTCTCCTTTACAATCACAGGAAAAGCAGTAGTCTTACAAAGATCCTATCCAGCATCCCTCCTTTTCTGTTAGGACAGTGCTGGGCTAATCAGTTTTTAAGCTATTGTTTGCAGTGTAGAAATAAGGAAAAGAGACTGGATTCAGAAATTCTTGGGTGTCCCACAGAGGCATATCCCACATAAACTAAATGATACAGCAGGCACTTCTGCCCTTAAAAGTTATGACAAAACAGTATGTTGTGAACACATACCCACTTAGACTTAGTTACACTTTTTCTATTGAAAAATGAAATATATAGATATTAAGTATTGCATATTTTTTGAGGAAACTGATTAGGAAGAAATCACATCTTTTTAACTTAGCGTACAGTGCACAATAGTTCTTTTACTCAGTCTTCTTCTGGTGACATACTTTTTTTCCAGAGCTGTATCCCTGTCTGCATTGCTGACTCTGACGAGTCTGGATGTCTCTTGCTGCACTGCTGCTGTGCTAGTCCAGGGATGAGAGCCTTGTACACTGGGCTCCAGAAAGGCTCCCCAAAAAGGAGAGAAACCTTACTGGCACTGATAACTTGTTTCTGTTTTGCAGTAGAAAACTCAATCTTGGATAAAAAATGAAAGAAAGTATTAATGTAATGCATTCCACAGGAGAATTAAAAGCTACCCATATTAGCAGGGAAAAGGTTTCAGTAGAAGAGGGTTTAACACCAATTAGGGAGCTCCTACCCAGGATATGAAGCCCATTTCTGTAGTGTCTCTTCATCATCACTGTCACACAAGTCTGCAAATGCTGCTTCCAGATCTTCCAGCTGATGAACACGGTTTTCGACACAATCCACTAAGCCCTCCTTTAAACACAAATATGCTACAAATGAATAAACAAAATAAAAATGCTGTTTTGTTTTTAGCTCAATCAACTTAGTCTATAAAATCCTGAAAGGATTGAGGAGGTGAAGAAACAGACACAACTGTTCATTGTTGTGGAGTATCTTTTCAAGAGGATCAGCATGAATGACTACAGAACATTTTTTTTTCCTTTGGTCTTTCTTTCCTACCACAAAGTAAGCTGTTACATCTACATTTCAATGGAATAAACTGGGGAAAGCTAAGAAACTGCGTTTGACTAACTGCTGGATTTGTTTGTAAAGTCTTGAAAAGCTGCAGTATTTGTTGAATTTTATATAAATATACAAAGACTCAGATGAATGTTTGCTTTACATTGTTAGAAAAAATGTGGATTTTTTAAATTAAAAAATAATGGGCATTGTTAAATCAAATCAGATATTTGGTGTTTCAAGGTTCTGATCTGGCAAAGATTTATGCACTTTCTTAAGAAGTTCAGCAAACATGATGGAGCAATTCCAATAGGAATAAGCGGAGTAATCTGCATGCATATAAGTTGTACATGCAAATATTTGCAGAAGTAGATTCTACATAACAGATCAAATGAAAAGGAATGCTTGGCATAATTAGTATAAAAGATACTCAGTGCAGTGGTGCGTAAAGGAAAGTTATTCAAAAGTACATCGGACTATATGGATAACAGAGCGATCCCCTCTCCTGAGCCTGCTGTGCTTATCATATGTCAGATGCTGCTTTGGCCAGTAAAGTCAGCTAAGGGATAATCTTTGAGAGGAGCTGAGAGTATCAACTTATCTTGGGCTAAAAATAAGGCCTTTTTTCAAAGCCGCACCGGTAACTAATATTAAAAATGTATGTCTAACCACCCTCTATACTACTTAAAAAAAAAAAAAAAAAAAAAAAAACCCAAACCAAAAATCTATTATCTTGCTGTTTAGTATGGTAGAAATACACACCCAGTGGTACCCTACAACTATTTAAGATTATCAGTCCAGAATCTTAAAATAATAGACACTCAGGAGATGTCAGGCATCTTTGGAAAACATAACGTTTGCTAGCTTTCTATCTCTGTTCATTCTCCTATATATTGACTGCTTAACTACAAAATCATCCATGAATTTCTTTTTACCTTGTTCGATTTTATAGCTACCCATCACTCACTTTCTGCTAACTATTTTGGCTGCCCTGAAATCACAACAGAAAATTAATCACAAGACTTGCACCTTCCACATTTAACTATTTTTTAAATATGTACTCCGGTATCACGATGACTGAGAAGCATGAAAGTCAACTTAAGATAAGCTTCCACACGTCTCAACTTCTTTGTACCTAGAGGCTAATACTTACTAATTGGTGATATTGGTATGTGTTGAATCTGCATGTAATCATCTTCAGGTAAAACCACTAGAGATGAGACAAAACCTTGTTTGGAAATTGTTTGGTGTAATCACCATTACAGTGGCTGTGTCCAAGCTTTAGATCGGGGTTGAATGACTGTATTTTGGCAGCTAACAAGTTTATGATTTCAGGGCTCAGAATCACATAGAAACAAAAGTCCATTACAGTGGTACAATATTTGCCTGTCTACATCTAAACAAACACGTGTAATACCAATTAGCCATTTAGCACAGCTGCTTTAAAGAAGAGCAACTAAGGAGAGGGAGGCCTGAAAGAATATCCTGCGGAGCCATAAAGAGGAAGAGACTACAGATGACTTGTTAGGTTTTCACCTTTTCCTTGTTAATTACCACTTGTTTACACATATTAAATTTCACATTCATGCTAAAATACCTATGCAGTTCATACACTAATCAAAGCGTTTATTTAGCAAGAATTCCCAGGGTGCTGCTGATTAGCATTCAGCATAAGCTGTATGGCTTAATTACAGACCACTTCATTAAGCACCTCTCATAAGTTCTTTCTTTGACATAAATCACTATTATTGAGTAACAAAAAGCATCATTCCCTCATACATCCCACAAAGAAACACTGTACCTCTGTCGCATTCCTATGAGGCTTCTTAAAACTGTACAACTCTTGCAAAAGCTCATATTCTCTCTTGAAGAAAAGAGAAAAAAAATTACTCTTCATGTGAAAAAAAACCAACAATCCTTACTACTTTCCATCTTCAAGGAAAATAACTGTTTTACCAAGATAGTTAATCTACTTCCCTATTGCAGACAATTCTGCAAATGCAGGTGGCAAAGAATCTGAGGCTTGAGGAAACAATATTCCCCGGCCTGAGTCAAACACCTGGCTACTGTTAAATGATAAATCTGACTTCATTAACACAGCTTTAACAATGAAGTATTTAGGGTTTTGCTGTTGAGATTAATTGGACGCTTGAAATCGAACGCGCATTTTACTGCACTGATCAAAGATAAACAGATCTCACTCTTTACTAAACGGCATTAAAATGCTAAGCACTTATGAAGTTTTCAGCACAGGGAACAAAAAGGCAGACTAAGAGACTAATGAATTTTACAGAAATATAAAGCATCTTTACAGTAATGTTTTTGATTTGGGGGCTTTTTTGGTGGGAATACAATAACCATCTGAATTGATAAACCATATTTAATTTTTACCTTTTCCTTGGATTCTTATCTTCCAATTGCTAAATTAGGAAACACTTCCTAGTGGAATTATCCTGTTACAATTGTAGGTTCACAGTTATGCCAAAAAAGGCACACTGGGACACTGTACAAGCCCAATGCTAAAAGTGTTTCCTAGAACTGAGAACCTACCATAACAAAAAAGAAATCCATTATTTTACCCAAAATGTATTTTAAGTCCTAACTGGATAGTGGATATAATTCTCCTAAAGCAAGACCCCCACGGTGTTTCCCCTTCATAATATATCTATATATATGTTGCATATTTATATCACACTTGTTGTGATATAAAAAATGCGGCTTTGCAGATGTCTGACATTACTGTTCTCACAAATACCATATTCTATAAGCCAATACAGGCCAGAAACACTACACTCACTTCAATACAGTGGGCAAGAAAGCAGTACTCTAGCTGAAACTCAGATAAGCTAGATGCTCTCCAGCACAGGTCAAGGCTAAAACAATGTTCCTCATTATAACAATAATTAAATTTTGAATAATTTATTCAAAATAAATAAGATCTAATTGCTAGAAACAGCCAGGATATCAGAGAAGAATTTGTAAACCTGAGCATTCCACCCAATTCTCAGGGCAAAAAAAAATCACAGATGACAGGCACTTGCTCACTGTTTCACACAGTACAAACACAGCAGAACAGAGACTCCTAGCATCTCACAGAGATAAGTTACCACTATTTGGACATCCAGCAACTCCATGCCTTTTTGAGAGGTAAGGTCCTATGATACCATTGTGGTATTCCAAGAGCAGGCAGGAGAAAGACAGAAAATCTGCCATCCCTCCTTGATAACCCCTGCTGGGAGTACGACACACATCATCACTGAAAAAACCTGTTTTGAAACTCTGGCCTTGAACAAGCACCCAACATCTATTTCAAATTTAAGGTCTACTCCTATCAGCTTGCAGTACTTCCCTGCAGCATGCACTATCTTAAGAGGGTCTCTCTTCCAAAGATTTGCCATGATTCATTAACCATGAATGGCTGATTTGATAGATTTAGCTTACATGAGAGTTTCTTCACATATATCACTGTCCTTCTAGCATTTGTTCCATTAGAAATAAGAAGATTGTCCATCTTCATGCTTACCTGCGTGTATATTTCTTTGAACGGATTTTTAACAGAAAAAAAATCTAAGTCAATGTCTAAAACATACGCATCCCCTTTCTGTAGGGCTTGGCATATATCTTTAACAGCTTCCCTTATTGGGCATTCACTGTTTCTAAGAGAGCATGAAGCTGAGCCCTCTGACAAAGTTTCTGTCCCATTTTGTGTGCTTGTATTTTGTATTCCCTTGTTATTCACACTTGAGGAGCTGTGATCAAGGTCACCAGGAATCTCTGATGAAGAGGCAGAAGCAGTGCTTGCTGTATCATCTGTACTTAGCTTCACTCTCTTAGCAGATGCTGCTTTGCCATTTTCTTCTTGATTGTTCAATGCTTCAGTAGGATTAATGAGGATGACATGTAAACTTAAAGGCTTCTCATTTTCCAGTTGATCAGCAGGGACGTAAAGACCATCACTGAGAAAGTAATAATCTGTACCCGTAACCCTACAATTAAGAATAACTCAAAGTTAATATATATCTTTGTAAAGTGCTTAGAAATAAGTTTTTACAATTATGACATCCTGAAGGAAAAAAACAATAGATGTCTGATAGGTTAAAAAAAAGGGGAATAAAACTGTGTACACATGATTATTTTAATCTGCAGGTGCTTGAATTGAAAATGCATTTTTTCCTCTACTTCTTATTGCTGAATCGATATGTTAAAATTTATTTTACACTTTTGATGATAGCTGTACAAGGTTTCCAATGGATAATATTTTACATTAAAATACAATTCAATGACAAATTCATCTTTTAGGAGCATGCAGAGACAACATAAACAACAAGATACTGTCTACATTATAAAATATAAGACCGTAAGACATGGACATTTTACATCTACTACCTTCTTTTTCTAGTAAAATGCTTATAGTTGTTTGAGAAGTGCCCTGTAACCTATGAACATGCAACTAAAGTAAAATGTTACAAATTAATAAGCAGCATTTTACCACTGACAGAGTTTCCTGTCTAATATGTAGGGCAGACAGGTAACCAATTCAAGGATGAATAGGTACATATTCATAGAAACTACTGAATTTAAAAAGCACTAGAAATCCCACTTATGCAAAAATTTAAAGAATATTTTAAGCTCTATTTCTGTACATTATGCCTTAAGTGTCATACATTCATCTTAAAAGAAAAAAAAAAGTAACTTTAAGATGAAGCATCAACTTCTGCTCACCTGATCAGGCCTCATCTGATTATAGAGACAGGCTGTTTCATGAATAGCAGAAATTTGGAGCCTCAGTGTCTTGTGGCTGGATTATCCTGAGACTGCTAAGGGAGAGCCTGGATCATGGCTTCATCTTGTTGATTGGGAATTCACTGACCCTCTCCTCAGAGATTCTCTGGTGTTCAATATAAATGAGTTCATGCCACAGTCTTACCCTCTGTGAGGCATTAACTTAGATACCTATCACCTATCCAGCCACCTGCTGTTAACATGACTTTTAGGGGGTTCAGATTTCCGACTCCTTCATGATTTTTGTAACCCTAGAATCTGAAGCCATCTTTAAAAGACGGCTCGAAACATTGATTTCAAAGTTTCTAAAGCAACCACAGGATCTGTGGGAGAGCTATTCAATCATCAAGCAGCACATTTCTGGAGGTGTTTTAATTCTGATGGTTAAATGTTACTAAAAGTGAAATCTTTTGCATTATCATTTGAATTTAATTCAGAGCATAGATTCACAACTGTAGGACTTTTATGTTTTATTCAGATTGTAAAGCAAATTATTTTTTCATTGTATTCTGTTTAACTTGCTTCAAAAGATTTGTTCTGCCAGAAAGATTTTTAAGGATTCATTCAAGGTGTACAAAATCACAATACGTGAATGCAAAGTTGCCATTCACTAAATAAAATGGAATTGTGGGGGGAAGGCTCATTGAAATTAGAATCACAAAAACAGTAAGATTGGGAAGGACACTCAAGGTCTCTAGCTAGATTAGCTTTAGCTATCTCAAATGGTGGAGATTTCACCACCTGTCTTGGAGGTTCCAATGATTAACTAGTAGACTAATTTGAAAAAACAACACTCACACTAGAAAACCACAGTGACAACTGGAAACAAACAAAAGCCTTGTCAGCAAAACTCAGGGCTGAATGGACTCAAGCTGAATTGCCTTCTCCCATCCACAAAAAAAAAAAAAAACCCAAACAAACAAAAATCCCTTATGTTCATGAAATGCCCAGTTCTGTCATAACAACATGACAAACTCTGAACTTAAATGTGCCAAATAGGACAGTTACCTATTAAAAAGCTACCCTTTGCTTTCTCCCTAATCTGTTTTGTTGCATCTCCACTGAATGGACCTCAGTCAGTCACACTCCATTTAACCATGTAAGCTCACTGCCTGAAAACAAGAATTCAGCTGCAGCATCTGAAATTAAAGCAAAGTTAGGGATTTTTTCCTCAGTTAGTCTAAACATGATGTGACTCTTATCCAGAGCATTACAAAACAAACAAACAAAGCTTTCTTTAGAAGAGTACTACGAAATAGAGTAGCAGAAATACTTATGATGAATTTTGTAAAATTTAGTAGCACCCCCCCTCCTTTAATTTCCAACTACTTTTATCCAGGCAACTTAATTCACTTAATTCTATCTTATTTTTGACTGTAGTACGCATTAGGTTAGAATCTTGCAATTTATGTTTGAGCGGTAAAGAAAGAAAGAAATCTTGCCAATAAGTCTGTTTTAACTGATAGAGAAAATAATGGACGCATCATTGAGGATGTATTATTTTCCTCATTTTAAGTGTTTAATATCAATTATCATATGATCATATAATACTTGATATGTACTATTTGTATAGTGTGGGTGAAAAATTGGCTGGACTAAGATGTTCAAGAGCAACCTGGGGGTATTTACAAAAATACAGCCAAAAGGTCAAGAGAGGAGATTACTTCCCTTTACTCAGTGTCAGCTACACACATTTAAATTACTCTGACCAGATCTGGGTTCCCCAAGGACATTATAGATGTCAACAAATTGGGAAAAGTCCAAAGCAGAGCTGCTAAAATGATTAGAGGGCTGAACACATGATGATCAAAGGGAAGCTGAGAGAACTGGGCTTTTTTCTTCAGAAGGGAAACTTGAGGAGGATCTAATTACTGTCCTTGGTTACACAGATCCTCTGTAAAAGCAGCTTTCTGGGATTTTGACTATAACGAATAAATCTAAATCTTGACTAGATGAAATGAAGTGTGAGCAGCTAGAACATTAAGACAAGATATTAACTGTGTTTATCCACATGAATAAACATGTCAGGTTAGGTCCTAAAGAACTCACAACTACATATTACAGTTGTACTGAGAAAAGGCATATTTTTCACTATATGTCCAAGAATATAAAATTTAATATGTGAAAAGTCATAAACAGAGCTTTTACTTTACTAGCATATGGCAGGAGGCAGTTTACCTGATTGTTGTTGTTGATATGTCTTTCCCAATTAAAAAGTCATGTTTTCCTTCTGAGATCTGCTGAGCCCAGGGGGGGTGAAGCCATATTACTTGAGAAATATGGCCAGCATAAACTGCAGGCATAATCCAGTTCTCAATACTTAATTCACTGGAATGAACGGAGAAAGACTAGAGGTTACACTGTTAGCCTCCCTGTACAGCCTCTCAAGAGCACCACAAACATGTTCCAGATCTTGAAAGTACACACACGAAACACCTGAAGTTAGAATAATGTGTACAGTTTACATTGCCAAAAAAAGTTAAAAAGGGAAAGCTCGAGTCATAAGAAGACCCAAAATGTTATAAGAAGAAGACCCGAAGTGTCTGTAGTAGAATGAAAAAAGGACATTGTCAGTTTTGTTCTTAATAGGCTACTTTGACTACAAACTACATAGATTAGTTGCACATTTCCTCTGTCTGGCACATCAAGATAGAAAGGACAAGGACCATCATTAACACTAATCTAGACAGCTCTGAACTGACCTCAAATGAGTGTTTTGTTGTGAACTGGTCTAAACATATTTTAAATATAATCTCAGTTGTGAAAATGAATTGATCAGCACCTACAGAATAAAATCGCTCTATATTATCAATAACCTATTTCTGCAGGTGTACAATACCCCTCCAAAAGCTCCCAAAATAAGAGACTGACCTATGGGTAGCACGGTACAATTACTTAGATACTGATTACATCAGCCTGTCACTGCTGTGAATCACCACAGTAATCAAAGTAGTCAATAGCTACTGTAAAACAGGAAGAAAGAAAACAATATGGGTCACTCTGTGCCTTGTTGCCTGCTTAAGAGTTGGGGTAAAATATTGGTCCTAATTATACTATTGAGAAAATCTTGTTCAACTTCACACATTCAGCACATCACTGTAGATGATGCTATTGCAACCTTGAAGCAGATTTTACAGATTGAGGATAGAAAGGCTGTTCTAAACTTGTAACTCTCCAGATGAAAAGGATCAGCACTAAGATTGCTGACCTGTTATCCAGAAAAACAAGGTGGCCTTGCAACATGATATCCTCCAGAACAGCTAAAATAAATTTGCAAGTCTCAAATATTCTTGATATGTAGTATAAACATTTGACTGCATTCATAAAGCACAAATATAACTTCTCCACCCCACACACACCAAAAAAAAATCATAAATTAAAAGAAGTGTCCAGGAAAAGTGAAAAGAGGGAAGATTCTCCCTGGGGCTCCCTAAGCCTCTTGTGTTCATGCTCACTATATAAAAAGTTAAACAAATATTGACTGTAAATCAAATGTAGCAAATAAGTGGCCTTTATGCATTCTGATGCATTACATAGTTACATAGTTCTGATGCATTACATAGGCTTTACCTAAAAAGAGCTTCTTTGTCAAATACGGTGTCTGCTGGCATATTCACAGGAATAAGGAGGTCTGGATGAGAATCAAGATGGACAAAGCTGATGTTGCTGGCAGGAAGATGCTTTGAGCCAATAGCACGATAGATGAAAGGCAGAACCTAAAACAACGTGAACAAAAGTATTTCAGTCATAACCAGTTAGCTGAAAAATGCAATGACGTTAACAGCAAAAATATCTGCCCCGCTCCTCTTTGCTTCTTTTGAATCTAGATTATTTATTGGGAGAGAGAGGAGTACACTGAAAACAACACCAAGGGATACAACGTCAACAGTAGGACAGTTCATGGGGATACAACTCTAACAGCAAACCAATCCACCAGCTGTGAATCTCTATGAGCCCTGGAGTTGCACACATGATAAGCTGGCACAGAATCATAGCTTTACTCTCTTCTCTTCTGCCTAGGAAGTCTTGTTTGTAGTGGCTCTTCTCACTAATAATCTAACACCATGCCCAGTTGTTTTTTCCTCTTTTAATTTATCTCCCAAATGCCTCTCTTTTGCAGATTCTCTCTCATACCACTTTTCTATCTACAAAGTTGCTCACAACCAACGCATGGGGGCTGTGGAGACACAAACTTTTGAACACAATTAACAGCAATGTTAACTGATATGGGGTGAAAACTGACCTTGCTACCATTTAAACTTGAGCAGATCGTTAAATCTATTTCCCTTGAAGAAAGATTAATTCCCAATCCCTACAAAGTTTAGTAGTGGCAATGAAGAGATTACCTTCCCCAGCTGCCCACCTAAAAGATGGAAAAAATAGAAGATAGGTTGATGTGCCAGTTTATAAAGGAGCAAACCAGTGATAGGTAATAATGCCAAGTAGTAAAGCGGGACAACCAAAGGCTGATTCATGATCCTTCTTATACCGAGCTGCAGGAGATGCAGCTTCTCCCACACTTACAGGCCAGCGGCTGCCTTAGCTGCCAGAACAAATCTAGCAATGACACGGATTTTTGCTATACAGGGAACACAAAGGCTATGAAGAGATCCGGCAATATGAGATACATGTTAATATTCGAACACAAATTAAGCTACTTTTAAGAGCAACATTAAGAACTCAAATCCTGAACAGTGAATGTAAATAACCATAAAAGCCGAGTGACATATAGTTGAAATCTGGATTGCAGTTCAGCAAATTGGTTATAAATTTTTAGTTGACCCACTACTTACGTAATGATATGAATACTAGTATAATAACTGATAAAATACAGTTAAAAATAACAAAGTTTCTCTGAGCTATGACCTCCAGCAAAGAGTCTGGCCTACCTGAACAGCCAGCAATGTTTACAGCTTTAATTAGCCTAATCTCATATAACTATTACTGCAAATTCTGAAAACTGAGTGAGATGAGGAAGGAGACAAGAACCCAGAGTCTCTTATGAGGTAAGTTCTATTGCTATGGATTAAGAACAAAATTCACTGCCCAACAGCTGTTATTATTAATCAAACACTGGTGCATCTAGTTTCATCCACCTCCGCAGAAACCTCAGTAATTCCTCTGGGCTACGCACAGTTTGTGGGAAGTTCTCACGTTTTGGGGTAATAGATTTTGTACATTTCAGGTAAAATGGCAACGTATGTACACATATATACTAAAAATATGGCACATAGGTTGGCAGGAAAAGTCTTTGTTAGCATAATTTAGAAAATAGTATAGAAAATAAAATAGAATTCGTTAATAATAGAATTAATAATAGTGGTTATCTCAGTATTCCTACCAGAGCAACACTCTTCATCCTTGGTTACTGTGGAAAATCAACTACCACAGCATCAACTATTTCAGTCCTGGCAGAGCTCATCGTCATTCAGTTATCCACTGATGAGCCCAGAACAACCTTTACCTCAATGAACTACATTACACTAGTGATTTTGGTCTGCAAAACACCAATAGAGTTAATGCCTGTGCCTTTGTTTTTTCCTCTAACAGCTCTTTACGCCCTAGAAACACTTGCTGAAATCTGGGTGCTTTTTATGCCTCCACATGAAGAATTTGCTTAGTTCGGACCTAGGCCTAAGCTTGTTCCACAATAAACAACCGGAGAAACCTGGAAGGGCGGCTCAGAACCAACCTCTTCGACACTGCGGAGAGGGGCAGCAGAGGGGCGGTTTTCCCACCCACGCGAACGCGCCGAGGAGGGCCCCTCTACCCCCTCACTCACATCCTGGTGATCCTCCACCACGCGCACGGGCAGCGCCGCGTAGCTGCGCAGGCCGCG
>NW_010585670.1:484232-494799 GCF_000705375.1 Tinamus guttatus | reverse complement strand
CTTGAGGATCAGCTGTGCTACAAAAAACAAATTTGAGGCTTCAAGTAAGCCTTACACAGACTAGGTCTCTGCCCTGATTCTACTACACTAGATGGGCACGGGCACTGAAACATCTCTCCGGAAGTTTTGATCAATTCATCCAAACACTCAATACACTTCCAAAATAAGAAGTGAAGCAAGAAATAGTATTTTATAACATGTTATTTGGATGAATGCAAGTCTAGTAAGTTAGTTATTCAAATTAAGTCCAGAAGAACTTGAAAGACTAATACAGAAGTGGCAATCACACTGAAAATAAAAACTCATCTCCACTCTGAGGCTCATCTGCTCATCCAGCACCTTCACAAATGGAAGATTAAACTAAGATTCCTGACTAGAAAACCCATTATTTCATGCAAACCCATCTGGACAGCAAGATGGTTGGTAATGAGTTCAATCACTTAGTGAAAATTTAAGTGGACAGCTTGGAGATTGATTGTCATTTATATTAGCCAAAGCATGAGAAAACAGGTCCCAATAAGAAAGCAATTTCTATTTCTCAGGCAAGGAAGTCAGCTTCTCTCATATTATGTAGGTCCTGTGCACTACAATTCTTCTCATGTTAAAACAGTCATTTATAGAAATATGAAGAGTAGCATAGAATAGTTCTGTATTAATTCAAGTGATTAAACTAGTTTATTTACAGCTTCAGTATAACTAAGCTGGTCAGGAATACAAGCATTAGCAAAATCACTGTTAGAAGAGCCACATTCACTTCTAGGATGCCTTTTATTCTAAAACAATAATGAAAAACAGTCAAAAGGGTGCTGAATGATTCCTTTACTGCTTACCAGGATATCAGTCTGGAAACCCTCATTACAAAACCCTCCTATTTCCGATGGCCAGTGTGACATGACATTAGCTTCCCTAACACAGTGCGTTAGTACAAAGTACCTTTTTATTAATACTGATGCTTCCATCTTGTTAAACCCTGCCACCAGGTGCTTTTAGTACTAGCCAATTTCTTGTTAGTTACAATAAAATATTGCCACATAAAGAAGTGTTGTGAAACATGAAATAAAAAATGAAGACTAGGCAATATATGCAATGGTGAAAATCTCCAGATTCTGAGGTAATAAGGTCATTCCAGAAGCTACTACATACTAATATGGATAAAACAAAATCATCATTAAATCAGTCTGTATTAGAAAGCATAGAAGCAACCATATGGTAGTGGTTAATTGTAAAAGGATTGAACTACTAATATACTTCTAATACTCAAAGTATTTGATCCTTTGAGTTGCATATAATACATTTTCGAGGATCATTTTGCTGCAACTTCTAAGCATCTCTTATTGTGGTTAACAGTAAATACATTGTTATTTTTCAACCATTAACAGACATTTGAGATGAAAACTGCCACATAAATGGAACTTTGTTGCTGACATGGATTCTCTAAGACATAGCGAAGAAGAGAGAACAAAACAGCAGTAAAATTGCTTGGCTGACATGAGGCCCAAGTTGGGAACAAAAAAAACAAAACATAAATACACACCCCATAAAAGTTAAAATGGAAAAGTGCACATCAACCTAATCAACCAAGCTGAGCAGCAGCTCCATCCATCCATCTTCAGGAATTGCTTTTCACTCTCCTGCGCTCTGCTTGTGTGTTATTTGACACAAAGAACTGGTTTTAATATTGTTTTTATCTTTTTTTTTTTTTAAGATTTGATTAATTTATGCAACCATGTCCATTTAACTTTTCATGAACAGGTATAGCTGCAGTGGCGTTTCCAACCATCATGTCCATAGACAAACTACAATGGCAAATAGTTCATTTATGACAGTTTGATAGACATACACTCTTCCTTCTACCTTAGGAAGGCTTACTTCTTTTGTGATTAACATGACAGTAATGAAATTAAATCAGGTTTCAATATACAAACATACAGAAAACAAGAAGGAAATAAAATAATCCGTATTAAGTCAGTAGCAAACAGATTAATTTTGTTATTAGCATGTAATAATTTAGTGAATTCTCTAGGACACTCATTTCTAACTTACATTTATTGCAAAACTCAGAATAAAGCCAACTGCTACTTGAGTCTGACTTGTGGTTAATTCGGTTATGTTTCTGCCTCCTAAATGTCTTGGCCTGACTTCATATCCTGTCATAATATTCAGACAACCTTTGCTCATAAGCAATCACAATTTGAAATTAATGAGTTGGCTGCCTTTATGAAAATTACCATTCTTGATCAATTTTCATGTTATGTAGATAAAGGGTACAGAAAGAGTAAAATATACAAGACATTGCACACCGGTGATGACAGCAATAATAATTCAACACACCCTTTACTAAAAAGCACTCACAGAACCATGTGATAATTACTTTCCAGCCTGGCACACCCTGCAGCAGTAGTGCTGCAGTTTGTGCAGTATACAGATTACAGGATGCATTCAACAAAACACATCAAATTTAGCTACAAAAGAAAAAAAAAGACACACCCTCATATTCAGGCTTTTCTAAGCACCATCATTATCTTCAGGTCTAACTAGATTACCAAAGGATTTTCGCAGGGTACTGCAGCAAGCTTAAATGAGTTGAAGGCACATGCCTTTCATTTGCTGATGTTACCAACAGGAGAGGGGGGAAGAAAAGAAGGGGAAAAAAGGGTATCTCCATGCTTAGTCCTTCCAGGGCATCTCAGAGGTTGAACACCATCTGTTGTAATGACTTGCAATAACAAGGTTCTCTGGATTAAGCATCAGGCTACTCTGAGCTTTCTGATTAGTAATTTTTTTTTTTTATATATAAAAAAAGGTCTTTTTCATGAGAAGTAAGAAACAGTAACACATCAGCCAGGTGATGAACTTGGAGTAGGAAATGTAGAGAGGTAAACAGAAAATAATGGGAATAAGAGCAGGACCTACAACATTAAGCTGCAGAAGACCCCGTTAATATCTGGGCAACAGATACATGAGGAAGTGGCCAGGCAAGCAAGGGCAGGGAGCTCCTAGCTGCCAACTCCATGGCTCAGCACAGCGTTCTGCAGCATCCAAGATGAGCTGTTGTTTTCAAGGACTGTTCCTTCAATAGACCCCCAGTGTCTTACAGTCCAGTTCCACTATCTCATTTGTAAGGACTAGAACACATTCAAGCAATTGAGACATGTGGTTGCTACAGCTAGAAGGGCAATGGTGCAAGCTGGAGAGAAATTCGGACCAGTCAAGACCTGACTGACTTCACTCAGTGAGGAGAGGAGTCTGAAACTCCAGTAAAACAGCATTATGAAAGGGGTCTGGAAACACAAACAAGCCAGGAAAACCAAAACCAGCTACTCCTTTTCCCTTAATTCACTACCCCGCCAAACACACACACTTTTAATTGTGCAGTTGCATCATGCCCAATGACACAGCCACAAAGTATTAGAGGACACAGATACTGAGACAAGTGAAAAACTTAAAACCATCAACCTAATGGATGCTAAGTCGGCAGTTAATACTCATCTATAACTACAACCATTAAAAAAGAGCTTAGAGCTACAAAATAACGAAGGGAAGAAAAAGACAGGCTTCTGGAATTGGTCTTGAGAAAAACAAACTCTAAAGGGACCAGGAGAGAAGCTAGAATGCCTACTACTTCCAGCCACTGGAGACAATAGAAGAGGTCATAAAATACATCTGGATTTTTAGTTGGCCATGACAGCATGTACATACCTGTCAATTAAATTAGACTTAGTCTGGCACTCTGCCAGTAAGTGTGCTGATCTAAGGTCAAACCTGCTACAAGCACCTGCTACATGTGCTCACAAGGAGACTGACAGCAATATTACTACAAACCTCTTCCTAAAAGTAAGAGACTACTGCTGATAGAGGTTCACTAGTTTTTCCTAGCAAAGCCTGTTTCAAGAGGGACATAAAACACTGTCTGTATCTTATGTCACACCGCAATTAGTTGTCATAAACATCCTAGGGTTACTCACATAAGAGGAGGGCAGTACAAGGACATTCTACCCACAAAGAGCACACTTACTCAACTGCTACATGCTCATACATGTACCTGCATAACAGATCTATATAAACACACACACTTTTCCATACATAACTAAATATCAAGTTAGATGAGTATACTTGTGCCACAAATACTAGCGTAACCACAGCAAAATCTGTGTGGAATTCTAGGTTCAATTGCACCTTAAAATTCCACACACAAGAATTATCAAGTACACAAAGGACATGCCTTCAAAAAAGTTGTAGCTATATCAGAAAAAAGTGAGCTACCAGAACCTCCTTTGCCTCAACTGTTCAGAAGGAATCTTCAAAGCTCAGCGAAACACCTGACCAAAACACATCATTTCATTCCTGTATTCTGCAATATATTCAGTCTCCCAACAGATTTTAGCCACAGTTCATTGTAAAGCACACAGAAGTATCCCAGCCTGAGACAGTCAGTACTAAATATCCAGCAAACAGGAAGTCAGCCTGAGAGCTAACTCAGAAATTGCAGGCACCAAGCCTTACCTCTGCACGCAATTCCAGCCACAACTGCCATGTGTTCCACCTGATTTCAGCCTTTAACAGCTACCAATTTGGCCACCTAAAAGGTATTTATAAGGTAGCCCTCAGATGAAAAAATTCATATTTCACAGTTATTTAGGTGGAAATCAGAAGACAGTCTTAAATAGTTAGTGAAATCTGCATGAAGCACTCAGCAATGCCAACAACTGGGCTGCAAATCAAGCACAGACACCGACTCTCCCTGTAGGGTTTCTACCTGCAGATTTTCCACTTAGAAAGATTTTATGCTAGAGACGGTTGCAAGAAGTAGGGCAACAGGATTTCCCAGTTGGAAATTTCATGGCTTCAGGACCAACAGTTCCAAGTTTTCAGTTTAAAAATATTTTTTGGACCATATCCTTAGAGGGAAAACCACAAGAAAATGATTTCATGCCAACCTATTGAAAAAAAACCAAGAACCAAGAGTTGAAGACATACTTGTCACTCCAATATGTTATTTCATATTCAGTGACTCATTCTCAGCTTCACTTCAATTTCTACAGTCAACATCACAAGGCTGAATTGGTTCAGTTTTCCTTCTTAAATACTTTCTAGAGGTGCTGAGCTCCTCCTCATGTGCCTCTCTTACTGCTGACTTCCATTAGTCAGTTGAAGCACTTTATAGATATTATCCATGAAAGATCCAAGAAGAAAAAATGGAGAGACTTGGACAAACAGCAGTAGAGGCAATAACAGTACAATAAGATTCATTCATTTCACCACCACGCGAAACTTCTCCTATCCTTTTTAGGTAACACATCTCCAAGCAGTGAGACTCGCACAATCCCATTCTTCAAAAAAAATTAGGCTCAATTTGCCACCCAGAAAGCTGGCCTGGCCAGGAATCAGCTTTTCTCCTCTGAAAATTATTTATGAGCTCTTTATATTGTATATCAAATACTCTGCATATTAAGCATTTAAATATGTTCTGAAAACAATTCCTAGCAGAAACAATATGGAGAACAAAAATCACTAAGCCAAAGTTGTTAAATTGTTATGAGTATTGCACAAGGCTTGAATCAAACTTAAAATCTCCTCCAAAATTTCCAGTATAAAATCACAAGGAGGGTTATTTCTTAATGGAAGCCACATGCACATTTACATCACCTCATCAAGGTTATATTCTTCCACACACAGTGCAAAGCACTGGATGTTTTAAAACACACTATTTCTGTACAAAGAAAGCACAAGGCACACAAAAAGTAATGCCAGTACTCAATGAAAAATGTTAACTATTTCATACTTAGTGCTAGCTAAAAAACAACAAGGGAATGACAGTCTACCACTTGATCTGTACAAACATTTATTATGTTACAATTCACCCTTCCTCTCACCCCCATCATCCCTGACTGAACAGCTGACTCCTCTAGCTATAAAATTAAGACTCAAGCAACACATCATACATTTAAATGCATCCTTTATATTGTAACATCAGCCTCAGCATTATTAATCAACTCCAGCTTCAACATAAGGTTCACTGTATTGAAAGCACTGAATTAAATATTTAGTCTGATTAATAATAATGAAATCCCTCAGAAATTTCAAATAATTCCACCAATGGAGTTAAAACAGGAAGATATAGAGGAGAAAGACAAAATAAAATTACCATTTTTCTTCCTGTAAAACAAGCACAGGATACTTCCCAAAAGTCATTGAGGATATTAAAATTTAAAGTAATAAATTTTATGCCTATTAAAAAGAACAAGAACTACCAAAATTAATCATGTTACCCCATTTTTTGTTAAATATCACAAATCACTGAACTTTACAAGATATTTACCAAAAACATTAATTATTAAACACTGCTAAATCTTATATTAGGTACCTGAAGGAGGAACAGAATGCACTACAATTCTAATGCATAATCACAAGATTACTTACATGACCTACTTCAAGCCTTTTACATCCCCCTCATTCTCACAGAAATGTTCCTTTATATGGAATAATTCTTTATGCTACTGTATCTTATTTTCTTGTACAACTCCAGTTATTCCCTCTCAGATCTACCTTACTGTTACTGCAAAGCAGCAGCAGTGTAAGATAGGAGGGAAATGTTTCCTTGAGCAATATGTCTCCTCCTTATCACAGCCTGACCCAATCACCACTACTTTCCAAACCATTCTGTATTCTGCATCAAGACAATCTGCAAATCCCTTCAGTTTTGAGCTGCATTTACATTCTATTCATTTGGTGTAAAATAAACACCTCCCCCAAAATAGGAAAAGCACAAAAAGACTGAACTAAGTTAAAAATCACAAAGCAAGCCAAGTGTTTAAAAACTGGAATTTATCCAGCCTTAGGAAGAAATGCAATTTTATTGCAGTTTCCTACTTACTTATGATGTGCTGTGTCACAGTTATTCTCTTCAGTGAAGTGCCTATTTCCTGCGGAAAACAAATAGTACAGCAGTTGTTTTAAGTACAACTTCAGGGTTTAAAGGAAACTATTAATATAAGTTTAAAGCACCTGCAACTCTAGGACACTGTTTATGGAAAGAGACTTGAATTCTACTACTGATTTGTCTACATCTTATGCCCCAGGCTCTCCACTTCCCATCCCATGCTTTGTCACAACCAACACTTGACTACATGACCCTTCTTCCACCAGGTATCTGGGCAGCAATTTTATTTGAAATGATTTACATTTCAAATTGCTTGTCAATTACTAATGTTCAAGAAAATGATTTTAGCCTTTTGCTCATTTTGCTCTTTTCTCCATGCAATGCCAGCTCAACAGTTCTAAATATCAGCAGGTTCTTGCCCTCACAAGCACCATAGAGTCTTCTTTGAGAGTTTTGTTCTAGCACACAGGCACAAAAATGATAAAACAAGCACTCATCTTGGGGTGACAGCTTGGAACATTCAACACATGCGGTGTGTAGCCTACCCAGCAATCAAGGATAAGGACTTTGATGGACTCGGCAAAAATCATCCCCTTCCCCAGACATAACCGCGCACAAACACAGAACCAAGGGAGATACACTCATGCTTTTTGAAACCCAAGATCTAAACTATCGCCCTCTGAACTACAGCAGCTGCAGCTGAAGAGATTATATGCTAAAGCCTAAAATTTGCCTTCAGAGTTAGACCATAATATTTCATATATCATTAATATTGCCTTGGAAAAAGCTGTTCAACCACTTCCCCCATTAAGACAACAAAAATAATTGGTAAAATACATAGTACAGTGAATATGACTTCATTGTCTTGAACTTCATAAAATGAAAAGCTTATTTTCATGAGATGATCTCCTAATAAAACACAGCTTTCTTCCTGCTTTTCAAGAAAGGAATTTATTTCATGTGAATTAAGACCTGGAGGTCCATGTTTCTTTAATAGTAGAAACCCATCCCTACTCACTTTTTTTTTTTTTTAAAAAAAAAAAAAAAAAAAAAAAAAAGATTTAAGAGGCTTCACTCACCACCCACTGCAAACATATTGCCTAGCTCTGTTTTTCAAATTAATATTCCTCTGGCTTCTAGTCAAATGAGGAGAATTTTCATCATTTTCTTCCTAGAGAACTGCTTAACAATCCACTCAAACTCAAAAGCATAAAGTATCTTTAAATTTATAAAGCATCAATGACAAGTGAACAACCCCCTCAAAACCTTACAGGGGAAGTTTACTTGAACCTCGCAGGTTTCTCATGTCTTAATACCTTGAACTATCTGATGCAGCAAGACCACTGAGCATTGGCAGAGAGGCAAGTAGCAGCTTCCTTGGGCATTTTTGTGTTAGAAAATTCCAAGCAAACGCGTCATTAACCCTCAAAAAGTCTTCCCCTGAATGGGATTTCTGCAAAGACAATCACATAACATTAAAGCCAGCCAAGAGCATTACAGGGGTTTTCAGATTTTTCTTCCCTTTCAGTGTCTGGATGCAGAAAGATACTTGAAACTTTCCTTGCTAATATCTATTCCTATTCTTTACTGACAATGATTCCACAGGTGACTCGGGTGATTTTCTGCTGCTCCCAAGATACTCTTTTAGCTCATAATTGTACAAAATGACATAAGTTCATCTCCAGTTCTCATAGGTACTCTCTCAAGCTATTTCTAGACTGAAAGTCTAGACAAGCTTTAGATTCAGAGTTGTGCTTTCCATTCTCACCTCATAGGAAGCTTTTTCAAAAAGATCTTAAATTCCCACTTTAAAGCATGTCTCAGGAAACCAAGACCTCACATGAAGTTATTGAATTTCTCAAGGACAATACTTCATTCTCAAGACAACTCTCTTGCTATTAACTTAGATATAGTCAATCCACTAATTCTGGCATATCTGAACAAAAAGAAAAATCTGTGTACTTCAAGCAATTCATTCAAATCAGGGATAAACTGAAGATGTTAACTGGGGAAAAACTTCCATTCACAAGAAGCCAGAAATGCTCTTAAAAGCACCTGCTATGTCTGATGATCAAGCACTTACTAATCCAGTTCAATCAGTTGGTCAGCCAAATGTAATTAACATGTCTACACAGAGATAATATTTAAATGAATAAAAAATTATTAAACATCTCTACTCATATTTGGTACCACACTTGATATCCCTTGATTTGCTAATAGCATCAGTGGAAAAAAAAAGGGAGACATAGGAAAAGAATATTTAATGCACTGATAATTCTTAAAAACACAACAGTTAAGAGGTTCTTCCTGGCAGGCTGGATAAGAATGTTCTGTAAATACTTCGCTCTACCTACATAATCACACAAAGTGCTTGCCAATATTAATCATCAAGCCATGTTTAGCATTACACCTACAATAAATACTGTATTCTAAATAATTACTTATTTCACTTCACATAACCTTATCTTTAGACAAATTTGACAAATCCTATGCTATTATTAATTATAGGCTGTTCAGAAAAGTTCACTAAAGACATTTTTCAAACATGGGGGATAGCAGCACAAAATCCCATTAGTGACCTTTCAGTACTATGAGCACCATTTCTAGATGTAGATGCACAGCTTGAGACATTTTGAACAGCAATGTGTAGAAGGTCAAAATAACACCAAGAAATTAAGAGCATAGAGCAAGATTCATCAACACTTAGCCCAAAACCAGCCTTATCACATAATATCATATTTTGTTTTCAAAGCCCAAGTGTAGAAACAATGACATGAACTTGGTTATTTGTCTAGTAATCACTTGTCCATGTTTTTAACACCTTTCTTACACATGTTACAGTGAAACGAAGTTAGTCATCTTCTCAGCTATTACTTCTCGTACTAATGAAAGGCAAAAACCTTTCTCTTAAGACTTGGAGAACTCACTTGAGCATTTATAGGCCTAAGCCTCCTGGAAGCGGATTAAAAACACTCAATAACTAAATATCCTCCTGGGCTAATAATCATAACATGGACAACACTTCAGTATCTTCATGTTACATTTATTCAAGCCAATTTTTCTTTAATGAGTATAGCCATACCTTGAACTATCTTATGTATTTGCTGAACAAAATACCACTCTGATCTTTAAAAGCAATAAAAAGATTAATGTGTTTCCAAATGTCATTATGAGCATAACAGAAGTTAAAACAATATCTTACCTCAAAGTTAAGCTTCATTTAGTAGAAAATTAGTCTGTCCAAAAGTACTGCTGGACCATGTGGAAGGCTTTCAGAAACCAAAACTGTAACAAAGAAAAATTAGTTGCTCATCCTCCAGACATTTCTTGCTAGTTCTGACACACCTTTTGCCAGCCCACTGGAAAGGAAACAAGTCAGGAAGACAGGAATTTACTCTTCACTTAAAGGTCTGAAGGTACGTTGCCATAAAGTACAGATTTCACTCCAAGAAAATAAAGTTCAATCAAGGATGTAAAATAACTTCCATATAATTGCCTAATAAATGACCTCTTGATATTAAAGGTGCTAATTATCTTTAAAAATTTAGCAGAAAACTTCAGGCAAAAACCTGAGTAAAAAAGAAAACTACACCAACAATATCATCTCTAAAGACTGTCAATACGCACTGGGAGTGCTCTTGATTACAGTCTTGTCTTGAAGGAAAATCCCTTCCCTCCAAAATCCCA
>NW_010585670.1:439594-483780 GCF_000705375.1 Tinamus guttatus | reverse complement strand
CGCCGAAATCCCTTCCCGCCGAAATCCCTTCACGCCGAAATCCCTTCACGCCGAAATCCCTTCACGCCGAAATCCCTTCACGCCGAAATCCCTTCACGCCGAAATCCCTTCACGCCGAAATCCCTTCACGCCGAAATCCCTTCACGCCGAAATCCCTTCCCGCCGAAATCCCTTCACGCCGAAATCCCTTCACTTTTAATGAATTTCTATGTAGTATTTTTATAGTACCTTCCACCTTTTTTGATAATGCTATAGGCCTCTTCAGATGAAATGCTTGTAAGTAGAACCCTTATCCATAGCATCTAAGAGAGGGCCCACAACTCTTCGAACAACTTTTTATTAAGTAATTTCATTCTGGTTTCTAGGAGGTTTTAATTTGAGTTCATTACCCAAAGCCATGTAGATAAAGGTATAAATATTTAAGTGTTCCACTATGGTACCATTACTACTACACAAAGCATGTGACCTGGAGTAAACTGTACCACACCCACGACTACACTCTCCTCCGCTAATGAGCGGAATACTTAAATTGCACAACTTAGGTCTTATTTATGCCTGCAGCCTTATTTCAACTCCCGATTTTGAGTTTTAGGTGTTGCTATTCTCTAAAACCAGCAAGATAATCCATCAGCAGAAAGTAAATACAGAAACAGTACACTGAGTATTGAGCAGCTTGGCATTAATTAGTTCAAGTACATTATACAGCTTGAAATAAAGTAATAAAACCTAATTTTAACTATTTTTCCATGAAGTTTCAGAGGAGAACTTACAGTGGGCAATCCATTTCAGAAAGCAAGTCAACAATGCAGCAACATTTCTTATACCTCCCCTACGTAATATAGTTATTTTGAGACTTGAGAATCTAAAGTTTATCAGGCAGATTGTCCCACTCTTTAGCCAAATGGCCACTTTTTTTTTCCCCCCTCACCTCTTCAGCTTTCCTAACTTCCACATGATAAACTGCTAATGACTTACAAAAGCATGCATAGGAGGAAGGGTGACATGGATTCTTTCCCCATCCCCTTTTTCCCCCAGAAGTGCCCCGATTAAGTCATAAATGTGTAAACACAGTGCAACCTTTAAAGTCTATTTCTTTACTAAATGCTGTAACAAGGCAGAACAATGTCATCCTGATGCAGTAAGTGCACATTACAAATGATCTCTTAAGCATACCTTAGCCAAGGCAACTGAAATAGATGCCATTAGACTGTATCTTACCATGCACTGAATCTGTTCAAACCAACATATCTGGTTTCTGGCTTTTCATTTTTGTGCCTGACATCGATGTCTTCCACCCAATTCCTCCAGCTGAAGTTAGAATGATGACTGGAATCGACCCTTCCTTTACCACAGATCACGTGCATACAAGTACAGAACAGACAGCAGCAGCATCTTTACTAAATAGCATCATCCCACATCTTATAAACCTTAGAGTTTCACGCTAAAAGCTCTTAACTCTTGTTTTACAGTCTGTATTTGGCAATCCTTCCTGCATGCAGTACACCCAGCATGATAGCTTTGAGGATGCCTGAAAAGGCATCAACACTAGGTACTTGTATATAGGAGAACCAAGATAAGTCCTACTGTGTCATCTTTCCAACATCACATAAGTCTCAAGTGGCTTCTGCAAGTCTGAACAAGCTTAGTGATCCATGTAAGACGTGATTGCCTTCGTATGATTTCCATGAATTTGAGATTTGTCAGGTGAATACCACTTTTCTCCAGATCAGAGCTCCTGAATAACAGGAGAAAGTTTTCTACAAAGGAACAGTTAGTACTCTTTCACTCTATTCACAACTGTCCTGTCAACTCCATACAGCACACTGTGGATTAGAAAAACAATTTCTCATTTTGTTGCCCAACAGAAATATAATGCCTCATATTAAACAGGATTTTCTATTATTCCTTTGGGGTGGGGAGAGGCTTACGAAAAGTTAAATAGTAAATTATTTTATTATGAATGCAAGAAGCTGAAACAAATATATTCAGTCACGCTCAGTAAATTCTTTGAAACATATTTGCCCTGAACAGTATGTCACCCTGGCACCAAATTGCAATGCCTTTCCTTTGACAACAGAAAGCTGATTTGAGTGAACCAGAGGAGCCATCTGAAGCACAGCAGCGTCACCCTTTGCTGCTCTGCTGAGGTGCTGGGCACTCGAAGGGTGCCCATGTCAACAGACCCAACTACTGTTCAGCCACAGTGTGACCACCACTCACCCTCCCAGTACCACCATGGGAAGCATCCAGAGACTGAAAGACCCAGCACTGTTAAGCATGACAGATTTTAATGGCTACAAGGAACTAACCACAGCAATCTGGTTCTTCATTTAATCTAAAATGTCTGGCTCTAGATATAAGCACAGATCATAGTCTTTCAAAATATCTATTTTCAATTGTGTAATAAGACACATCATTACCACCTTTTTTCTTTAATTACCATGAAGCAACAGATCTCCAAACAATGAAGACAGTGTCTACATCAGTTTACCATACTCCAAACTATGATTTTTGTCATAAAGATAACCTAAGATAATCCTTTGCTTCCAACTACAAGGTTTGGAAGCAGTTTCAAAACCTGAAACCTAGGTGTTAAGCATATTTCTCACAGGAGCAGAAGGCCAGCAAAGCTCACCTTGAAACAGCAGCAACTGCCTGCTGAAACTACACACACAAGCAGCACCCTAGCAGAAAAAAAAAAAAAAAAAAAAAAAAAAAAAAACAGCAGCATTAGGGCTATCTTGTTCCTACACAGCGATACGATACCCTCAGACTACTCAAGATGTAGTTGAACTCCGCTCACAACTCAGATTCAGCATCCCTCAATGTTAACATTCACTGCACTCTCAATTACTCAGCCCTCTCCTGCACACTTGCTGGTCAGGTGAAGCTGTTGAACCTCAGCAGCTCTACAACAGCATTTGCTTTGTCCTTACAAAACATCAGGAATTGAACTGTAAGCAAAAAGATTAAAAAACATAAAGAACCTTCTATTTTATCTTTAGTAGTAGGTTTAAATTACTAGGTTTCAAATGCTAGACTTAAGTAAGCATCCATTACAGCTGATTCACACTTTCCTTCAATCTACCCATCCAAGAGTGTTTCAAGCTATGAGAGAACAGCAGCATCCAATCAAGCTTTCCTGCTCCAAAAACATGGAGTTAACCTCTCTGCACACCAAATACCAACCAACCTAAGCTCACAGCTATAAACTTCTTAAGAAGAGTTTATAGAATAATCAAGTTGCTTTAAAAAAAAAAAATCTTTGATAATTACAGTCCGTAACAGTGGCTGGTCACAGAGCTATTGTCATTGGCAACAATATTTTCACTGTCATCCATCTTCATATTGTCAGTCAACACTGACACTAGCTAAGACCAATCTAGTGAGAAGATGTGTGCTCAAGGACTGAGTTCAAGAATCTGAAGAAGTTCCTGCCACTCGGAATGAAGCTAACGGCCCCTTGCTGAGACTTGCTAACTGATGTGCAGAGCTCCGGACTGTTCCCATGCAAAGCAGCATAGTGGACACATACCCTGAGCCTTTACCTAGCATTTTACATCATTTCAGTGAAGAGCTAGGAGTTGACTAATAAATTCAGTCTGCAAAAGTGTATTTGATCACATTCAAAAAAGATTCTTCAGAGCATTTTGCCTCTATGCAGGTCCAAGACAAGACCAACGCAGATAACAACAGGGGCATACTAGTAAGATTTAATAAGACCAAACATCTGGAGGATATCTTTGTTTCAACACAGCCTGCTAGCTACATTATGTCTCTTTTAAGGAAAGTTTCTTCAGTTTCATTTTGTTTTCTGCCTCCACAGAATCACTGTTTTCCATTCCAAAGCAAGAGCTGCAACACTTCTAACAAGGCCAAAAACAAGTCTATGCAGCACTGGGACAGACACCGCGACACCACGCAGTGACGCAGACTCTGTATGCCTCACTAACACGATCTAATACTAGCTACACAATTTGCCGAGTAGGAGTGGGAGGATAAAAGCTTATAATAGCATCTTTTCTATAGGCTTCTTTTTAGAAATTTTATATCAAGGTATTGTGAAACATAGGTCACTGAGTTAACACAGAGAACAGCAGTTTGTTACAAGACGAAAAAGATGTATTCAAGTCATAAAAAGGCACCTAAGCACCCCCACCCAGTCCCTGTCATTTGAACAAAATCCATGTCTTGCTCATTTGCCAGTTTCTTACCATATTATACCACAGCCAGCATCAACCTCCCACAGAGATGTGTAAAGCCCAAGCAAGCAGAAGGCACTATTTCACTGTCAAAAGACAAAAATGAGCCAGGCACGTCTACCTTATAAGATTGCAAAAAAGTGATGAAGTGCTGCCCAACATAACTGGGATGATATTCTGAATGGAGAAGTTAGCAGAGTCTTGGGCGTGTCATCCTGTTTGAGAAATTCCTTTTATTCAAGAAAATGGAAAAACAACTCTGATCCTAGATCATAGGTTGTAAGTCTCCAAAAAGTCAAACCAGCAAGAACTGAGGGACTTAGTGATGCAAACTTCCCTTCCTTCTTTAGGCTTTGAGAAATCCATTTCCATGAGTGAACAGGCACCATAGACCCCTTAAATCTCAAGCAACTTGCAAAACTACCAAGTAATGATTGACCAAAAGTCAAAGCCAAATAAAACATTTTTTAAACCTCTTCCAAGACATTGCCGTACAACCTTCTTGTCTACCAGCTCTAGCTACACTACTAACTCAAATTACATTAGCAGCTGCAAATCTTCAGTTTTTTAAGATGATTGTAGCTCACTATGTCAATAGCAATTTACCTCTACAATTACTGCAGATGCAAAGATCTTTTCGAGGTGCTTTCTTTAAAGTTTTATTTGGAGTCTGTAAACCATCAAATGCCAGAAATCAACTATGCTGACTAGAGGACAAGTTTACTACCTACAACACCCTCCATACTCTATCCCTTTGTATCCTTATCTAGCTACAGCTGGAGTGGAATAAACAGGTTTATATATTTCAACCATGTATTAAAATATCCTGTGCAGAGAAAACCAGTGCCAACCATGTCAAGTCACAGAAAATCCGTGTTAATTCTCATGTTCCCATTACACAATGTGCAGCAACAAAACCTAACCTCTTTGACCATGATTTTGCCTGACCTAGCATATTTGGTCAATATAGCTTTATTTCTACTAAGAAGGCTTCTTTTTTTTCCCTTGAAAACAATACTGAAATTAATGCTACTCTTCAAAATCAATCACAGGCTGAATAAAGATCACTTTTTTCAATTGTTCACGATAATCATTTGCTATTCAAGCAAATTGTGCCTATAATAATTAATAAAAGGCCCTCCCCAAAAAGAAATTCTGACAAAAACATACACAGGATTTAAAGGCAACCTCCTAATCCCCCTGTCTTCCAATGTTTTAGCTGTTAATTCTCCCTACATTTCATCCTTGATCTAGACCCTTTTGTGGGACTCCAGCTACCAGCTAGGCACAAGTCAGCACCGTTCCAAGGCAGAGGTCAGAACCAGAACTTGATGCAAACTCTAAACAGCTTCAAAGCTCCTGTCTGACCTTCTCCCCCAGCCCTGGCAGGCAGCAGGCTCACCCTTTCCGCAGCGAGGGCCGCACACCGTTCACTGCTGCTATTGTTAGCGGCGTTACTGCTAGTAGCCAACAGCAGCCACGCAGCCCACAGCTATCCTTGTGGGAAAGGTGACTGGATGTCGGGGCAGCTACTGACAGCTCAGCTCGCTGAAAACTCTGCTGCTTCACCAACATTCAAGTACGCTGCTTGCATCTTATCAAGCGATATGACAAGGCTCTCATGAAGTTATAAGGTAGCCTAATGTGCAGTCTGCAAGGTGAGCGCTTCCATCTCCAACACAGACACAAAATTCAGTGATTTTGTCCAAGATGCCCTGCAAATCAAGTTAGGTACAACATGCGTACTGGTTTCGAGAGTTTAGATTTTATCTCAAGGGCTGCTGCCAGAGCTGAATATGCCAGAAACTATTAAAGTTTTTATCTTTTAATAAAAAAGAAATACCTATTTGTGTGTTTACACACACCCCCCCGCAAGTTGCAATTCAGCTTTTCACAGTATTTTACGGACCACCATTTACCCACCATTCCAAAGGTCTAATTCAAGCTGCCTGTATTTAACAGTCTGCCTGCTCTGTTTATTCTGAAGAGAACTACAGTCTATTTATACAGTAGCAAAGCAAGCAAACAATTTATTTTCTTGGCATGACTATGGGAAGCTTGCCAGCTTTCCAAATATTATTTTCTTTGAAAGCTGGTCTGCTCTATATTTGCATCCAAAGGATTAGCAGACTAACAGTTCAGAGGATCCCAAGCGTTGGAAATAACTCTCAGTAAATATAAAACTAGGATTTTGGTTATTATATTCTCTCCCTTGGCCTAGCAGATTGAAAGCTTCTTTTTAGGGAAGAGCAGTTTGTAAAATCTCCATTTTTGGATCTAATAGTTAAATATTTACCTTGAGCAACCCTCACTGCCTTGATGAAGCGTACCAAGTTCACAAACATACTAAATGCCCAAAGTTCATGAGAGTGTGTGAATGGATAATGTTTGGAAAGAGAAACATTTTTGAACTTGAATGACCCGAGTTGACCCAACCCAACTGGGCAGCCCCTCCCCAAGCCCCCCACCCGCCGCAGGTTGCTCAGCAGGATGCCCAGGGCTGCGCAGCTTCACCGGCTTCCCAGAGAAGTCAAAGGGAACAGGTCCAAGCCCCCTTCCCTGGAAAGCCAGTTAGCAGAGAACATGCAACCGCACCAGCATGCGGAGCTCAGTCAGCTCTGGCCCATGTTTATATGCATACACACATCTGTACATACACATATGGGCATATATATCACTATATTTAAGTTGTATGCATTACCTACTTGTTTTGCTGAAAAGCAAATATCTTTGCAAGCCCTTCTACCAAATTTGTTACAGCTTTAGCTTTGAAGTCTTTATGCAGCACTCCCTTGCACAGCAGTAATTTCAATATAGACAAGTCTAGAAGCTTCAAACACCAGAAATTTCATCTGAAAAAAAAAAACTCAGTTTTAAAATCCATAAGCTGCTAGGAAAAAGTGCCAGGACTCTGGACTATATATCTTGCATATTTTGGTAAGATAGAGAGCTAAAGAAATAGTTTGTACTTGAAGTTTTTTTAGGCTGCTAACTCAGTTATCAGTAACTGCATAAATAAAAACACACCCAGGCCCCAAACAGCTTATATAAATAGCAACCAGTAACACAACCACATCACAACCACTGCATGCAGCCCAGGAGTCCAAAATAAGATAGGCAGCTGCACCTGAAGCACATGGATGTCTTCTGTCACTGGAGGCTGCTAATGTCCTCGGAGCTTGCCTTGGAGTGACAATCTAGATCAAAATCAGATACACTAAAAATCACCCAGAGGAAATTTAGTTGATTGGAATCCAACATGAAACACCTCCTGACTCCCAAAACACTATATTCTCATCTCCAACTTAGTCACTGCCATCAGCAACTGAGCTAGAGCTCTCCCAAACACCTTAAAGTTAAAAAAACAGATTTTTTTGAAGAATTTCTAAGAGAGTTTTTAAATGTTATTTTGTATTGATAGATTATTCTCACACTACTTGAAATCGAGCTTACTGTACAGTATTTCAATCACAGCAGACTTCTATAATTTTAAATTGCTTTTGATGGATCTATTTCTCCAAATAACATGAATTTACAGAAGCAGAGCAAGTCATAACCACACATGTTCCTATATAGGAATCTAGTCCCTTGTAGGAAGTATGAACCTTCTGATATTGCTTTCAGGTAAGATAGAAATGTAAAATGCAGCTTTGCTACCACTACTTATTAGTGGGCTTGAGCAAATCAGAATTTAGTGGCTCTACAAAATGAACTTTATAACTGTTTTACACCATTGTAGATTATATATATATATATATATATTTAAAGCAAAACTCTCTCTGCCTGCCCTATTTTGAAGGACCCTTAAGATTTCAGAAAAGGAGAATATCTGTCTTGACATCACTGCATTTATAGGTCTGTTAACCATACCAAATCAATTCCTTCTAATTGAAATATGCTTTGACTTTCACAAGGCCTTCCTACAGACATAAATTTTTCAGTCCCAGCCATTTCCTGTCATTTTAATTGCTTTACTCCAAGCCCCCTAAAGAACAAAGATGATGTTTTGCAGCATTCACAAGCAGGTCAAATACCACTTGCTCTGTCCCAGGGGAGAACTTTGTCTGGAATAACTGTTTAAATGGGGGAAGAAGAGACAAGACAACACTGAAAACACATACAAAAAGAATTTGTGCTGTTTGCACTCTTCTTTGAGACTACAGATAAGTTCAATGACATATATTTAAGAAAACTGAGAGATTGCATCTCTTGACAAAGCTAAGACCTCCAACTAAGTGTTTCAGGGCTGATGCAGTGCCTCTGCTGCACAGGAAAATATAAAGCAACTTTTTCAATATGTCTTTATTACTTACACTTCCACATACCAGCCTATACCTCCATACCTTTCTAAGAAACTTAAACAAGGCTCGTACCTGCCATCGCCAAGACATTTTGTTAGAGAGCAAGCATTTAGGCTTTGCTCTCATCTAAGTTATTTGAAGACTGAAAAAACTTGAAGCTTTCAGCAGGTCTCAGTCCCTTGGACTGAATCAGCAGTTCAGCATGATTCCAGACCTGCAACAGCTGCTGCAAATTCAACAGTTCCCTTCACTTGCCCACTAAGTGCAGCACAGCATGGCTAGGATCCATACAGCTGCAATGCTCCACTGCAGGCTTTTAAAGCTCTGTGGCAGCAATAAAGCTGTGAGTACCAGAGAATGGACTGACCCATAAAACTTGAGATAACAGAAAATCCAGAGGAAAAAAATCCTTTTTTTTTTCCTTTCATTACCCTAGAGTTTCAGCCAAAAAACCTAAATAAACCTTGATTTATTTTCCTATCTAGTCTTTTTCAGAGAGGTCACTGTGACACCACTGCAGACTGCACAGAACAAAGACTCTGAAAACCAAGAGGCCAAGAGCTGCATCCTGAGCACCGGCTTGTCACAGCCTTGCAGGATTTTGAGATTGCACAGCTCATGTCCAAAGCCAACTCCCAAGCCTGTACATACACTGTCTACCCAAGGGACTGATTCTTCCATGTTCTGAAAGCTCCTCTACCATGTTTATTGCCTTCCAAATTTCTAAACAACAAATTACTGTTACAAGTCAGTCTGAACAGCTCTGCTAAAGCCTCTCTGGTTTCCATCCTAGCATCTCAGTTCAGGATAAACACATTTCCTGTGCATTAATTTTTGGAGTATACAAACATCATTTTTAAGTTTTAGTCAGAACCACCTATTCAACAAGAAAAAAATTAACAAAGCATGGTTTGTATTTCAGTCCGCTTGAAACACTGGTCAAGTGTTTGGGAGCTTTATATTGATTCTGCAAATCATATTTCCTCATCTTTTTGACACTTTCTACCAGAATTTGAAGCACTACAACTCAGAATCTGCACTAAAAGCAGAATACAATCCTCATGACTTACGGCCAGTTCTGCACTTACAGTTTTGTTAAAGCAGGCACATGGGGTAAAACCACCCTCACTGTCCCAGACCCACAAATTAGCAGCAGCCCTGCTGACACACAGGCCTACTCAACAACAAAGTGAACCACCAACTATCAGCTCTAGCCTCGTGACCACAGAAAGGACACTAACTTGCATGCAAACAACCTGAAGCCTTTGCCCAGCTTTTATTCTTAGAAATCACTGATATTAAAACATATCAGACTTAAGACAATAAGTGATTCTTTACTACAATGCCCCCAGAATTTTAAGAACATCAGTTCTCTTGAAAGCCCACAGGCCATCAGAACCAACAATGAGCCCTTGCCACAAAGCTGCACAAAAGTCTTTGGGCGTCCCTGGCCGCGGCGCTGCGTTGGGCGCTTGCGGGGAGCGCACTGCGTGCAGCAGCACAGGCAGCAGCACCACGGGGGAACTGCCATCTTCACTGCCACTCTGCATCAGGTTTGGCCACGAGAACCTCCAGGTGCTCCTGATGACGTTATGGGATGTAATCTGCAAATGTCAGTATTTCAAAAGCAAAGTTGGCAACTTGTCTGAAAAAACACAGCAGCTCAGGGATATGGGCATATCTAAGGAGGAACTAAGCAACAACCCTGAGCTATTGCTGGGCACAACACTGGGCAATAGTTAGCTGCCACCTAAACCACAGTTAACAGTCATATTTAAATGGCATGCAAGCTTTTTGAATGACTATATTGAAATGAGGCACTGCATAGAGACAAAGGGTTTCTAAAAATCCCTACCTTTATCGGTGTAATCCAAGAGAAAGAAAACTGCAAAATGTCCTTGTAAATCAAGCATTAGCTTGAGAATTCAGAACTACTTTCTGGATTGATTTCACTCCAGCTGCTTTCATGAATGATTGACACTCAAGCCTCCCACAACTGTGTGCTATTTGCTGCTTAGAAAGTGCTTAGCTGTGCAAACAGATGGACAACAAACTCGGAGAAGCAATTTCAGCCAAAAAGATGCAAACAAACCTTTCCTTCTGGACTAGCATGGCTGGGGAGGGCTGTGGGGGGCAGGGAAGCACCACACTTCTGGCAGACACATTTTCCTCTTGGCTTGCTGCCCCAAGCTTGCAGCCAGCAAGTATTTGAAGAGCCTTTTTTTTGGTGAAGAACTAACAGGAGACAGATGAGCATGAGGCATGTGGCTGAGTAATCTAGTCTTGTACTTGAAAGAAGCACCTGCAGGACAGAAGACTAAAAAGCAACACAACTTTAGTGTTGCTTAAAGTCACAAAATACACAGAAGAACTTCTCTTTCCAGTCTAATAATCACTTCCAGAATCTCAGATTCCTTTGACATATTTCTCAAATGCCATTTTTACTCATTGAAGAAACCAAAGATGCTCTATCTTCAAAACTCTGTAAACTCCAAAACTGCCCAGCGCTTGGGCAGTGTGACTAAGGCTGACCTGCTGGGGTCCTCTCCCTGCCTCTTGGTGTCTTCTCAGGGAGAGAGGAAGAAAACAGTGCAGTTCCCTCTAGTTGCAAAAGAAAGATCTGGGGACACGGATCAAGGAATGAAAGCTTCAGGTAATGAAGCTTTCCAGGATCCAAAGACATGCACAAAAAGCTCTGATAGAAAAGCTCTGAGATGCAGGCTGTCTACCAAGCCAATTAGATAAAGGAGGCAAGAGAGGGCAGCTTTAAGAAATTTCAAGTCTACAGCACAGGACCTTGACAACTGTGGCAAAATCTAAATCACCAAATACTTCAGAAGGAAAACAGTATTTTTACTTTACTTTCTAATTCACAATCTTTTCAGCACAGGCTTGTATATGTCAAGTCTCAAAATACTTTGAATGCAAAAATCCTACAAAGCAACAGATTGACTGTTTACTTACCAGAAATATGCTATTAGCTGCAACATCCTTGCTCACTACACAGCAACTTAAGGTAAAAAACAGTAAAATAAATCTAGCATCCTAGGCAAATTTCCAAAAGTACTAACATGAAAACAAAGAAAATCCTAACAAATTTGTCCCCATAATCTATTTGCTTAACTAACTATTCTTATTGATTTCAGGACATCATTCTGCAGTCTGAAAATTTTGAGAAAAATATCTTTTAAAATAAACTGCTAAATAAATGAAGTGAGACTGGAAAGAAGTAGTTAAACACTATAGGTGGACTTAAGAATAAAAGCTGAAAAGGTAGTTGGATCTTAGCCTAAGAGACCTCAGTTAAATTTGGGAAAATGTCACATCATACATCCTTCAAATATTCAAATCTACAGAACAAAGAGAACAAGGCTTTTTTTGAAAGGCTCTATTTTCATATATGGTTCCTTTTTAGATAGCTCTGCTAATTTATCAATAAGCCTCATTTTCAGCTTTGTTCCAGAGAAGATCCACACACACACAGCATGTAACAAAACATCCATGGCACACCTGCCATCAGGACCATCCTCATCTTCACGAGGAAAGCAGGAGGCAGGACACAAGATGAGCCAAGAAATACAAAGCTTCATGTGACAATACTAACACTAAACATGAGTTTAATGCAAATATTTCTGCATAAAGAAAGGACATATAATGTTGGTGCACCACCATCATGAAATAGTCTAAACCAAATCAGATGCCTGTTCTAATACAGCTGTCTGCACGAAAATTGTCCACACAACTTTTTCCCCCCTCCGACAACTGTGGTTCAGCTGAGCTGATGTCCACAACTGATTTTTCACTTGCTGCTAGTATCTTTAACATAAATCAGACTTCCAAGAAAGTAAAGGGACACTTAAGCCTGCTCTTGGGCCAGTCACCAACAACTCTGGAACAAGAAATGTTAATAGCTTTGAGTATGGAGGGAAATAAGTCCTGCACCACCCTGAGCTCCCAAAGGGGCCAGCCCCCTGCAAGACCTTGGAGACTGCAGGCTTCACTATAATGGAACCTTAAAATTGTGAATAGCAAATTTGTAACCAAAAACCACTGCCTATGGCAAACAGGGCTGAGCACTGACAATAGCTGATATCACAAGAAGTTACCCAGAAGAGGGTTATAGCTCTGCACCTTCCTGTGCAGTTAAGCAAAGCCCAGCTCTAACCCAGATTCTTCAGGACAAACTTGCACTCTAGTGACTGGGTATTTCTTGGAAGGTGCCCCACAAAACAAGGCAAGTTGGTCCATGAGCAGAAAAGACAATGTTGGCAATTGAAGCACATTTGGGCCATATGAAATGGTCAAATTCCAGCTGTGACCTGACTCCTGTGCCTCAGTGGGGTGATAAAAGCTTACACAATAGCTGCATTTAGCTCAAAGAGTAAAATCCATGTTTGGGGGGCTAATAACACTAAAATTAAAGTTTAAAAGCCCTTGCACCAAATGAATACTGCAGCAACTAAAAATCTCCAATAATGAAATATATTTGCAAGAGATCAGTGGGCTATGTGACCCAGGTCCCTAAAGAATTCTTCCTCCCACACAAGCTGCAAATTTGAACCATGTTCAAAATGAGTATTTATTATTCCAGATCTGCTGCTGAAACCAAGACCTGGAGGCAAATCTGAAATCACATTTTTCTTCAACGAAGAAATACGTTCACAAATAGAAACCAGTATTTTAAAAGCTCAAGTAACAATTCCAAGACAACTATTGACTGTGCAATTTGGTACCTGCTAAAGATAACTGGAGAGCTATGTTTTTCCTAAATAATCCAGTCTGCCCAAGTGCCTCTTGCTTTTGAGTATACTACATCACACTCCAGCACAGTACGTAACAGGAGAATCTGTCACTGTGCAGAATCCCCCGTGACAACCGACACCTTCACATCCAAGCAAGGTCCAGCTGCCAGAGGCAGGGGATTTTCTTACCTGTGGAACACAACACCAGCCCAGTTGCATAAAGAAAACAACTCATGTTTCAACCCAGAGCAGGGCCTGAACACCAGGATTCCTCCCTCTATAGCATTGGAAAACCCATAAAATCCAGTCCAAATAAACCACGCTTTATTAAAAATACATTTTCCCCCCTCCGTGCAGCATCTTTAACTACACCAATCTGAATTACTTTATGCAGTAATTAAACAGCAATACACCCTGACCATGCTATTGCCACATTAACTTTCAGTTATACCATTCCACTATGAGGTTCTAAAACAGAAGCATTTCTGCCCAAAGGAATAGGTTTTTTATTCCCATCTTGCATGTCTTCTGACATTACATACAATGCACCAGCCACCTACAACTGTTTAAACTCAATCTGACACTTCAACATTTGCAAATCCCCTGAAAACCACCCTGTCATTTAGTTTGCTGTTTTACATTAGCTGTATTATGCTGATACTTATGCACCTAATAGTATCTCAGGAGATCCTATGAATAATTTAAAGTTAAATGACTACCACAATGACTACCATCCAAATAACTGTTTTCTTGATGAGGGTGTAAAGATCAGTCCTTCTCATTTGCAAAAGTTAATTTCTCAATGCTGGACTTCCCAGCTATGCCCAAGAGATATATTTAGCTGTACTACAGCTCTCATCTCAAGTTACAGTACTATTTAAGCCTCAAAAGCAATGCATGTGTTAATGAAAGCTGTTAGAATAAACATGCAGGTCCCAGTGGAAAGTTCACGTGTATGACATTTATAAACACACCATTCCAGCACTCCACAGCAGGACTTTGGTGTCTTGTTTAGCACATCTTTTTGTAGGCAGAAGCTCTACAAGTTACCTAAAAAGTTACTACTTCTCCAGCTTTAATGAGAAGTGATTAACAGCTCTCCCCCTTAATGACTTTTCAGAACAGAAGGGACAGAAGCAGGTACCATCCTCTCTGCAATCCATACAACCTGCTGGGCTTTCTTTCCAAGTCCTACATCCCTACAAAACTACAAAGGGAAAAGGATCAGAGCATTTTGTGTGCCCTAGGAAATACTTCACAGCTTAGTTCAACAGCTCAAGAACTAGAAACAGAAGTCATTTCTCACTCAGGAGTGGTTTAAGCTGCCTTCCTTCTCCCACCACGGAGAGCCCTAAAAGGGACTTTCCCACCCTTTCAAAGGACCAAAACAAGTAATCTGAAAGCCAAAGAGAAGAAAACAGCAGGCTGAAGAAAAAAAGGTACCAGAAAGATCAGCAGCACATATTCCCTCTATGGTGTTTTTTGATGAGACAGACTCTAGCATACATATTCGGTGATAAGAAGCTTGAGAACAGTGACTAAACCACAGGAGACCGAAAAATCTGCAAACCACTATTTGTGGCTGTCAGAACTCTTGTCTTAAGTCAATCCACTGCAGAGCTACAGATTTTATTGTGCTTCCCAGAACCTCTGTCTTACTTTTTTTTTTAAAAAAAAGTGACAGGGGAAGAAAAATCAGCAATTTCCACACTCAAAGCCCAAACTCCTGGGTAAACAAACTTCATTTTGATATGCCAAGAGTAAATGTCTGATTTTCAACTGTGTGAATTACCAGACATATTAAACAGATGGCAGCTATTTCTAGCAACCAGTGGTACAACTGACCAAATACATGCATAATAACACAAATGTGACAGATTACAGTTAGTGCTAACTTTAAACAGCAAGGAAAAAAACATTCAGAGCTTGGAGAAAAAGCTTACAAGATTGAAAAAATAAATGTTGAGTTTCCTTACTATGACAACTCTGCACTTTTTCTTTATTTTTAAAGAATTCCCCTGTTTTCTTAAGTTGTTCCTCAGAAGTTTTCCTATCACAAAGAGGCAAAAAGCCAAGTCTAGCCATCCAGACTGCCAAAAAGCAAAAACTGACAGCATGTAGGTGATGAATGAGCTGAGTGTGCTACAGGCAGAAGCAATAGTAGATGTTGAAAACATAACAGCCAAGATCTCCACACATTTTACAATGGAATTGTAAAATGTTACTTGTTACTTACAATTGTTACTTGGGAATTGAGGCCAAGTTAAGGTGAGAAGAGGATTTTTTTTTTTCCCTCCCAGATATTTTGACAAAACAAAATGGTAATAGGATCACAGAAGACAAAGAGGAACACAATGTGCGCACTGGGGATGTAAGTTGCTTCTGGCACTAACACCATATGCAATTCACACATGTTGCTCTTAACCATCTTGTTCCAAATGGAAGACACCCAACCGCATGGTCAAATCAAAAATAAACTCATATTACACCATCACAACCTTTAATTTCTGATTTCTTAATAGGAAATTTGTTTCCTTTCAATACTTACCTGTTATATTCACTGAGATTTTTGTGGTGGTAACATCTTTAAATTCCTGATTGTAAAATAAAAGCAGGATTCACAACTATATAAAGGCAACAACATTCCTCAGCTTGCACTCAACTTCCTTGCAAAATCTTAGCAACATATCCCTGATGGAGCAGCTCAGTCAGGTAAGCTGAGTGTATTTGATTATTGCTGATTACGCTGGCAGCTGCAATGCTGACTACTCCAGTCTTCAGGTCTTCTAAAACAGCAGCTTTCTTTAAAGACTCCCCCAGAGCAGCTCTGCACAAGGCTGCTACCCACCACAGGAACAGCTGCACAATTACGGAAGATGGAGCAAATGCCCCCAACACAAGCTGCAGAGCCGCTTTCCACAGCTTCTGCACTCTTCAGCTGGCTCCTCACGCAAGGCACTGAGTCACTGATCTTGCAGAGGGATAGGAAGGAGCCTGGTTCTTGGACCACAAACAGAACTGCAACTGAAAAAGCCACTAAAAGGCTGTCTCTGCTACAGAGCTGGGAAAGTTTCTCTTTTACAAGGCTAAAAGGGAACATACACAAGGCACTCCCATCTCTTGAACTCTGAAGCCCCGAGAATTAAATTCCACTAATAGTTCATATTGCATAATTTCAGACAAATAAAGAAAGTTGAATACTCCAAATCAAGCAAGCACAACCTTAACTGTTTCCTTCTCTTACCTAAAGATCATCTCTCCTAAAAGGACCCTTTAGCAAACAGCCCTACAAATCAGATGCAGGTGACATCCATCACCCAAGAACAACTAGTCCAGGAACTCTTCAGTCACTTAAATATTATAGCCAAAGATGTACTCAGCACTAGGAGCTGCTGCAGCTTTCTTCCTCCATTAGTCCTTCTCATTCCCATACGTGCCAGACAGCAGAACCATGTTAAGGGAATATAGATCATGATGATATAAAAGCAAATTTCAACTAGGCACCACATGCAATCAGCTGCTACTGTAACTTCAGCATACTTAGTCAATCAGTGGCTCATACACTGCTTAATTACATGGCAGGCTAGTTTTCCATGCAATTTTAATAAACATTGTGGATACATTTAATGCTAAATGCAACTTTAATATAAAACTGTTAGTGACAAAAAGTCCAATATAGAAACTATTTATCTTTAAATTATCAAGATCAGGTCCTTTCAACTACGTTATTTCACTATCACTAAAAGTTAATTTTCATCCCCGAGTCATAAAATGTGTCTTGTTCTGATATTGAGCATCACCAAAGCAGCAGCCTCTACTCCTTTACAGGCAACAGCTTGTATTTCTTCAGATGTTTTCAAGAAGATAACCACCTGTGCAGTGGTATGAACATCTTTTGGCACACCTGGAAACTAACTTGTCAAAACTGCTTACCTTTATGTACATAAAAAATATGCAAATTAAAGCTAAATTAGATCAAACGCCTTATAACTTCAGAAAGTAACTATACCATTTCCTGCATCTATTAGCAAAAGAAAAACAATAAGGTAAAAAGAGAGGAAAAAAGCCTTTTCAACATAATGTCAATCTCAAAGATTAACCACTGCCAATGAATTGAATATTGGGAAAAACTGCAGAATTTTCAACCTCTGCCTGGAATAAAGCATCATAAGCATTTCTAGGCCAAATACGAATTAAATCATTTGAACTGCTCCCCGCTAAAAACAGAAATTAACAAACCATTAGCAATGCCACTGAGTTGAAACACAAGTTACAAACCCAGAAGGGGATCCAGATAAGCTGAATCAATATCCTGAAGCTGCCAAAAGATGCTGGAAGCCCACGCAATAGGGAAAGGGACTAGAGAAAGCCAACAGCTCAAGAAGGATGCTTAACTTAATCATCCTGGCTGTGGCTGCCTCAGGAGGCAAGAGGCATGCAGGACTGAGCCTCGATAGCTGCTCTGGGAGTATGAGGGCCTTTTGCTGCAGTGAGTTTTCCAAGAGCTGAACTATGAACTATTGGTAAATTTCCCAGGATTCAACTGGAACAGAAGTCAAGGACACTTTGCCACCACTATGGGACAAATGACTTGGCAAAATCCTTACAGAGAAAAAGAAATTGCAGTTGCAGGCTGAACTTAGCTTATAGCTCCACTAGGCAGCTTCTAAGAATCAGTCAAGCAACCTGGAAAGGGGTTTAACCACCCACGTTAACACTGGCTTGGAACAAGCTGACCAACACTTGGGTAGGTCAGGATGAACATGCCCTCCTTGGAAGGGGCCGTTTTAAAACTCTTTCCTCACCTTAAGTGTTTACTTTTTGCCCTCACAAAATTCAAAGCAATGGAAAGTTAGGATATGTTAGAATTTGCTAGGGCTTATTTGAACAGACTAAACTCAGGACTTGCTTATAGAAGTTAATCTGTAAATATATACACTGAGAGAAAAAAAAACAGAGTAAGTGAAACTTCCAATTTTCAAGTTTAAGTAACCTTTTTGAGTCTTTTCAGAGTTGAAAAACTTGAGTGTTTCTCACAGTGTTCAGAACATTTACAAGTTAGCAGCTAATTCACAGTCTGAATTTACTGTGAGGTTCAAACTGTCATAGCTATTGCCTATTTGCACAATAAATCTTCGCACCTGCAAGATAATTTAGCATCCACCATACTGACCTGTGGAACAGTTCAGTCAAATCATTCCTGACTTCATAGCTCTTCATAGCTCAGTAGGAAAAGAATTAAGACTCCATGCAACAGAGATTCAACAAAAACCAGGATAACATGTCAACTATCCTTAACAAGATTTGCAGCCAAAACTTCCTACATGGTTTTAACCCTTTTGCTACCCAAGACGGAGAGCTTTGAGATGTTCACATTCTCTTTGGTAGAAAGGTCAAACCTTCCTTTCCACAAGCTCTGTAAGCAGTGCAAGTCTCAAGGCAGCTCCCTGAAACCTGCTCCACTGCTGTAATAGCTGTGACTGGCAATATAGTCACTGCCCACAACACGAGCACCAGCAGGGTAGCAAGGACCTGAACCTGTCTTTAGGAAAATTACAGTCAAGTTTGAGCATTGATACTTCAATCACATTAATATTCAAACACAACTCATACAACAAATCAATAGGACTTGCACAACTTTCTGCTACTTTTTCATTTAGTATTTGCTTTGAGATAAAACACAAAAGGCAATTTTAAAAGAGTGCCTGAAACACACAAGATTGGTCAGCTGCATGTAGTACCACAGAGAACAAAGCAGCACAGAGCTCAGTGCCACTGGCAGCTTGCTTTGCAAGGCTTCCCAAAGCACACACATCACATTAACTAGTACTATCTTGACATGAGCATGCAGCACCATAAATGACTGCAAAGCACCCCTCACTGTACAGTGGTACTCACAGATTCCTTTGTGCTGATCGTGGATCTTAAAATACTGAACAGGGCAGCAAAACAGTCCAGCAAGGCCTAGATGTTATCCCACAACATGGCACTGCCGGGGAAACAAGGGAGGGGAGAAAGAAGGAAGAAAAAGTTTTAATATTTTCATCTCAACTGAGAGTTTAGTGAAAGCAACAGTGTTGACACCACTTCAGAATGAAAGTCACAGCAAATCAAATGAAGAAAAACTTTAATTGTGTCAGCAAAGTGACCTATACAGCAGTCCAAACTGAAGCTAATGGTAAACCTGGGCAGTTCACATTGCAGAACTCAGCTGGAGAGACCTGACAAACAGCAGCTGCTAACCAAGCATATATTTCATATTGCAAAGCCACAGAGTTGGATTATCACTCCCAAGAATGTGTGCAGTTGAAACAGGCAAAGAAAAAGGAAACTTCTGACAGACATGCTTGAGCAGGGGCTAAACAGCTTCCAGAAGACCCTCAAACCTCAGCCATTCTGTTACTTTATTATTCCAAGTGCCTTTTAAAAAAAGACTCTAGTTGATCCTTATTCAATTCAACCCTTCAACATTGACATCTCTGGGACAAAATTAAGCATAAGCAAACTAGGAAAAAAGTCACACTAAAGCCAGTTAAAGAATATATATTGCAATGTAAAGAAATATTTACATGAACATTAGAACGCAGGTACCAATACACTAATTTGATGTGAGGCGCTATCAACAACTGAGGTACATTTTCCTGGCCCCCATCCTGCTCTGAAAAGGAGGAACCCAGAGAATACAGGTCTAACAAATAACCTTTAACACTTGTCTCCAGAACTTCCAGCATGCTCAAGGTTTCAAGATTTACAATGTCTAAATAGAACTTTGAAGCAACTGATGGTGTTAACCACATGCAACCACATAAATGCATGCAAATACACAGGGTTATCTTTTAGTCCTCACTGGTTTCATCACTTCCAGCCTCAGTAATGAGCATTGTTACAGCAGGCTGTTTCAAGTTCCAAGGATTACTTTACAAGTGGTTAGCTTTCCACAAAAAAATCTAGGAAATGAAGTCATCTGTTTGTCTTGAAACTATAGCAGCCGTCATTACCATTCATTTTAGCGCAGTTGCTCATCTGTAAAGCTGAGCATTTCCAAAGACACCAGTCACTGCTCGCAGCACTAGCGCCTGCCCTGCAGTACAAGGGGTATCAAGGCCTACTATTCTAAAAGTGCTCCTCGCAATCTGCAGTAACAGAAAGCCACATGAAATACTAGTTTTTGCCTATAATTGAAATGAATTAAAACAAGCCCAACAAGAAAAAGCTAACACTCAAATGCATGAACAGCTTTTCTTTGGTTTAAAGATACAGGTATGTCATGGGCAAGATAAATGAACTCAAAGCAATTCCACCTCAAAGGTAACAGATAAAGGCAATGAGTTTTATCCAGCACAACTGAGGGTAGCCCAGAAAAACTGAGGATGCAGTTTAACATACATTGTAACCCATCTCTAGCTAACTTACAATTAGTCCTTACAGGAAGCATAATACACCTGTTGGCATGAGATAGCAACCTTACTTTTTCTCCTCTTAAAAGACCTTTTTTATTACATGGCACTCTGCACCTTCTGCACATTCAAAACAGTGACATTCCTTGCATCCCCGCTGATCTCTGCCCAGATCACCACATAAAGCAGCGGCTTTTTCAGGCAATTACTTCACTATTTTAGTAAGATGAAATTGTTTAAGCAGTTCAACTGCAGGAAAAATCTTACAGAAGGATAAAGAGGGCATTGCATGGAATATCTGCTACTTCCATCATACTCTCGTGCCCAGTGTTTTGCTGGTGCAGACCCGAGGGTGCCATGAGCTGTCCCAGCCGCGTTGCTTCCCTTGGGCTCCCGCACACGGAGTGAAGGCTACTGCTCACTCCAAGGTGCCCTCAGGGCAGCCCCAGCGGTCACTCATGTGACCAACTGGTTCATACTGAAACTCATTGCTGTGCCTGTTCCATCTGTCAGCAGTTTCACCGACTAAAGAGATAATAAAGCTGATAATTTCAACAAAAGATTGCTTTAAAGGAACCTAGCAGGGTATATCACACTTAGAGAAACACCTTTTACTGCCCCAAGAACTATATACCTCCATGTCAAAAGTATTCTAAGTACAAACAAACCTTTGTCATCTTCAAGCCTACAATTTATGACCCGACTTCACATTTATTGAAATAGAAAGAGGTAAGCAGTGAACTAATTCCTTTTTTCTAATACCATCTGACAGCTATTAGCAAAAAATATTGGCCTTTTTAGTGCCTTCCAAGACTTTCAGAACATTCCAAGACTGCTAATAGCCAGTCCCAAACATTTCCCTTGCAGCTTATTTGCCCAGTCTGACACAACAGGTGAAAAACGTGTTGCAAAGAGTGCTCCAAAGGCTTTCCAAATCAATCCTTAAGGGTTTTGGTTCATTTGTTTTTGCCTGCACGCTTACAGAAACAGCACCTGCTATTTCCTGCAGCAGCAGCATCTCACAGTAGCACTCCTGAGCTTCCAGGAAACTGTTCTGTCCCATTTAACTTGCACGTTTGTCCAGTTTAGTTTCAGAATTAAATATTTTGGCTTTGAAATGCTGTTCTTAGTCTTCCAAGATCTTCACCCATCTCCCAATGTTAAGGGGCATGTTAAATACAGAGATCTTGGCAACAGCAAGAGTCCAGCAACCCACTGGTCAGAAACCATGGCAAGCACCAGAGTGCCATGACTGCTGCAGGGCTCTAAAGACCTGCTGCTGTCCTGCAGCTCTTACAGGACTGCTAGGCCCAGGGCTGCCCTAAAATAAGAACCTGAATTCTGTATTGGTATGCTACACGTTAGGGAAGGACGCTACAAAGCTGGACAGTGAGCATCCTGCAGGGCTCCGAGGCCTTCCCCTAGACACCTAGGGCCCAGAGATCAGGGAACAGCAGGGACTGCTTTCTGCACTCAGCTATTAGCAGGGCGACTATCACAAGTCCCACAGGAATAAGCGGATTTTCCTCATTACTTCTGTCAAGATGGTCCAGTTTGCAGACATCAAAGTAGCACAAATGCTAAAAGCAGCCAGCTGGACCCAGCTTTCAATAGTTATATTGCAAGAGCAAGAAAACAAGGCCAAGATACTGAATATTGACTAGCTCACAGTACCAAAATAACCCCACTGATCTCAGTGGAGCACACATTGATTGCATTTAACCATTCCTGTTTACCTGCAGCACCTCAGCTAGCTGATTCTATTTCACATATCTTCCCAGAGCGATACTGACAAATATTCTGCCCTGCTGTTTTCATGAGCAATAAAATGAACAGCTAATGGTTATTGCTGCTTGTAAATCTTTGATGACTTTAAATTAATCTAAAGGGAGACTTAAGAGATAGTTAATGCTCTGTCAAGATAAGCATACCTTAACCGAGTCTAGCAGTTTGCAGTACAAGATGCAGTGATTATGGCAGGCAGAAGACCTTCAGGCACAGGAATATGCCAGAAATGCCCATGGCAGCAGCTATGCCAGAAATTTTAGGAGGTTGTGTGCTTTCCTTCATACATTTCAGAGATTACTGCTGAGCACTGAAACCCAACTACAGTTTTACATTAATCTCAGCAACTGGGAGTAGAATTTTTCTTCGTGTTAGAAGGTAACAACTTGCTATCACTATGAAGGATTTGATTTACATGTGAGATCAAGATGAGGACAATCAAGTGCAGACAATCACAGCCACATGGCCAAGATGGTCAGAATACCACACAATAGAGGTAAAGTTTCAGAGTTGTAATGGAGTACTCCAGAAAGTTTGAAAAAGCCTCAGAGAGGCTTTAGTTCCATTTCCTGCTGTCCTTTTAAGCCATCTCTATTCCAGCAACAATCTTCTCCCAGCTAACAGCCCCTCTTAGGTCCAGCAATAACCATGCAGGTAAAGGCATACAAGAAATGGGCAGGGCTATACAGCCCCAATAACACATACATGCACATTTAACATGTGCTTGCCAAGTGGATACCCTGTGAATGCAAAATTATTAATAGGCACCTCAAAATGCACTGTGTACTAGCATTAACAAAGCTGCCTTACAGCAGCTGAATACTATCTTAGCCTCTAATAGATTAGTGGCATTGAAATAGGGGGCCGTGGCACTAATCAATACAGCATGAAGTGTTTCTTCTACTAACAATCAGGGCCTGAACTAAAATGTTGACATATATCATCCCATAAACTCCTCCACAACTGGCTAGCTATAGTACAAAAAATGCTTCATGACATCTGAGTAAGCTTAATACACTCATGTTTTCCAAATAATTTGGACAGAACAAAGATTAATCTAGATTTGCATGCCCTGATCCAGTCAAGTATGCAGCATGCTAATTGCAGAAAATCAAGTTATTAAAGCCCTAACCAGCTCTTAGGAAAGCATGCTACACTTAAACCCTGCCCTCGAATGAGCATCAACTGAGGTAACAAACCCCAAACAATTTCTAGCCCAAATAACACACATTAATTGCACAGACCAATTTCCAGCTGCACTGCAGTTTTGATGCATGATGCCAATGGTGGAAGCACACAGCAGCAACATTTGATTCTGCCGACTATGTCATGTACAGTTAAAGTTCAATACCATTAGGTCATTTAACTGGTATTTAAATTACTACTTCTAACCCTACCCAAATCACATTCTCAGTCGTAATTAGCACCATAACCACATCTTCTGAGATAGACTAGACCCTCATGTCAGGTTATTCTCGCTGGTCACTGGGCAAGATCTGCAATGAAATACACAGCATGTGCTTTCAGGAACACCCTTTGAATAAAACTCACAACAAAACTCGAAGGACAAAACCCTCAAAAATCATCCCGAAGGAGATACAATAGCAGCAATCTTGCTGGATACCACAACTTCAATTCTTGACAGCTTCAAACATATCAATAGTTACAGTTGCCCCAACACAAGTCCATATTAAAATTTAAAGGCAAATTTATATTTTTCTTTATTAGTTGTCTTGATCTTATATCTCCCAAGAAACTCTCTCCCCTTTCTTTTCAATCTATCAACTCTGTTGTTCAGCTTTCACTTGTCAAGTTTTAAGAGATGTTCATGAAAGTCAGGAAATGCATTAGCAGGAAGCTGTCTATTAAAAGTGTTTAATTGCATGCTACAGCTTAATTTAACACAATCACACAAGAAACTTAACTGATTACACTGAAGTTTGCTCAGAGATGTACTTCCTTCCCAGAGGTCCGCTGCAAGAACAACATTCACAAGCTCCAAGGAAGACAAGGGAGGAACGATGCCAGCTGTAGTAAGGCAGTGCTACAACCTGAGCATGAGTGCTGGTACTCCAGCAGGAAGCTGCTCCCCCAGCCAGGCTAGAAGCTTGTAACACCGCGACTAGAACAACCTCCACCCTCACAAGCATACTATGACTGGGAGAATTAAAGCCCTGCGGGGCATTTTGCCCATTTCCACAGGGACTGTCATGGTCCCACACCCCTCCTTACCTTACTGAGGACACGTTCTCAGTCCTGCTACACATGGGCACTCCTCTTGGCCCCAAAGAGTGTGGGGAGCTAAATTGCCCATCAGTGTCTGTCCCTACCTTGTCCAAACAGCCAGGAGCCCCTCAAACCGCTCAAACCCCAAGCCCAGCTCCCTGAATGGGCAGGTTGGTGCCAGGGCCGCACACAGCAGGGAAGGAAAGCGCCGCACGAGTCTTGGGTCAGCATAGGCCGACTTGCCTTGGATGCTACGGTGCTAGGCCAGCAACACACATCTAGAGCAGCCAACATCTCCTATGAGCACCACATGCTTCCTCAAGGAAGCCTGGAGGGATGCAAGCGAGCACTGAGAGGTTAGTAACAGGGATAGAAAAGACAAAGCAAGGCTCTTCCCAGGCAGGAGCACCTGTCCAGACCCCAGCCCCACAGGGCCCAAACCAAGGATGTCAGAAAAGCTGAACTTACTCAGAAGAAAAGCTGAACTTTCCTGGGCCTATCCAAGCAAGGGGGAGTCAACTCAGAATAGATTTTGCAGCCTAAGAGTAGAAGGGCCCACATGGCCTATATTGCTGACCTGGCCTCTTCGAACCCTTTCTGGAAAGGAAATAGCTAGGCAGAGTTGCTCCAGAAGCAGCAATAAGTAGCTCACAGAGCTCCCTTCCCAGCATTTAACTGGACAAAATAAAAATAACATCAACTTACACAAAATTTTCAGATACTTCATTACAATTTTTGCAGGAGATTCCAGAGAGTCAGAAGGGAACAAAGTGTTACCCAGCTGGATGACCCACTATCTAGGCTCAAGGATAATATTCCACAACTGCAACTTCTACAACTTCTTCACAAGTGGAAAAGCTGTATTTTAATTCTTAGCTGTTCCAGTTACCAAGAAAGAAGGGTCAGAGTTTCTCTGGTTACATTTGTCTGAAGAGTAGGGTAAATAAATGTTTCTCCATGTTTTCCAAAAAAGATTTAATAAGTGCTCCCAGTCTTAAAACTGTTACATCTCTTAAGTAGCTCAAGTTTGTTAGAAAACTCAATTTTTCTTACCAAGACGCTTCCTCATAACTGAGGGCACTTCAAATAAGCAAGTCCCCACAAATGCTGGAACACATCTTTGCATCGATGCTATGAGATGCCAGAGCTCCTCATCAACAAAAGTTTTAGTGCTTGGCCTGGTCACACAACACAGGCCTTCATGTACACAAGGAAACCACCAGCCCGGCTCACAACAAACCCAAGAATGTTTGCAAGCTGCACTGCTCTGGACTGATAGCAGGCTTTGTCCCCCACCCACTCTCATGTAAGCCTGTACTCCTAATAAAGGCTACAGATACAATTATTGCAGTCTTTATTTAGGGAACATTCATTTGAAATAAATACTGGCTTTGTTATCAAGTTTGAAGTATAAAAAGGCCTACTCCACATGCTTGTGCAAACTGGAATGCAATAGCTTAAAGGCCTTCAACTCTTGATGGTTTCACATTTACAAGATACAAATTCATCAGTTAGCTGTCAAAGCCCACAGGTTAATATATTAACAGTTCTCCACCTTAAGAAAGTACTGGACATATCATGAACATACGTACTGGTGGCACATAACAGATGCTTTTAGACTACTTGCTTGTTAAGAATAGAACAGTGATCTAAACAGCCATGTTGAGACTAGCAGCTTACATTGCACTGCATAGAATCAGAAAGCTAATCAGAGCCTCACCTTTTTGATGTTATTCTAATTATGCCCTAAGATTTAAATGCTTGAGGCCTTGTTTCTTCTGAGCATTGGAAAAATCCTCACTAGAACATGCCTAAGGAACTCTGCTCTGCAAGGAGAACAATTAGAGACAATTAAACTCCAACTCAGACAAGTACACTTCCCCACCATACTGCAGTGAAATGCCTTCCAAGGCAGAAGAAAGGATCTTTTCCATTAATACTGGGTGCTACGTACTAGGGAGTTGTAAGTGAAACTCCAAATACATGGCCTAGAGAATGAAACACCTCAGAATCTACTGAAGTGTGACATTCAAAATACTTCATCAGAGAAGGACTTCTGATCTTTTCACTCCCTCTGCGCCCCACCAGACATATGGTACCAGACTCCTCCTTAAACCTACATATGTTATTTGCCTTTCTTTGAAGAAAAAAATCAGTAGGAATAAGCTGAAACTAGGTCAGCAACAGGGATGAGAGAAAAGCAACACGATGATCAAGGAGCCAGTCTATTTGCTTAATTAGCAGTGGCACTCAGCACTGCAAAAAAGCCATCCTGCCATGCTGAGCTAATAGCACTTGCAGCACCACCACTTCCCCATTTTCTTCAGTTGAATTACAGCTTATCTTAAGCCTAGCTCTATCTTCAAATATCACAAGGTAAAAAAAAATGTAACTAGAAAACTAACTAGAACGCAACAGGAGCTGCTCTGCCATCCAGCTTGTGGAAATCAGCTTCTGAGAGAGCTTTATGTCTCAGTACAAAAGCAGCTATAAAACCTCCAGGTTCCCTATGCACTGTATAGTCCATGCATGACCATTGCATTTCTTCAGCCAAGGGAGAGATGCATCCAGACTTCCAAAAAAAAAAAAAAAGTGTGGAGGATCCCAGGCTTCATTCCCACACTCAGGAGACAATCTGTGGACAGATCCCATCCCACTGCCAAACAATACTCAAACCTGAGTCAGAACATCCCATTGACCACCCTGGCCCCAGCATGGGAACCTGGGAGAGGAACCAGGGGAATGAAGTGAATCATGTTTGTGAAACTAACCTTTCACAGGGATTTCTAGATTGACAGCCCACAACTTGATCACACTAGCAATCAGAACACACAGCAGTGAGGTATTAGAGGGCTGGCTCTGAGCAAGTGAGCAGATCAGAAGAAGAAAAAGGAAGGAATATGAAGGAGAACCATAAACCTATCTCCTGTTTTACCCTCAGGATCAGAACAGGTACATGCACTTTAAAAGACACTCAAGATAAGTACTTAAGGTTTTCCCAGTATATTTTCAATTATGCAAACAAAGGTTCTCAACTAGTTCATGTATGGGAAATAATCCAGTCTTCAAGCCAAGGGCTGGCACACAAAGAAGTTTGTACTCCAAACTGCACCAACACCCTATTGCAACTGGGTTGTGTATAACCATGAAGTTATCAGCAGGTGTTAAGTGTGAGAAAGGGCACAAGTTTTTCTCAAAGTGAACAGCAGACAAAAAAAATTAAACACTATGCCTCCCCTCAGATGTATTTATGATACATTCTTTAAAAAAATCAGCTAGCTGTAAACTCTAAATTCATCCAGTCTTTAAAGTAATGTTGCTTGTCATGTAGATGCCTGCAATAAGAAAGACTTTTTTTAACATCATGTAGTTGATGTAAAACCCAAGGAACTGCAGTCAGAAAGATTCAGGCCTAGTTGTGACTGCTCTACAGAGAGCCCTATTAATATACAAGTTACGTCTCACAAACTTTATGTACAGTAGACCCCTGCCCCACTACCCTAAAATAGCTTGGCCTCGGCATGGCACCAGGACACCATACCCTGTGCTGGGCAGGCACGTTGGCAGGTATTCCTGGGCTTTCCATTCAAGAAGTGAACTGAGGCCAAGAGCCAGCCTTACTGAAAGGTCAGCCACTCACAACTAGAAATACACACTCAGCAGCAAGGCCTGAAAAACACAGTTCTTGCTCTTACCACACTGACCCATTTTGAGTTCATACGCTGAAGCTCTTTTAAATCTGACTGCCAGCTCAGGGCTCTGCTACTGCAAACACAGTAAAAAATGTTTTTTTCCCCCCAGTGTGGCTCAAAAAAATAAAACTGAGCTACGCAGACTACCATATACAACAAGACTACCATAAAGAACAAGAGAATATGTAAAAGTAGGTTTTAGCCTGAAAAAATGCTATCACCTCACCATCAGGAGGTAGTTTTTTCCAGAGCTGAAATAAAAAGGCAACTAGTAGTTATGAGGAAAAACAAGCTGCTACAGTGTACTTCTAGCAGAGGCAGGAAGGAAGGATAAACTAGCCAGTATCAGACAGCATAGAAGTCTAGGATTCTGCAAGAAAAATCACAAATGCACTGAAGATCATGCAAGGAAAGAAACAGAACAAGGAACAGATCTAGAAGAGTGGATCAAGATGAAATGTTTTGTCAACATTTTGAAACAAGTGACATTAAACTTCAAATACAACCAAAAAATCCAAAGCAGTTCAGTCAGTGAGAAATGGTCAAGGAGAAAAAACAAATGACAGAAATGCTGTGCAAGAACAGTTATAGCTCATAACCTAGTTGTGTCAGTCAGGAGGGAATAAAACAGAAAGTGATTGATATTACTCAGTCTGACATGCAGGAGAGGAGGGAGAACTGACATGAGCCTGCCCACAGCTCGCCTTTTTCCTAACAATTCTGCTTCCTGCCTGGGAATTCTGCTCCTGACCTTTCACAGCAGGCTGAGCCCTGGTAGTCACTACATCCTGTAAGGAGGGGTTTGAGCAGAAATAGAAAGCAATGAATGGGGCTGGGCAGCAGGGGCATCTCCTTCCTTCTTGCTGCTCTGCGACTGAAGGCAAGTAAGGTCATTCCTAATTTAACACTCAACTTCCAAAGAAACATTTTCTTCTGGGGAGGGAAGAAATCAAAGGTACAACCGTTTCAAACTACAGGCTCTGAGGCAGAGATCAAATTTATATCAAGGCCAAAAACTTTGACCATTTCTACAGCAAGCTAATAGCAAAGTCTGCATTTAGTGGTTTGTGTATAGCCTTTATTTCAACAATAGATACAGTAAAGTATTTGGCATGGAAAAATAGACAAATTAACACAATTTTCCTTATCAGCAGCAGGAAAGCATAGCTTCAGTACTGTGGAGCTAGTCTCAATCATTTTGTTGACTGATAGCATCCTTTACAAAGCACACTTAGATCTTGGGAAACAACTCCAATGGGAACATCTGCTCCAGCTTCCAGGCTGACACAAACTGCGAACGCCTTAATCCTGAGTACCTCTTCATCACCCCAAAGACGCATGGCAGGACACTGTCCATCAAGACTTCTGTCCTGCTGTCAAGGCTGCACCCAACCCAGTCACACTAATTTATATGAAAAACAAAAACTTTTGGTTTTCAAGATGAGAAGGGGGAATTCAATTCGCTAGGCACATGGAAGCCTAGTTAAGTCCTCTGGCAACCCGCAGCCCAAATATTTTTCTACCTCATCTGCATCAAGACTGTGTTATACTGCAGTCTATTGATGCCACTAGTTTAGCAAAAATGGTGGCCAGCTATGTATCCAAGTATGTTACAGAGGTGGTTTGTACATCCCCTTGCACACAAGAGCCCATAAATCATCTTGTTGCACTGTTGGAAGGGTCATAAATTATTCACAGCCATAATAAGATGTGAGTTTTGCACATTTAAGGTATTTTTGTCATGTCAAATAAGAGATGCTTTGACATCAAGTTCACCAAGTGCTTAATAAAGAACAATGATCAGAGATCTGTTCATCAAATTTTACATTAAAAGTTTCATGTCTTCTGACAAGCACCTACAAAACCAATACCATCAACAAAATATCATTTGTCTTGAACCAAAATGAAAGGACTTTCAGAAAACACACAAGTGTGAAGCCACTGCAAGCATTAAGAGCTGCTAATAAAAAAAGCTCAAGTAGAAAGCAGATTTTAGGGAACCTTGAAAATTTATACTGGCTGGATCAATATCCTCTCCTGTAGATTTAACATAACTCAACTTCACACTTACAGTACAACAGAACATCTCCTTTTGTTCTAGATACAAGTTGGATAAGAAAGCCCCGTATTTGGCCATTAGAAACAGGAAGCTGAAAAACACAGAACAGTTCATCTAGCTTTACTTTCATCTAAATTTGGAACACACAAACCTAAACAAGGCACAAACTAAGAACAAGCCAGAAGCAAAAAAACACATCCTTGTAAATTCTTCATCTATAATGACATTAATGCTCACAAATCTGGAATGAACTGCAAGAAGTTACATGTCATTGCAAGATGGGGTCAGTTACATAATGTACTACCTTTCATCAGACTTTTGGGTGTTTCTCACTTAGTGACACCCTAAATACAACCACTGGAATCTGAATATCAGTTGCTCAGAAAGCAAACCTACAGCAGCTGGATTAAACATACTAATTGTTGAACATATTCATAATCTATCACCACCTAATCTTCATGGGCCACATCTGTGAGCTGCCATAAAGGTTTATTTATCAATAATCTGAATATACTAGGTTTCCTGAAAGAGTGCCTAGCTCACCAGATTAAAAGATTTTGAATTTTATATTGATGTGCCAAAAACTATCCTCTGGGACTCTCAAGCATCAACAGGCCACAGCAATTCAGATTGGACACTCCCATCATGTCCCATAGGTGTATGAAAGGTTGCCAGGAATGGGGATGTGAAAAGAGGCTTAATAACACAACCTGAATAAAGCTGCAAACTCAAAACATGCTTTGTAAAGTCAGTATTGCTAATTAATTTTCCAAATCCAAAACTGACATTTGGGCTCAGGAACTCCATTTCCTGTCACATACAACTGCTTCCCCTTGACCCACAAAGGTGCCTCCCTTTACACTTGACAGAGCAAATCATGTCTGTAATGCCGGAAAATAAACAACGAAAATCCTGATCACTCAGCCGCCTCTAAATATGCAATGAAAAGAGTTCCCTCTAGTCTCTCCACTTAAAATGTGCTGCTTGTGGTTGCAGTCTGAGACTTCGATTGTAGCAAGCCTAACCACATCAATCCCACCCACACTGCTACCCAGCTCTGGTCCCCGAGGTGGCAGATTCCACAGATTAGCTTCGTGCTGTGTCAAGAGAATGAAGTATCAAATGACAGCAGAACTTGGCCTTGAACTACGAGGTTTTGGGGAGCTGGGGAGGGGGGAGGTTGTTGTTTTTAAAGGAGAGGATGCAGAAGCAAGAAAGGATGCCAGCAATTTACTGATACAGAGTAGGATGAATCATCATCATTCCGCCTAAGAGCTTCTTGAAAAACACAGATGCAAAATTCAGTTTACATCTGGATTCTCAGGCAGCCTCAGCACAAGCAGTTGGTCTTGTCTTAGACTTAATAATCATGTTAAAGCATTAAAAAAATCAGTATCATGTACCCCTGAGTTTTCCCATTTTTCCTCATTGCTGAAGAGAAACCAATTATCTTCAGGATAGATTTCTATCCTTCAAAAGTCAGGAAAATATATCTCTGAGCCTCAGTACTAATTGGACTGATACATCCTCACGCGTGGCTGAAATACCATAAGCAGTTAACTGAAGGTCGTAGGTTGTATGACACCCAGTTAGGCCAGTTTAACATGTTGCAAATGCACTTATTTTACACACGCGCTGCCTCAGAGTCCTTCTGCTAATGCTTCAAAGGCTTTGACTCCTGACTCTTCAAACAGAAAACACGTTCAGTAGCTTGGAAGCTACCATGTACATGCTATCTTGAATAACTTCAAGCCCCTCAAGTGTAGCAGTTGTCAAATGGCAAAGTTATTCTTCTGATGCTTGGCTGTGGCAGGCCAAAATATTATTTATGAAATACTTCAATTCTATTTTGCAAAGTATTTTTGTATAAAGTTTCCTCAGTAACAAAGAACATTTCTATACTTGACAGCTACAAGCCCTCTTATAATTACCAAAACATGTTTTACATTTTATATTGCATATAGACAGCCAACTGCATAGCCTGAAGATCCATCTTCCAAGTTGTAAATCTTGGCCCTATAGGGCTTAGATGCAATCTAGGGCCCTATGAAGTCAAATAGATTTTCTGAATTTTGAAACTCCACTGAGACTTGTCACAAACAACTATCCCAATCTGAATGCACTTCTGGTTCATATCACTATGAACAGTATCTTTAAAAAAGCAGTTGTATAGATATCTCAGGGATACAAACCTCTAAACAGCAGCCCTGTTCCATCTGAGGTTTTATACATCAACACACAGTTCAGACTCAACTGCCCAAATCTCTTTCCATCTCTATTTTCTTTTATGCAGGACTTGAATTTTCTTTTTATTGCAGATCATTAGATATCAGATATTAAGCAGGGAAAAGCATGCACAGGAAAATGAGAGCACATGAGGGAAAAAACAAATGCTTTTTTTACCTTGGACTTAGGAATTTCAAAGCTGTGTCACTCAGTTTTCTCCATTACCTGTTCAACTCTGCATTTTGCCTATGTATTTTTCTTCTCAAACATCTAAAAAACACTGCTCCTTTGCTCAGTCACACAAGACACCAAATGTAGCAAGACTCAATCCCAAATTTGCCAAGAACAGGCATTTCAGAACCACTGTCTGTCAGCAGGAGTTTCACTGACAAGTGTTAGGACACTCATAGGTTGCAGCACCCTGCAGACTGCTTCAGAGGCCAGGGTAGTTTCAAAGATCAGCTGATTTTTATTCTAGCTTAAAATAAGATGTCTCAAACAAAAATTTCAAGAGGTAGAGCTATTTTCTTCATTACACTAGGAAGAAACAGCATCATATCATTCTTTTGTAGTACAACACCCAGACAAGAACCTTAAGAGATTCTCAATGTTTTATATTACTAAAAAAGCTGTTAAAACTCATACCATCTTGATCTTCCTACTGTGGAAAAAGCTGTCACAGTTCACTCACGTAGTAAAGCTTTACATAATACAGACATTTTCTTTGACAAAATGCTTTCTATTTCTAATCAAAGCCCTCCTGAGGCTTTCCTCTTTACACAAGAGAGCTTCATAGATGGCTTTAGATCACCACATTGATTCATGTGTTGTACATAGCAAAAGGCATGAAGAAAATTTTTCCCTTCTGGGCCAAATAAACTTTAGAGCACATCTGAGAGCACAGCAACATTATCACAAACCGCCCCAGACCTGACTACTTGAGCTGTAAGATACCCCACCAACTTGGCTCTCAGGCAAAGCATGCATCCTATCTGAAGCCCGTTTTGTTTCTCCACCAAGCAAACACACCTGCAATGGAAACCAGGAGTTGCTGGAAACACATTTTCAGTTGCCTTAGTTTTTAGTCCTGCCGTTCCAGTGCATGCCTCTTCCACAGGCATGCCACATTTTCCACCAAGAAATGCTAAACAAAAGCCAAGACTAGCCTCTGTCCTGCTCACTCCAGGTCTGTCACTCATGCAGCTGTTCCACTGCTTAGGGGCTCAATATACTCATCCTGACCACAGAAAGATTGTCAGCCAGCATCTTCCAAGATCACATTCCACCAGTTACTAAGACAGTCATATTCTTTATGCAAACTTGATCATAAATAGTAGGTTTTCATTAGCGTGAAAAATTTTTCCTACTGTTAAGTTGAATATTTCCCAAATATTGTCAGGAAATAAAAGCTCTTATTCCAAACCACTTGACATATCTGAAGTACAAATTACTTCACTTAAATGATACATTCCCAGCAATCACAAGCACATTTCAAGCATCTGTAAGCTGGTCAGAATGAGGAGGGGAACAGCTGAACCACTGGGAATCAGGAAAGCCAACTTTGCTTGTCCAACACTTCTCTAGCATCCTGGTTTTCTTGCCACGTACAGGAGCATCCACAGACAGCTTCCTGCCACAGGCATTCTAAATGTTAGAGTTAGATCCTGAGGAACAAATGCAAAGAAGAAAGTCCCAAATAAGTGTCTATTATTTAGCTTGCTTTGCTTCTCTTGCAGAAGCATATCAACTCTGAAGTAAACAGGGTTTTATATGCCATATTCCATATAACAGGTCAAAAAACTTTGGTACCGAATATCAGCTGCTACCATTCTAGAATTTCTCTGCTTCAACATAGAGATGACTGTTTGGAGTATTTGACTGCGGGAGTAGGAATGCATGGCAGATAGTATGCAAAACAATTTTGCTTCAAGCAATGAAAGACATACTCTAAGCAAGAAATTCTAAACTAGTGCATAGTCCAGAAAGAAAAGAGATTAGTCAATATAGCACAACTGCTGTAACTATAGCTAAAGGCAACAGCTGCTTTTGTCATTTTCCCTTTCATCCATTTATTTCGTCTTTTATATTTTTAAATTCCTTGTAAACAACACTAAAAAAAAAGAAAAAGAAAAAAGAGCAAGTCTCTGCTTAATCTTCCCCTTTTGCCCAAAGGGTTATTATCTGCAGTCCCACCTTGGTTCTGCATCCTTTTCGGGGGGCTGAAGTTCTACTTTATTCCTTCCAACTCAGACAGCTACAGAAGCTGGGCTGCATGGCAAGAGATAAACTTATTGGGTGGGCACCAAGACATTATTGGTGCCTGATAGCAGATGTTTAGCAGGTACTTAAATTTTATCTCTAAGGGAAGGCTCTGTAGCCTCAGGCAGGAGGCTGGGAGAACTATATCACACCGACTGTTCCAGTGAACAAAATTCACTGTTCCTCCTTAGAAAACCCAGGCAAAAATAAATTCAATGATTTAACACTTTTTCTAAGAGTTTAGCTGCCATGACCTAAAGCTACACATCAATAGGGTGTGCTCATTACAATCTGCAAGCTGTCACAACCCCAGGCGTCACACCGCTAAGTGCCATGTTTTGAAGCAGAGGAATGTGAGGTTCAACGAAGACAGGGAACTCTAACTTGGGAAATGCACAACTGTTCTGAGTAAGATACCAACCGCAGAGAGTCCTAAGTCACCTCTTTAGAACCTTAGGTGTTGTGAAATTCACACACAAATACCATGACAGATTTGGCTTCTGCTTCAAAAATCCACATGCATCGTCCAATAGGATCATGGCACAACTCACTTAACACATTATAACACGCAGTTCTGCAAGTTGACGGGATCCTGAACTTGGGTCTAAGCAAACAGGCTTCAAATGCTCTTTGACCATCAGCATTTAAATATGAATGTGTCTGTTTAAACAATGACTGCATCATTATTCATGGTTTTGTCATGAGCTTTCCAGTTCCAGTGTATGAAAACAGGGAATCCATTATTTATAGTGGATTCCACATTTTCACCAAATGAAACATCAAATAAACTGGAACTTCACTGTTCAGCTGGTGTGCACACAGCCAGCAGGTATGACCTTAGCGTGCAGGCAAGCAAAAAAAAAAAGAGTACTGGAAGGCAAAAACCACACGATCTTGTTCCACTGAGACAGGGAAAAACCCTATACTAGACCCACAAAGATGGGCTACATGAATAAATGTGCAAATAACATTTAGTAAAAAGAGTACAAAGGCCATCCCTCAGCTCAGCCTACCCATAAAAACACAAGTCTCCTCTGGTCTGAAGCTGGGCTAACCATTCACCTTGTTTTGTCCTCTCTACCAAAGAGGCCCACAAAGCCACAGCCCTAGCCTTAGCCTCAGAAATCCTAGTTATCTGGCTAAACTGATATTGGGGAAATTAAGGTGTTTCCCACTCAGCCAACACCTGAAGACACCAAGCCAGGTCTGGCAGCAGTGCCCTCAGTAAGTACAGGAACACACACACACATCCCCAGAGCAGCTGCTTCACTCCAGGTTTTTTATATGAGCCCTATGGAACCTTCCAAAGCAACTTCATAAAAAGTTAATAACTGCTCACCTTAAGCATGAGATTTCCCACCATTTAGAAAACAGGGCTGCAGAAGCAGGCTGCTAGCAAGGCCAGCATCAGGCATGCCTGACAACAGGTCTGCCTGCAAGCTGGGCAGCTACTGAATATTAGTCACCTGGAACTGTACTTTTAGTATTAACACAGCACTAAAAAAAAAAAAAAACAATAGGCACTAGGACAGCAGCTACACCAGCGTTTGCCATGCAAGTCACCCACAAAGTAACACGGGAAGGCAGAAGATAACAGCAAATGCACAACATGCTGTGGTAAAAACTACACACTCAAACCCTGCAACACAGCAACTTCCCAGGTCTTGACAGACAATCTGGCAGCACTCTGGAACCTCACGTATGGGAAACCCTCCTTCAAAACTCAATACGGGCTGACTCCAGGCACAACACTACCCAGTTGCACTGAGGCTTTAAGTAGGAAATTCCTACATCCACAAAGCATGTCAAAGTTATGTATTTAAATTCTCCCACTTGCATCCGGAAACAAACAGATCAAAGCATGAATTTACAAGTTACATGAACACAAGTAGTACTATAGGTAAGCAACTTTCAATATGAAATTTAGCAGCAGAACACCCTTCCTGGACTCAGATCACCATATAGCAACAGAACTAAATGTGTAATCACATATGCATGACTACTTTGAAAAGTTCAAGGGGTATTAATTATCCAGGGGCTATATACTTCCACAATCTCTTGGGCTCCAAAACTAAAATTACTACTTTGAGAAAAAGGTAAGTGAACTTAGTATAGTTAATAACACAGACCACCAAGAACTAACAAGGTACCACTCAGAGCACTGCTTAAAACATGCATGCTTCAAGGGCAAGACGCAGCATCTCTTGTGTAACACTGCAGTTGTCACCACTCCATTAAACTCATACCCAATCACTTGCTGAAACATTAGCTATATTGCAAGGGCTCAAGTTGAAACAAACTAATACAAGAACATTTAAGGGTGCTCAGCATCAACCCACTGAACTACAAGAAGGGTTTTTGTTTTGACTAAGTAATTCTCAGCTCTTCTGTTCATATTTTCATGAGGCAACAAACTGAACCTCTACCTCCAACAAAACTGACAACAAAATGCAGACTAACATTTTTCTCATAATGGAAGAAAACTTTATTTGTTTTCCAATATAACCTTTTGAACCTAACAAGTTGCACAGCTCTAAAACAATTAAGCCATTCTTTTAAAAGGTCCCAAGACTCACGTTTTATTAGTCTTGCTCCTTTATTTTAAGTCAAACTGCACTTCTGCTCTTCCCCAGTATGGACCTGTATCCACTTCAAGCCTCCAGAACCAATTTAAGTCACCATCTCTGCATTGATACTATTCAGCCTTTCAGAAATCTGCAAAGCACCTGCTCAGGGAACACTTGGTTTTGTTTAGCAACAACATACAAATGTAAAGCACAGATTTTAATGGTACATCCAAGCATCACTTTGAAGACAGGCAATTTGTTCTCTTTGAAAACTCCAGTCTTGCCCAATCTCTTAAAGGGGTGAAACTTCTTCACAAGAGTCAAGGCCATGCCTGATGGCAATGTAATCCATATGGAAATAGGGCGTTTTAACTTAAGTTTCCATTTCCAGCTTTCAGTTTAAATTCCTCCCCCATGCCTGGATGAGATTTTTCAATTCTTGGAACTCTAATTTACTTTGTTAGGGAACAATGATAGTACTAGATACGAAAGCATTTTTCCTGTACAAGTATTCACAGCTATTATGGAGTCATTTTCACACCCTGGCCTTACAGTTGTTTCAGTACTGCTTTGCCCAGTTCCTCAGGGCACATCAATCCTCCTAATTACTTGCAGGCTTTGTTTATCTGTTCCAAATGATCTGCAACAACTGCTGCATACATAATTCACCTTAACCACCCACTTGCACCACCAAGATATTTTTCCACCTTCTCTTGGACATCAAAGCCCTGCCCTTCCATTCAGTGCTCCCTTGTAAGAGGTCAGCTGCAGCTCTGACACGAAATCTCCAAGAAGATCTTTTTGTCCCCTCACCACCTTCCCCCCAGCCTCCATTCTCATGTTTTGTTTGGTGAGATTCTCATTCTTTAGAGTAAAAGAACAGAACTGTGGAACTTAATTCCCACGGTTTCCTGTTTCATCTTTCTTGCTTTTTGGGAGGCAGCATGCATTAAAATTTGGCTAACACTGTGATTGTCACAGCAATTAATATAAAAATGTTCAAAACCTACAACTATGCAGCAAGTACAAGGAAAACTAAAACTGTAAGAGAACTGTTCAAGGTAAAATCATCTGAGAAAATATTCGCCCAAAAGTGTTCATGAAACATCATGGAGCAGTTTCACTCAGCATATGGCTGAGTTAAAGCTCAAGCAACTCTGAATAACTTTCAGCATGGACAAGTCTGTGCTGCAAACAAGACAGCAGCAGAAAAAAACACTTCAGGATGGTGGAAATGGAAATGACACTTCTGCCTGCTCTCCCCAAAATAGTGAGCACACTGCTGACACACTTGGACTTTCTAACGATACTGTGATGCTAAGTGGTGATCCCTTGGACACAGCTCCTCTTCCCTTCAAGACCAACCTTCAAAGCATTATTTTCCATGGTACTAGAAGGCTTGATGTCTGACAGTTGCTGTGATCAAGATGACTGCATTTCTCAAGACTGAATCACTCTCTTAAACAAAACACAGCAGTAGCTGAGCATCTCCCTGTGAGAAGGGACCACCTACACGCCCTGGAGCAAGGCGGCCATTCTGAGCATCACAAGGCAGTGCCAACAGGCAGAGGAGAGAGGCTGGGGCCTTCTGTACCCTTTGACAATCGCAACTTTCGCAACAGATACAGGCAGCACCACTAACAGATGAACTTCCTGCTCCTGAAACACCATTTTGTTTAACCTGGCCTTTGCTTTCCTGGCTAAGGACAGAGAGTACAAAATGTGTCTCCCATACACTCCAATAGCACCTGCAAATCCTTTTGCACTTATCCCTTATCCTTTTGCACCCTTGAAGCACAAAAGCCTTACATGAGGTTCGTGACAATCACCGCAGTCCCCCTTTTCTCACTTCAATGCTCAAGTTTGTGTTTCATTTAAGCCATATGCTGGCCACTATCATCTTACTATATAAGGTTAATTACCCTTTCTCCACAAGTTTCATTCTTCTATAAATTCAGTCATGTTTCTCTTGTGTGCAGCTGCTTCAGGCCTGGTTAGAATCACAGTGCAACTGGACAGGCAATTCAGCTACAACAAGGCTGATCTGGATTGTGCCACAACTGCAGCCCCTGAGCTTTATTTTTTAATAACAAATACCACAAGGTTTTGGATTCTCCTTTGGGCTCCACACATCCTCTACTGCTGCACTCATTTCCCAGGAGTACTTTTAAACACCACAAAGTGATTTCATTTCCCATAGATCCGCTTTTTTAAAGAGAAGCTGGCATTTATCTTTTCCTGCCTGCAGTCCCCTGGCCCAGGAGACCTGCCACTACTTCCTTCAGCATGACCCTGCATTCCTGCTGTGCAGGAGCAGCTCCCACTTGATCCCCAGCTAGTTCTGATGCCCCCTCACCAACAGGACCTGATGCCAATGACCATTTTCTTTATTTAAAACAAAAATCTGAAAAAACTTTTAGTCAAAACCCCACATTACAGCAACTGCAAGCTACAGGAACCATTGCATTCAAATTTTGCTTCCTGATCTCATTTATTCGTGCATTCATTTTTAGTCTCATGGCTGAATTTCAAACTAGTCCTATTATTTGAACATCCTCATTATGTCCATAGCATTATGAGTTTTAGTCCTACACCATACTCCTGTCCCCTGCTACCACCATTAGATGACCACGTTTCTTTTCCTCACCAGAGGTTATCACATCTGACAGGCATTCACTACTTGCCTTCACTACTTCAATCCTTCTCTCCCTCTGTGCCAAATGACTTGCTGCTGTTTCTTGTTGCCCAAGAAGTAGAACATTTAAGTAGAACAAAGGTAGAAGATCTGCAGTACTTCAACTGCTATTATACTGTCCTGCCATCAATGACTTGGAGGCTAATGGATGGTACCACCAATATACACCCAAGCTTTTTTTCTTTCTTACTCCCACTAATAAGTTTTCAGACCCATTTTATGCTCATGCTATTTCATTTATATTTGACTGCTGGACTGCTCTGAGCAGTCCAGAAAACATACAACCCCCTAAGCAGCATACACCACCACCATAAAAAACTACAACCTAAACTAGGCTCCTGTTTATGGGAGATGAGGTGGATGAAACAGAGGTTAATTTCTACTGTATTACAGATAGTGACTCCCAGAAACCTGAGATCTCTAGATGAGACACACATATGCTAACAGGTATTAAAAAATTCTGAAAGCCTAAGTTGAAGAAAATGCTATAGTTGAAGGAACTACCACATCATGACTTTCTAGCAAAGCCCTGAACACTTTTTGATACACTACAGTGGGGAAAACCCCTACCATTGCTGATAGAAGGGTAAAGTGTTCAACTTCCTGAACAGTTACATGGCCCACGTAGATTCTTTATCACTGATTCTTTATCACCTTAATTGTTATCTGCTGTGATTCAAAACAGCCAATACCTCCTGCATCTCCCTAGGAGAAATGTCTTTTTTTTTTCCCATGGAAATACAAAGTCTCAGCCTTGCAAAAGCTGGTAGATTGACACAAGGGGTTGCTGTCAAGTAAAGGGACTATGAGCAAAAGATTAGCACTGTGGTAAAGATTTTTAGATGTGACTTGCTACTGTATGCTCACCATCACCTTGTAAAGCTAGAAAACACACTGACTTTATAAAGATGCTTTGGTAAAAATGCACTGGAGCTTTAAGAACTGAGGGGGTAGTTCTCTGGGGACAGAATCCCAGCTTGCAACTGAAATGGAAAACAGCAAAATGTTATCACAATTACTTCAAGTACATAGGCTAATTCAGACTCAGTTCTGAGATAAGTATGTGTGCATTCAACACACCAGAGAAACAGATCTTTAACACTACCAGGGAATGGTTTGTAATAGCATTAGCAGAGGCAAACCTGGATCATTCCATATTCGTACTTACGAGCCTGGTGTGTCTGTCTAGGCTGACCCCAGACTCCTTCCCCTCTTCTCCCCAGCTGCACCAACCTCATTTGAAGTATCTGCTTCCACCGCATCCAGAAAGAGCTGCACATGATCTGCTAATTATTCATCACACAGGATTCAGCTCCCCCTTTAACTACCTAGAGCTTTCAGGGCAGTCTAGCTTGAATCTAACGTAGCCAATCTTCAAAAAATAATCATTTAAAAAAATGAATAGCTAGCCTACATATAGGATACCAATAGCTAGCCTACATATAGGATACCAAGATATAATATGGTGTCTATACTCATAACCTTATTCACAAAGGCACAAAGGCCTAGATTACTCCCAACGCCACAGCCTCTGGAATTCAGGAGTCAGGCTGCTTCCTAAGACACTCTCCTTTATCCTTTGTAACCACTGGCCCCAAACACTGCAGTTGATCTCACTTTTGGGGCCACATGTGGTCAAAAAAACTTCAGAAGCAAAAACCTGCATGTCCTTTCAGGTGCCAATTACTGTTTCCAGCTATATGCTAGTAAATTTTGTTCCATTTTATGAGCTACAAACCAAAAACACAACAAATGAAACTAATAGGCTTGAGCAGCTTTCCCCTATTTGCAACAACACCCAACCCTTTTGCTTGCTGTTCTCAGTTGGCATCAGCATTCTATTGTCTGCAGAAACACTCATAAACAGACTCAGCCCATCTTGGGAAGATTCAACACCAGGAAAATATGTTCTTGTTTTTTGAAGCTGGATACAATGTTCTGTAAATATGTTTGCACCTTTCCCCTTTTCCTAAGGGCAACCTGTTGCAAAGACAGCATTTACACAAGAAGTTCCTAACAAGAAAGTTAACATGTTTTTAAAAGCAGTGATTTGTACAGATGGATCAGTTTGCCCAAATCAAAGATGCAGATATGACTAGGTGCTGAGAATTATTTCAAACACTTTCATTACTTCAGTGCTAATGTTATGGATGCACTGGTGCTTAAGCAGATGATACTGCCCACATTTCATGGACTGTTACACCATTGCTATGGCCATGCCAAGAGCTCTCCGACCCTGCAGAGCCCCCAGTAACCAGGGGAGGCTGGTGTCTCTATTGCTGACCAGCTGCGGTGACTAATTAAGGACTGACATTTTTGGAAGCTGTCCAGACCTTGCATTTGCACAGATTTATAAGATGTATTATATAGGTTAGGATATGAAGTAGCACACGCCAAATATGAATCCTTCAGTTCATCCTTGCTTTGCCGAGACCAACCTTGCTGGAAACAATACCAAATAAGAGAAAGTTTCCATGGTATTTTTTATAGTCTTACATAAAGCTTATGCAGTCCAAGCTGTGCCACAAGTATCAACAGCCAGACACTTCGTTCAAGTCTACTTTCCCCTCTGCAAAGACTACTTGTATAGACTAGCGCAATTCCATACTTATCAGTTATATTTTAACTTAAGATTCATTTGCTAATGCTAGTAGAATTCAATGATTAGAGTAGTTGGCAAATGATGAAAGAAGTCTATGAAAAACAGCATAACAAACCAAGCTCAGTGTTAAATTACTTAATCCTTTGCAGTTCAAATGCAAATTCATCTTTCTCAATATCTTTGAATCTTTAACCACCCTACCCATCACATAAACACACCAAAAAACCCTTACACCCTCTGAGGCACGACTGCCGAGCAATGGCAGCATTTCAAAACAACTTAAATTAGGCTGTAACACATTCCATTACATGATATAATGCAACAGATGTTACTCCAGAAACATGCAGGACAGTTATTCAAAAGTATTCAGGATGAAATCCTCTAATTTGCATGGTAGAATGAATGGGTTTTCTATATAAAATTGCTATACTCAATACCAAGTTCCGTACTGAAATGCAGAACTTACATACCAACCAATTTTGTCAAGGCAACTCGGACGTACATCAAAAACAAGAAACAAGAGGCATTTTTTCCATTTTACTTCAGCTCAACAATTTTGCCACCAATAGCCAGACAGGTGAGAAGACAACTCCACTTAAATCATCAGTCCTGCAGTAATCAGGGAACAAGATTAAGTGTCATGAATTTCACATGAAATGCACATCAAGAGAGGATTTTTTTTTCCTTTTCTTCACAGCTTTGTAGTAACCTCCCATTTCATGGCACCATTTTTCAAGTACCATAATTTAAAAACTACAGCAGAAAAGGTAGCCTGGCCAACTTAATACATGGCTAATTCAGCTAACAACCATACTGACTAAAGAATGGCTGGCCACTACCTGAAACAGATACGACAACTTTTCTAACACCTTGCACATCACTACTGGCAGCTTTCACTCAAGCTTGCTGCACACCCAGACTCTCATAAGGGTAAGTTCATAAGAGGGATGTTTTCACATAAGCCTAACTAAGACGAGAAATGAGCTGCTTGCTCGCTCACTGCTTAACCCCAAGGACATCCCCACAGGTGCTGGGCTCCGCAGCCAAGCGCAACTCCCAGTATCCATAAGCCGCACGCTCCCAGACCCGGAGCAGCCCTCCCGGCCCGCACACCCGCACGCTCCGGCCGGGCTCCCGTCACGTTAACTTCCCCCAGAGGCGCACTAACTAAGACGAGAAATGAGCTGCTTGCTCGCTCACTGCTTAACCCCAAGGACATCCCCACAGGTGCTGGGCTCCGCAGCCAAGCGCAACTCCCAGTATCCATAAGCCGCACGCTCCCAGACCCGGAGCAGCCCTCCCGGCCCGCACACCCGCACGCTCCGGCCGGGCTCCCGTCACGTTAACTTCCCCCAGAGGCGCAGGGAGGCGGTTTCCCGCACGGGAGCTCCGGAGCGCCCCGCGGGTCCCGCAGGTGCCGCGGCGACACCTGC
>NW_010585670.1:421895-438806 GCF_000705375.1 Tinamus guttatus | reverse complement strand
GCTGAGGGGACGCACATCGCGCGCCGAGCCGTGCGCTGAGGCGATGAGCGGCGCCTCCCCGCGCTCTTCTCTTTACTGAGGAGCCGGCGGGGAAAAATGAAAGTTTCGCGCGCACAGGTGGAGCCGCTTGGGGCAAATCGTGGCTGCCGAGCGGCACCTGCGCCTCTCCGGCTGCGGCTTTCGCCGCACGGGGCGGATTTCCAAGCCCTGCTCCAGCCGGGGCCTGCGCTGTTATCCAGCAACATCCAGCACCTCATAGCCGTGATCGGGGGCTTCAAGCCCAACCCTCGGTGCAGACGTGTTTTCAGAGTACCAACAAATACAAAAATGCAGTCAGTGCACTTTGAACAAACAGTGTGTTTGAAAACGTTTTGGGATTTTGTTGTATTAAATGTTTAGAAGCAAAATCAGCAACAGTAATAGCAAAGGAGACTCAAGATTTTCCAAGCATACTTGGAACCATTTTAACTCTTCCAGCAGCACGACAGTTACATAAACAGCTTCTGTGTCAATGCAAGAAAGGGAATACCTAGGTAAACCTAAGTCCTTTATGTAAATTAATTCCATATATAGTACGGCATCAGTGAAACTGCTTCAGTTTAAAAAAATCATGCAATCAAAATAATTGAATCTGATCTAGCTGAAGCACAGTCCTGGGCAAAGGTTTTTGCTCGTAACCAGATTAAAGACCTGCATCACCCAACAGCCTGTCTTTCCCTCAAGGGTAATTTTGCTCAATCAAATTAACCCTGAGACACTGGACTCGTGACAGTGGTGCTTGCAGTGACATGGTCCAGTGGAGAGACCCTTGGGTCAACTCCCATCCTGGTGCACATGTTTGAGCTGGTCTAGTTACAAAAACGAAGCCTGCCTTGCTTGCACACCCGTCCTACACAACTGAGAGCATCACAATATTAACATCTGCTGTGTCAAAGGACAAAGGAATAAAAAGTGTCCTCTTAATTAAAAGGCTTCCTCTGTGCCATGCTGCGCTCCTACCCTCTTCTTTGAGATCCCTTGTGATGCCAATAGAAATGAACTGAAATTCCAGACAGCTAAATGTAGTGATGAGACTGTGGCTGTCCAGCTACCTGTGTCCTTCCGTTCTCAGTTTGTGCATTTCTGGACCCATTTTCTCTCTGTACCTGGCTAACTGGCTTGCTCTGGGGCACAGAGCAGATTTTTTGTTCTGTTTGCGCAGCACAAGGTACAGCGGGGACTGGGCCCACAGCCGAGTTCTGCAGTAGCAATCTGTGATAATAGCATTATAATAACAAATGAGGTCTCCTATCAATCTGTCATTTGAGAATGCAGCTTTTGTTGTCTCAGGAAAATGAGAAATAACTCTAGTTTTTGCTGTATCTCAGTGGATCTAGAGATCGTAAATATGACTTCCTGCTTAGTTTACATTATTTCCACTTACTAGAATCAGAAGATATGTATATTCCTATTGAAAAGAAGAATAATCTCAGTATAGATGAACCTGAAAGTGCTTACATCAATGTCCTGGAATAATGCAAATTGCCTTTTGTATTTCTACATAACTTTGGACCTTTTATTTCTTTTCTGTTCAGTCTGTCACTGGTTTCCTGGAGTATCATTAAAATGATTTTGCCAGTGGTAACTGCAGAGTTTGAAATCAGTCTGACTACCTGCGTGACACAATAATCTCCTGAGATCGCATCAGCCTCCAGTCACGTCTAACAGCTGTGACAGGTAATATTTATGATTTGTTATGATAGAGTGGAAAACAATGTACTTTTAAAGAATCTAACATTTCCAGGCTTTATTTGTATTCAGAGAACATTCAAAAACTGAGGCATTGTATCAGGCATCTAATTTTACTTGTGAGGTTGCATTTGCCTTCCATCCCAGCTGTTCTAATACTTTTCCTTCCCATCTCCCTAATTACCAACGCGAGAGCCTTAAGGGCAAATGCGCTTTGTCAGAGCACGAAGTACAAGAGTCATATCTGCTTCTGTGAAATAAAATGGGACTGGCATGTGAATGTCAGGAATATTCTCTAGCATTTCACCAGCTGGGACAGTAAGGCTGAAAACATATTTTTCTTTTTTTTTTTCCATCTTGGAAGGCAGATTTTAAGTGATTTCAAAAAAACTAACAGAGGAATGAAACATTACACCAATATCCATAAATAATATCTTAGTTTGCTATATTAATCTGTGTTAATATTTGTATTAAAAATACTGCTTTGACACTTATGCTAACCAATGGGAGCATCATTTCACATGGCAGAACTTCTGGTGATGTTTCAGGTTTCAGGTGAAGTAAAGCTTAGTCATGTGTATGTGACTTCAATACTGTAAATGCTCTGGGCCAGTTTCTAATCAGTCATTGAAAACACATTTCACATTCATTTGAATAATTTTAAATCGCTCTCTCAGAACAGGTTTATTTAAATGCAGCATAAATCAATTCTATGAATGTAAATTAGATGGTGTGCGTGTGTATGTAGGGGCATGCAAATGTGAATGAGCATATGCATTTTCCACTGTAGCATGGCAGACTGAGAAAACTAGCAGGGATAAAATCATCTTCTATTTTATAAATGATGCTCTGAATACCCTGTCAGAGCCAGTACCAAAATACTTCAAATGCTTCTGTAGAAGGTATGCTCAGGAAAGTCAGCAAAGTAGTCTTTTAATCAATCCCACCACCACTACTTGATATGGGAGATTGTGGTTAAAATGCAACCAAGCTACTTTGATAACTACTTTAGGAGGTTTGGAAAGACAAATTTAAGAAATACAGTTATAAAAATGTAATTTATTATGAGTGGAAGTAATCTTTGGTGAGTAACATTAGTCAAAAATCATCACTGTTATTATTAATTGAGTATTAGAATGATTAGGGCCCTGATGATACTAATAGGCCATAATTGCCCTGGTCAGTCTCACCTGGGGCTGTGACCCACACCCTCTGGCCCAAGGGCTCATTTAAACACAGGTCTGGGGTTTGCCTTTCTTTTTAAGCTAAAGGACTTTTGTCTGTTACTTATTCATAGTTCTTTTTGTAGTTGGCTCTGGGTTTTGTTCTGGGGGTCTCTGACTGATAGAATTATTTTTATTGTTATTAGTTTAATCTTAGGGTTATGGTTGTTGTTTTTTTCTTTAACAATAGCTGGTGTGTGTCTGATCCTGTTTACCGTCCTTTGATTTGTTTTTGACATGTGGATTTATGGATTGATTTTCTGACTTATTAATTTCTTTTTTTAAACAGTCTGATCTTATCCACTAATGTGGACTCCGGGTTGCCCTTGGTCCTAATCTTTAGGCTGGCTTTGATCAGGTTTTGTGGGATGCATCCCTCCCTGGCAGTGCTCTTGTTCTTTGCTGCGTGCTTGTGCTTAACTTCAGGTCTCGTACTTGAATATTGCTGCTGACCTTAGCTATGGTGTAAGTTGTTTTTTCGCTCAGGTCTCGTACTTGAATATTGCTGCTCTCTAACTGACCTTAGCTAAGGTGTAAGTTGTTTTTTTGAGCTTTAACAGTACTTGTATAGCCTTTATTTTAAAATTTGTATTTAATAGCAATATTTAATTGGATTTAATATTTTTATTGTTCCTTGTGTTATTTTAAAAGGTGATTCCCTTTGGTTAGGTACTAAACAAATATAGTATAAAAAGGTAGTGTTTCTCCTAAAGAGCTTACTGTTTAACTGTAAAATGAGAGAGCACATATGGATTCAGGCAGATTGAGAATATAAGTGAGGCATTAGTAGTCAGTACAGCATACACTGATTGCTGCACATCAGCAGCCTGACACTGTGTCTGTTATTTTTAGGTGCTGTGGTAAAAGAAAGTTTGGAATGGAAGGTATTAATGAGACCCAGGAGATGCTTTTAGGAAAACTTTTGAGGTGCTTATCACAGCCTGTATAATAGCAATGAATTATACAGTTGTAAAAATATTGGATTGAGCAAAAGCACAAAAAATCAACTTGTCTATGTGTCAGGGAGATTAGTAGGTCACCCAGGACTGCTGTTTGCTTAACCTCTTTATTAAAATGATTAGAGCAGGAGATGATATAGTATCTCATCCTAGCTTTAGGTAATTCTGCTATCTTAAGCCTCTACTTAAATTCACTTACTCTTTTAGTGCTCTTACTGTACCTGTTGTTGCAATGTCACAGCACTGGGCATGTATTTACAAATAGAGAAAACAGGACCTAGAGGGATAATATGATTTCTACCATGCAACATAACAAATCACTGTAAGAGTTAAGATAAAACAGGATGTTATGAACCATACATTTTTCTCCTGACATTTATAGCCAGTCTTTGGGGGAAAGTTAAGATACAATTTGCCAAATAGCCTAAAGTGAGGTGTTAACTGTGAGACTTTGGAATGGAAAGTCTCATAGAAAAGAGCAAATAATAATCCAAGTGAATATATGCCCTAGCAAAGATGTTAAATTTGGTTTTTTAATTTGCAAACAATAGAATGTTTTAAATAATTTTGAATAATTAAAGTAATTGGGGGAAGTCTGTTGTCCACATCTGACTGCTGAGGGTAGTTTCCGGCTACTGTTGGATTTCAGCAGTTCCTTTGCTTTCCCTGCTCTGCTGAGCTCAGAGGCGCTGCCAGCAAATGCCCCTTATACTGCAACTGCAAGAGGGGCTGAGAAAGCAAAACATAGCCTTGCTATGTTGCAATAGTTCCTTATTTTGCATCAACTTCTTCATTTGGGTAATTATAGGATCCTCCAGTCTTCCAGTAAACTTATCGGTTTCATTTAACCTAATGAGATTCAATTTTGTAAGGTAGGAGTTACTCTAATGAGACATTATAGCATTGCTGAATCTTACTCTTCAGATTTGTACAGGAACTTCCAGAAGTTCTTTTATTTGGGAGGGGGGAGCTATTTCAAGTCTGGTCCCTTAGCAATGATACTAAGTGACTGAAAAGATCGTCTCTCCCTGCCTTACCTTATGTTAGCAGGTTTTCAGAGGTAAAAGTGAAGTTCAGAAATGTAGCAGTCATGCTATGATGTTACCAACTCTTACCAGCTCTGTTAGCTTTTTAAATCAGAAGTTGAACTATTGAATGATGTCTGTCAAGGCTATATCAGCTGATCTTATCACATTTTTTTAGCTCTGTATTTGCATTAGTCAAATAAAACCTCAAAAATAGGTTTTCACTTGTGTGAGAGTTGTTATATCTGCAGAAGATCACTTAGCTGTTTCTAAGCTAGAGAGTAACTTTACCAAAATAACCTTTTTAGTAAGGAAGGTTCAAAACCCAGGAATACAACAAATGAAGACATGTCCCCTTACCTAGTTGTAAGGGGAATAACAGTTTCAGGGACTTGGAAAGCATGAAGAATAGGATTGTAATTCAGATCTGGTTCCCACATAAAGTATCAGTCCCAACGAAGTTAATGGGACACAGATTTAGCAGTGTGTGAGGTAGATGTCTATGAACGAATAGCACCCCTTGGAGTTGTGGCCCCTGTGCTATTTAAAGTGTCCATGAGCTGATCTTCTAGTCAATCAGTCTGGATGCCCTTGTGCGCAGTATTAGCATAGCTAGAAAAATCTAATGCTTGAAGTCTTTAAAAAGTCAGAATTTTCTATAATATTACTCTCTTGGGAGGCAACTTGTGTTGCCTTTGATTATAAGCCCCTTGTGGTTTCTAGCAAACATTTTAACATTACTGTTTGCAGATGAATACTCTCCAAGCTGATGAACATATCCATGTTTTTAAAAGAATTGCAGAGTAAACATGAGGATTGTTGTCTATGAGCCCATATACATTTAGATAAGTGATAATTCTGAATGTGTATAACAGAACTCGAAAATTCCCCTATGTGGGCTGTGCTATAGACATACCTTCCTGGGTGAGTTTTAAAAGCAGTTTTGGAAATCTTACCTTTTAATTTTCTTCTTTGTGTCCAAAGACAGAACATACACATCTGCTGTGTGAAATAGAGAAAAAAATTATTACAGTTTTGAAAATATGATTTAGTCTCCAAAAATGCTTAGGTCTTTGTTTCAAATTATACATAGGAATTTAAATTGAATATGATTTACATGGAGTCATGCTGAATGTTTGATTTATCTGAATTCTTATGCAGCCTTAATGTTTTTCCAAGGATGCTGATAAAGCACTGAAACAGCACTGTATTTCCTAAAATGCATGGCTCTCCTGCCTCCACAGATGTTACAACACATTGTTTGTTGCTGTAATAATGGAAGAGATTTTGCTGTATTTCTTTCAATATGGCAATTCAGTGTTACGGAAAAATCTTCACCTTTGAAATGAGATGTTGTTAACACCCTGTCTTAAAACAAATCATTTAGATAACAAGCACTATAATATACATAACTGTTTCCTTTCCTTTTTAAAATCTCCTTCAATGATTGGCAACATCTGCACCTCACTTTTATCCTGTGGTTTTATTGCTCAGAATTGCCAGTTATTTGTTATGATTTATAGCAGCACAATTCTTTGAAGCTTTAAAACAATGAAGCACAGACTTGGACATATTTAAATGAATTTAACAGATGCATTGTCTAAGTCTGTGTGATACCAAAGGAAAGCCACAGTTGACACAAGAATGTTTCCTGCTGGCAGCTTGCCAAAGAAGAAATTGGCGGCAGTAACAATATTCTTTATTGCAAGTCTCCCAATTTTTATGTTTAATAAAGCCCTAACATCTGGACTTGTAGGGTAAACTTCGTATATAAAAAGTATAACTCCTTTACCCCCCAGTCCAAATCAGTATTTATTTGCAGACTTTTCAGTTAGGAAGAAAAAAAAAGGTGGTCAGCTTCAGGGCCACATGCAGCTTTAGCTCTCCTTGGCGTTTATTTGGAACTGAAGTGCTAGATAAACTTTGTTCCTTCCTGCGACTCCCATTCAGTTGCTGTGTTCTCTTTATAGCCGCCCAGGGATTTCCATGGCATAGCCCCAGGCTTTTGCGTGCAACCAGCACTTCTGCAATTATCAGCCTCCCTGGGAGAGCCAAAGAATGAAATCACAGGAAAACAAAGCTGTCCTGGGATGGTTGCCTCTAAGGTAAGGAGGTAAGGCACATAGGACAGAGCATGGGAAGATATCAGTCATCTTGACTGTCAGGAAACCGCCTACGTTCATTCCTCAGTCTTTCTCCTTTTCCTGTTTCTATTCCTTTCCCTCATCCTCATCCCTTGCTTGGTTTATAGCTGACTGGGCAGCTCTAAGTGTGGCAGTGGAGTGATGTGTTCTGCAAAGGCTTTTGACTGCAGCTTCATCCATAGCAAGGAGGAAGCCCTCCTGAGTGCTTTACTGTGCCAGGCTGCAGGCCATTAGTGTAGTTTTTCCCAAACCCTGTGAGAACTTTCCCCTAGATCTGTGTAGGTTCCTATTGTCTCGTTGTTGTTGTTGTTTTTGTTTGCTTTTTAAAATTTTTTTTTTAATGTCAACTAAATGGTTAGTTTTTTCTACATGGTAGGAAAGTTCCAGGGTAGGGGAAGAGTGGGAAGGAAGGAAAACTTTAGATCCAGGGTTTCAAATATAAGTTATTGGATGCTAGAAATAATAAGGTAATGGTATTAAGTAATTAATACTAATCAAGTATTAGAAAACTTGATCGAGAGCATCTTCCTCTCTTTCTGGCAAAGAATATTCACCTAATACCCCAAAAAACAGGGGGAGAAGTTGAAGGAAATTTTTCTTCATTGCTTGTGCTAAGACTTAAGTTGAGGATACTGAATAAACTGAGGAGCCCTGAAAAAGGTACCACAAAGTGGTCGCATGAAACTAGGTTTTGATGACTTGAGGGGATGAAGGCGTTGTTATAAAGAGGGCAATAGTTTCTTTGTATTGTTTTCTACAATGATGTCTAAAGTCAGTTTATTCAGTTGTAACAGTGACTCTGCAGCATTATAAAAATCATATGGATGAGCTCTTGCAAGAATGATACAGGAGAGACAAGAGCTACTCCTGACACTGAGTGGAAGAACATAATTGCAGGTAACTCTTGCAACGCATGTCTCCTAAGGCTTAATGTGCAAGTGAAGTCCTTTTCTATCACAGCTGGGCAAGCAACCTCTACATGTGTGCCCTTTGTGCTTATCAGGATGGCAGGTATTTAACTTTCTAAATGGTGTACAGTTCTTATTTCTTCTCCTTTTTCTTTTTTTGCAGATCCATTCTCTAGGTACTTCTGTTAGTGCAGTTCTTCCTGCTTGCTGCTTTAATCCGATCACATCCTCTCTTGTTTGTGCATACCCAGCCAGGTTTATAAGACTAGCATTCTCAACCAAGTAATTAATCATTTCTGATTATCAAATTCATACATAAGCGGCTTTTTCCCATGGGAATAGCAAATTAGATCTTCCCTCAGCAAAATGAAAAATTAGCACTCTTCACATGAGTTCACTGACAGCGCATTATTGTAAAAATATAAATTACACTGGAAGATTTTTTTTCTTAATACGGTACTGGGCATTCTTTGTTTTCTATGCATCCTTCTCTTAGGTTGCTTCTTCAGAAGTAAGCTGCCTTTTCTGTGATTCCATTGAAAAAACTCATAAGACATCAACAAGAGACCACAACAATTAAGTTAGTAATGATTTCACAGCCATTTTTTAATGATAACAGCAGTTATTAATGAGAACTTCTCTTGGCATTTCTGAGATCTGCAGGGAATGTAAATATAACAACGCTGAATTTCTGTTAATTTTCTGTTTGTCTGCAAGATGCTTTCATGCTTTCTGTTTTCTGAAGACATTTTGATGGTTGGGCCTGGCCTTACTCATGCTCAGATGCGTTGTAGCTCTTGCTGTGTGATGGGAAGCCAAGGAGAGCTGGTGTAGCTGCTCCCACCTGTCCTTTTTTGAGCATGACCCCTGTGCTCCTGCATGAGGCCCCTCTGCCAGCCCTGTGCTAGCCATAAAATCTCTCCTCTGGACAGTTTTCCCTTAAAGAGGGGCAGTTTCTAACTCTTCTGCCTGTTTAATGCAAATCAAGTGGAGTGCCATGGGACATTTAACATATGTGGACACACTATGTACTTTAGAGCAGGGGGTAGATTTTTCTCTAATCTTCTTCCCCCCGCTTTCAAACATCTCATAGCAGAAAAGTCTATTAAATCTAATTGTAATCAGGACTTTGTGGATTTGGCAGTTTTCCCTCACTCCCTAATCAGCTTTTACTATTTATGCCAAGCCACCCCTTCCTTTCCAGAGCTGACCCAGCACTTGGTAAAGTTGGACCTGAGACAACTTCTCCCAACTGTTGAAAACAGGCCTATCACTTCTTTCCATCGTGGAATTCTGTCATACAGGTTCTTAATGCTATTTATCACTTCTATGGCAAAAGTCTGTGTTTCAGCTCAGACTTAATCTTTCCACACTGGATTGGTTTGTATTGTGTTAAGTCTTTCCCTTCCTCATCTTGGAGGAAAGATGAGCAAGAGTACAACAAAAGCATCACCTCTTTCTTGGGTTTGGAAAAATCTCTGATGCCTCCCTGTTGCATATCAGTGCAAGCTATTTCTTATGTGTTGTTTGGTTGCCATGACAGAGATACTGCAGAGCAGAGGAGCGCGGTGCAAAGCATTTTGTCATTCCAGTTGCATGTTCAGTGTGTGTGTTATAGTGTCTTAAGCTATAGAAAACCTTTCTGAACCATAAAACCTGAGCTTGAACTTCAGTGGGACATGGAGACTAATGGGAATGTGCCTGCTGGCTTTACTTGCTAGAGGCAGATAAGCACTTGGGTGTGAGCTGGGCAACCTGGGCACAATCTTCTTTAGAAGACAACTCGGTAGGATTCAGTAAGAGTTAGAATCCTGCCAAGTGGAAGCTGGCATGTAGTATGTAGAAAGATGCATAGGATTTCCTATATCAGACTTGCAAAAAAGATGATTAGCTTTCTTATAAGGCACAGGGAAAGGGGGCAGTTATTGAGTGGTGGAATGGGCTGTAGCAGAATCCTGAAAGCCAGGCTGGCTGCTGCTCCTGCTGCCAGGAGAGAGGAGAATGAAGAGGCTAACAGGCCTCTTCTGGATCTTATTTGCTTTTCTGTGGCAGAAGCAGCCAGCTCTGGGTGTAACCCATGCTTTGTCCTCAGGGCAGCAAAACTTAATTTGTTTACAGTAATGAGGATCTTTGAGGCAGCCCTGGTGATTGGCTTGCATGCAGTGTGTCTTCAACATAAAATGTGTACAGTCATTCATTAACAAACTTACACAAATCAAGTGGTATCTGTTAAAACTTCAAACAAAAGCATTTTATGAGTGGTGGCAGATATACAGATAGAACAGATATTTACAGTTGCATTTCCATGCAAATACAAAGGTTTGCAGAACAATTGAGAAAAACCTCAATTGTGCCAGCAGAGCAACGAGCTGTGAACTCGTATGAGGCCTCAAGACAGATGGAGAAGTGACGAGATGGAGAAATACAGGAGGGCTGTTCCAGATGTGAGAGCCTTCTCTGCAACTCGGACATCTGTTGTTGTGAGGCTTTGTGAAGGGACCTAGAGACAGCCAATTCTGAATGGGTGGAGGAAGCGAGGGATAAAGAAAATCTATGAATAATCTCATTAATAGCATTGCTTTTAATTTTCCACAATTCCATCCAGAAAGGCCTGCAATAATGTCTCCGATTGTTGCTGAGTCCAGTGAATAATTTTCTCCAGTGGCATCTGTCCAACTATTTCAGTCTTCTGTGATGTGATGGAATACTCTTTCCTTGCCCAGAGATGTGTGATCTCTTTTGTGGCCACTAAACTGGCTGTAAATTTGATTTTCTGTCTCTAAATATGACAAAGATTCACAGATCAAATGTGTTTGTGTAATTATAGATGCAGGACCCTCTAGGTGAGATGTATTTTTGAATTTGGCTGGTGTGTTGTCATTGCCTTGGGGAAAAAAGAGTTCCTCTTGCATTGTGAGCAATGACACTGACGTGTCACAATCTGCAGCACTCGCAGTGTATAGAGATAGCGAATCCAGGCAATTGTAATGAGCTGATCTACATGTTATGCTGCTTTTCTTTTATTTTCATCCTCAAACCTTTTCATTAAATGTGCTTCACAGAATTTCATTAAATTGTGGTTGGATTCCTTTCCTGCTTATTATACCTTCTTTGCATTGTCTTCTTCTGCCTCTCAGGCAAAGAGTGTGTTTTGATTTTTTTTTTTTTGGGGGGGGGGTTGGTTGTTTTTTTGTTTGTTTCTATGCCCAGACTCATCAATTAGCCTCACTTTCAAAGCTACCTGTGTTGTGCAAGTTGAGCGTAGTCAGGGTTGAATGGCATCATAACTAAAAGCTCAGTGTGGCAGTAAGGGAAAGGAAAATTCAGGCAGACCTGTATTGTATAATGGCATTCTTTTCCTTGAGGAAAGTCCAGTTCACTGTGCAAGGTTCAGTTTGCCAGAGGTACACCTAAAGATGCAGATCCTGTTGCAATTTGGAAAAATCACCTTTGTGCAAGCCCTGCTAATGCCTGATCTACATCCTGGGTGTCTCAGAAATCTGCCCTTGCTTGTGCGCCCCAGGGAGGCTGATGCACGAGTCCTGCTTGTGAGGGTTATGTGAGCAGGGCTAGCCCGTACCCCCGGCTCCTGCATCACTGCTTCCCTAAAGAGGAGAAGGCCTGTGGTGAAGTGGGGGCTCGGAGGCCTCTCCTGCTGGCTAAGCAGCTATGCAGAGGGCTTGGGCACTTAAGGCCAGAGCATATGATATTACCTGGTGCCTGGCCTGACAGACCTCAATTCTCTCCCTGTGCAAGTGTTGATGGAATCTTAAAACTGGATGTTGTGATGCTGAAGCATTAGCTATATGGTGGGATTAATTGCTCCAGCAGACACTTTCAGAGAGCCAGGGACCACAGTGCATGTGCACAATGTGCTACAGTTGTTCATCACTGCTGCTGAGGCTGCCACGATGGTTTTGCAGAATCAGCCATAGCACTAGTGCAGCAGGAGGTGTGAGATGATGCTGTTCTGTGCAGCTGTTCTGCATGGGGGTGACTTGATCATTCCTTCAGCAAAATGTAACAGTGCCAAACCAGAGATACCATGCAAATCAGTAACCTAAAATATTTAATTGTTCTTAATCCTACTATGGTTTACCCCAACAGTTGTATTGAATTGAATTTTACTTAAATAAGTTTATACTCATTAAATTAAAATGCTTGAATATCTCTTAACACTGCAGCAATACAGCAGGCTCCAAGATGTCCTTTCCATTGGCACTATTAGCCCCGTGCTTCACAGGCTGGCACAGAAGCTTTGCAAATGCTGCAATGTCTTCCTAGGATGGTGGACTTGGGTTTCTTATGTATCGTGCATGTTTGAGGGTAGGGAGCTAGTGGAAAGGGTAAAGGGGTGTTTTCTCCAAGCCCATTATTGAAGGTAGGAGTGTTTCACTGAAACTCTAAGTGATGGCTTCATACTTGCCCTATCTAGAATTGTTTTTTATCATTTACTACAGCCCAAGAGTAACAGATGTGAAAAGCATGTAACTGTGCTCCATCTAAATGTTGAGGAACCTCAGGATCCATCCTGTGAATATGTTGACGTTGTAGTCAAATTCTACTATTGTAATGAAATTCCCTTGTCTTGTTTGATAATGCAGTTAGGCTGACACCATTCTGTGACCTGGATTGTTTTGATACAGGAAGTTGGAGGGGGAAAGGGCTGTGCAGCTTTGCAGCTGTGACGTGCCACCAGGTGTTGTTTAGTGGCTGGTGACAACTGCAGATGGTTTACCTCTTTACCCCTTACCAGGAGATGACAAAGGAACATCACTGATGTCCTGTAAATCAGATGTGGCTGTGCAACATCTGTTGCCCATTGTTGTGATGATTGTATTTCCTTTTTGTGGACAGATATTGACCTCTGAGCATTTACCAAAGAGAAAATAGGTTTTAGTATTTGTTCTACCAGTTTGTCTGAAAAATGAGATAAGGTGACATGACCACGTGTCATGACATTTAAAACCTAGTTTCTTCAAGTGATTGAATGTGTTAGATGTAATCAGGAATGGCCTTTTTGTGTTGAGATCTACTACTTGAAATCAGCTCCCATTGCCTTGCATTTTCATAATGCAGATTTCCATTTGCTCTGCTGAAATCTCTCCAAAACTGGTACTACAATCTGTTGTAAACTAAGAGCAACACTGAAACAAGCAGGGAATAGCAGGTAGAAACACAAGGGCACAATAGGGAAAAGTGTTCCAAAGTACTGATAAAGTGTTCTTGGAGAGCAGGGGCAGGTGCACAGTCCTTAACTGAATGTTTTAAGGAGTGCTGTGAAATGAAGGCTGATGTGCAGCAAGGAGTTCACAGAGCATGTAGCCTCTTGCAACAAGCAGGGGTCCTGCTGTTGTGTTGTAAGGTGGGCCGTGGGACTTGGTGCAGTCATTTTAGCTGGTGAATTCTGCATTCCTCATGCTGGAGATCCAGGCTGCACATGGAGCCTTCCGTGTGACAGCGTGGATAAGACAAGACCTTCAGGGCCAGAATAAAAGGCCAATAATCCATGAATTGGATTTCATGCTGAAAACCAAAAGGGAAAAAATCTTTCTTCCAGAGAAAGATGAAGATGAAGGCCAGATGATAATATTGCAGTGACTTTGTAAATGCTTGAGGAAAGTCAAATATATAGAGGCCTAGCATTAATAGGGAAACTGGATTTCAATTTGCCACACTGTATTAGAACTAATGTGAATTGAGACAATTAGCACTTATTACTTAGTCTTGATCAATAGAATAATTTATTTTTCATCCCAGAATTCAAATTTGAGTTCAGCTGTGTGATCCATGTCAACTTTTTCTCACTGGCTAAAAAAAAATAGCAAAATTGAAATGCTTGCTTCACTGGCAGAGCAGGTTTCAACTGAAATCACAGTTCCTAAGGCACCAGAGTCCATGCACAGGAGCACACAGCTGAATGATGAGACTCAGAGCTTATACTGCCTCTGTACCCCTGTACTGCAGAGCACAAGGGATCACTGCCAAGGATAGTAATATTCCTTTATATTCTTCTGCTGATAAATTTTTCTTACAAGTTCTTAGAACTTTTGAGTTTGTTACATGCTCTGAAGCTTTGTGAAAGAATTAATGCATCTGAAAAAAAATCAATTCCTTCCTTTCATTCACTCTGAATTTATAAAAACTGAGACCAACAGCTGTCCCGGAGCAACAAGAAATAAAGAACATGCAGCAGGTGGTACCATATATGTATGTCTAATTGCAGCCCAACAATATGCTGTCCAGTTCCAAGTGCTGTGGAATTTGATCATAATTCAGGCTGAGAAGGAGATTGTAGAGAAAAGGAAAGTCAGAAAAAAGTTTTGGCCCAGAAAATCAGCGTTTTTATAGAGCAAAATCAATGTAACTGGGAGCAGTGAGATTTACAGTTCTTTTCTACTCTGAAATATTCTGCTCTTGACTAATCACTATCTAGAAAATTGTCTATAGCTGCCAAGAATTCCAATAAAATGATGGGGTGTTCAGTTTAGAGCTCATGTAGGGGTAGCGCCAGTCTCTATAAGGAGCCAGAAAGAGCAGGATTTTCTTCTGCAGAAAGCAGGGGAAAACCAGCTCGCTGTAGTGCAGCAGAGGGTGAATGCTGTTGGCAGGGAAGGACGCAAATTGTATAAGGTTCAGGAAGATGTTGACATATGGACAGAAGAGACTGGATGAGTCGTATATAAAATGTAGCCTGGAAGGGTGATGGCAGGAATCGGGATTCGAAGCAGTTTTCCTCTGGGAGTGCTGCTCTAACCTGGCTTTTTTGATTTCCTGATGCACTGCTATAAACATGTGATTGGGAGCTGTGTAATACAGTATGTGCAATAGCAAGGGAACATGTTGAGAGAGCTAGGAGGCCTCTTCCAGCCCTGCATTCCTTCTCCAAAAATGGCATAATCTGCAGATCTTTCCACGTACAAAAAGTCTGGGCCTCAGAGAGGAACTCTAATAGCAGCAGTAGAGTTGCTGGGAGAAGGAGAGGGATCTCCGGATCAGTCACACACAGCCTAATCTTGACTTGGCTGTTCTGCCTCAGATGTCTGCAAGGCCTGTAAGAAAGGGTTTAGAAAATGGATTTGATATTTTGTGACAAGCTGGATTTGGAGATGACTGAAATCTGACAGGCACTTGACTTCGATGAAAGGAAGAAAATGGAAGTCTAAAATGTAACCTACATTTGGAGAAATGAGGGGTGAAGAAAATGAAACAAATGGCCATTGTGTAGCATTATATGCCAAACTTCTTAATGATATGTTGAGATGAAATGTTCCAAGCCTAATACATTAGCTTTATTTGGCTAATGTGTTTATGTTGCTTATGTTGTTGGTAGTTAAAAAAAATAAAGGCATTTTTAATTTAACACTAGGACATATTGAGAAGTAAAAAGTCTCCATGGGGATTGTGTTTATAACAGAATAGGTTAAAATAGTAAAAATGTTACACTCACAAAACTTAGTTTGGAGACTTGGGGAAAAAGAAATCACTACTGTTTTTGATACTGCACATTTTGAGGTGCTCATTCAAAAGATATATTGTCAGGACTCTGTGAGAGTTCCCTTAGAGAGGCAGGAAGCCCTTTCTGAAAGCATGGCTCTCGCGTTGTGTGGCGCTCGAGGCTCCGGTGACAAGGATGGCCACCATGGGTGGGAGCCCGTGAGCTGCCGTGGCGCCAGCAGGGCGCAGGGCTGGCTCGAGCAGCGCGAGCCGCAAGGGCTGCGCGGGGAAGGCCGCCCCGCTGAGGGCAGCGAACCCCTCACAGCGGCTCCCTCAGCCCCTTGGCATGCTGATTGGTTGGAATCACAACCTGTCTGGTTCCCCTGAGCTTTCCAGTGACCCCCTAAAGGTATCATTTGTTTGCCTTTTCTGTCCTGATCACATGAATCTTTCACCTCGTTGTCAGGCATTCGCTCATAGGGCTCCTTAGTTAATTCTTTGTTTTTAGTAGTGCCTTACTACATAGATAAACCCTAAACCCCCTCTTTGCCTGGAGGATGTGCAATGCTGCTAATGTAAATTGATTTATGAAATGATTTTTGCGTTGCACTGGGCAGCACCCTGAAGATGCTTTTCAAAAATACTTAAACTAGGGGCATGGAGCTCAGCACCCAGGCCACACACGCTGTCCTACCTCGGTGCTGCTGCTGCCCGGCCGGGCCAGGCACGTGTCCCCGGAGCTCCTCTCATGGGATGTGTGTCCAGAGCTGCTCCTGCAGCTCCCTGCTGAGGCTTGCACCAGTGCGAGGCTGCTGAGAAAGCTGCAGGAGAGGTGGTGGGATGGAGGAGCAGAGCTCATGAGACATCTGCAGACCTGCATTTCATTCTGCACGTTTCCTTCAGGAAATTCATCCAAGCCTCTGAGTCAGTGCAGGTCTCTGATTTCCAACTAGCTTTGACTCAGATCTAGCTCAGAAAGCAGAGATGTGCATTATTTTTAGAGCCTACATGGGTTGTTTTAAAGAGGATTTGGCAAATGTAGTGAATTGGGGTGACTGTTAATGAACTGAAACAGCTGGTGTGGCTGGTCAATGTGGGTTACATATCTGGGGGCTGAGCCCCCTGGTGTCACTGCCACTTCATTTGCCATGGAAGGACCGTTACTGTATTGCTTTAGGAAAACAAACCAATGCTGAACAAGAAATCAGTGAGTTGCTAATTTAAGTAATTAAATCCCAGCTTTGCCTGAATGTACTTAAGAAGGGCAAATAGTTTATAGAGAGGGGATGCTGCTATGAAATATGATATTAGAAGTATCAGTGCTGCACTGCTTAGTGCCTGAGCCATTTGTGTTGGTGAGTTCTGTTTAATTAGAAGCAGCAGAGCGGCTGGTGGCTCTGCTGCTGGCTGTGCTGTCTGAGGAGCGCTGGGACAGGAGTGAGGAGCAGCCGCTGGCCTGGGGGCCATGGGGGGGATCCCCCGGCCGG